>CM046455.1:32375619-32690567 GCA_025506515.1 Flaveria trinervia
TTCCATCAGCCTTTTGTTTGATTTGCAGCCTAGAAAGAACTGTAATTCTCCCATTGAACTCATTTCAAACTTTTGTTTCATTAAACTTGTAAAATCATCACACAACTGGGATCTTGCAAAATTTATATCATCAACATAAATTTGAACAAGTAGCTTATGCTCACCCACTTTCTTAATAAACAAAGTTTTATCTATGGAGCCTCTAGTGAAATTATTTTGAAGAAGAAAATTTGAAAGTGTTTCATACCAGGCTCTAGGAGCTTGCTTCAACCCACAAAGAGCCTTATCAAGTTTATACACCCAATCAGGATGTTTATTGTCCTCAAAACCTGGTGGTTGACACACATAAACCTCTTCTTTTATTTTTCCATATAAAAAAGCACTTTTGACATCCATTTGAAAAACTTTAAGATTGTGGAATGCAGCATAGGGTAAGAACAATCTAATTGCCTCCAGTCTGGCTACAGGGGCAAAGGTTTCATCATAATCAATACTCTCTTCTTGTGAAAACCCCTGTACAACCAGTCTAGCCTTGTTCTTGACAATAAGCCCATTTACATTAGTTTTATTCCTAAACACCCACTTAGTGCCTATTGCACACTTACCTGGGGGTAGAGGAACCAGTTCCCACACTTTCTGCTTTTTGAACTGAAGTAGCTCAAGCTACATGGCTTCAACCCATCCATTGTCTCTTAAAGCAACATGATAGTTCTTTGGCTCTAGCTGACTGATGAAGAGAGCATAGAAGCAGAAGTTGGACAATTGACTTTTGGTTGAGACACCAGCATTGATATCACCAATGATTTGAGACATGGGGTGATTCTTCAGCCCTTGGTACACTATAAAATGAGTGCAAGTGTTTGCAGCAGGTTCAGCAACAACAGATGTTGATCCAGACTCTTGAAACCAAGTATGAGATGGCAATTCAAATGATGTAGAGGAGTCAGAAATCTCATCAGCATTTGTTGTGGATGGAGCTGCTGAAGCTACAGGAACATCAAGTTTAGTGGACTCAGGCAGTTGATCACTAAACTTGAAAAGGTGAGTACTGGTATCATCATCATCTTCTTCAGTACCACTAGGTGGAAGACTTGTTGCAGAAGATGATTTATTCACATTATCTACAACAGCTGGAGGTTGATAAGGAACATATTGCAGTATATCCAGATCAAACAACTCCATAGGGTTTTGTGGAATTTTATCCTTAGGAGATTCATTGAACTTCACATGAAAGGTTACTTCAACTATCTTTGTTCTGCAGTTGAAGACTCTGTAAGCCTTGCATGTAGATGAATATCCTACAAAATACCCTGCATCCACCTTAGGATCAAATTGTGGAGTTGATCCTTTGTGTTGAGAATGAAACAAGGACCCCCAAAGGCTTTGAAGAATGAAATTAGAGGAGCCAAATGATGTTGAACTTCATATGGAGTCTTCATCAACCTCTGATTTACTAAAACTCTATTCTGCACATAGCAAGCTGTGTTGACAGCTTCAGCCTAAAAGGTCAATGGCAAACCAGAGGTCAGCCAACTTGGACCTTGCAGCTTCAATTAGGGTCCTGTTCTTTCTCTCCACTACTCCATTTTGTTCTGGAGTTCTTAGGGTGCTAAACTGCCTCTTGATTCCTTTTGAGAGATAAAAATCATCAAGTGTATGGTTTGTGAATTCTGTTCCATTATCACTCCTTATACACTGACTGATAGGGAATACTGCTTCTCAACATACAACACAAAGTTTATAATCGTCTGAGTAACCTCATCCTTTGAATGTAAGAAGAATGTCCATACAAATCTGAAGTAATCATCCACAATTACCAGACAATATTTCTTCTTTGCCATGCTCATCACTCTCACAGGACCAAATAGATCCATGTGCAGTAACTGTAAGCAGGCAGTGGACTTAGGTTCTTCAATAGGAGGGGATGAGACTTTGTGCTGTTTTCCTTTCAAACAAGTAGTGTGGGTTTCATCTCAGTGGAACTCCTTTATTGGTAGACCTCTCACTAAACTATTATGGATCAGCTGATTCATGTTTTTGAGATTTACATGACCTAGCCTTCTGTGCCACAGTTTAGATTCCTCAGGAGAGGCTTTGGAGAACAGGCAAGGATGACCCTTCAAATCAATCGTCTTTGACAAATCCAGGGCATATACTCTTCCAATCCTGTTGGCCTTCAGGAGAGTATGTTCATCCAATACCTTGTCAATCAGCCTCAGAACTGTTGAAGACAGAATCCAGCAGTTCTGCTTTGTGAAAAGTGCAACATGCCCTTTATCACACATCTGACTGACACTCAGTAGATTATACTTGAGATTCTCCACATGTTTAACATCATCAAATCTGATTTCTCCATTAGACACATATCCTTTCCCAATGATGTAACCCTTAGCATCATTTCCAAATGAAACAAATCCCTTCTTTCCTTGAGAGTAGTCATTAAGAAGAGAACTGCTCCCTGTCATATGCATAGATCCTCCACTGTCTACATACCAGATTCTTCTTTGGCTTGCTAAAGAACCCTGCATTCATCACAAGGAACTAGTTAGGTTTTGAGACCCAACCTTTTTGGTTTTGGGTCTGTTTTCATCAACAGATTAACCATAACCTGTTTCTCATCATTAACAGCTGATGAAGGTGGAGATGGTGCTCAAATGGATTCCTTGGATTTGGGCTTGGAATACCTTTTTAGTGGTTTGATCACACGTGCATCTAGTTGGTTAACTCTGCCCAACAAATGCTGAACCATCATAACAAGTTGTGTTTGATTTGTAGCTAAAGCTTTCAGCTCTTATGACACATCAGTACTTGTTTTTGATGAGTTCTTGTGGCCTACCATTTCCTCCTTGAAATTCACAGACTTAGTCTGATTTTTATCATGAGGAACACTATCAGCTGTTTTATGATAAACCCTATCCTTCTTTTTGGATTTGGGTGAAGCCTTGGGTTTATCAATTTGGGATGACTGTGGTACAAACTTGGTCTCAAACTCATTTTTCATTTCATCCATCTGCTTTTTAATGAGCTTATCTCTGTTGAGTTTGGAACCCTTTTTGTACTAACATTCATCAGAAAGATGATTGAATTTACCACATATGTCACATGGCTTATTCTTCATCTTGGATTGTTCAACTGCTGAAGTGAAAACTACTGAAGGTGTGATCTTCAGTACTTTCCTCCTTTCAGTACTTGTGTTAAGTACAGAAGGATCTGTAACAACTGAAGACTTGTTCTTCACCTGTTCTCTATCCGTCCTGAAAGACCGTATGATAGATTCCCCAGCAGTTGTTAATCCTTTTATTTCAGTTGATTTGAAATGCTTTTTAGATGTTGTGACTTGCCCTTCAGTACTTGAGGTACTTTGAGGGACAACATCTGAAGTACTCAGCTTCATGTGCTTATCAGTAGTTAACCCATCAGGCAATTGATTTTCTAAGGTATCAACACTGATTTCATCTTCTGATTTTGGGTGATCTCTCGAGGATGATACACATGATGATGTGGTTTGGAAATTACTTTCACCTTCAGGTTTTACTATTGATTTTGGAGTAAAATCTGTAGGTGGTGCAATGTGATTGTAACCTATTCCAAACTTCACATTCGAAGTGTTTGCTTGCTGAGAAGCATTTCAAATCCCTTGCAGGATGATACCCAGCGGTCACACTCAACTTGGGTAACTGCAAGTTTTTCTTTGAGTTCCTTATGGTTCTCAAGAATGACCTCTAGCTTAGCCTTTTCATCATTTAATTGGCATCTAAGCTTATAAATCTCGTCATCTTTGTCCTTAAGGACAGACTCATATTCAGGTTTTCTTTTGGAAATAGTTTGCTCAAGCTCAAGATTTTGATTAATTAAAGCTACATTTGCCTCTCTAATAGAGATAAATGCAGCTATGCAAGATTCAAAACATAGCTTGGCCTTAGACTTAGAGGATACCTGGGATACCTGTGATGAAGATGCATTGGAGCATGAACCCTCAGTAGACTCCAGGGCCATGAGAGCAAGATTCCCAAAAGGATGTTCACCACCATGTTGACCATCAGTAGCAAATAATTGCTCATTACCAGATGATCATCTGGTAAACTGCTCCAGTCAACAGCACCATGGTTGAGGAAGCTGTGATGAGGTTGTGATTGAGATGGTTGAGCTGGTTGAGGCTCAGGTAAGGCTTGAGGTTGTTGTGCAATAGGAACTTGAACTTGATTTGGCTGTGGCATGTAATAGCAGGGATATGGATATGGCATTGGACCCCGAGGGACAAAATATGCAGGAGATAGAGGTTGTGAGTGATAACCAGAACTAGTAGGATGTTGCCCTTTGTTTTGTGAACTATTGCTTGGAAAAGTCACAAAGGGTGCAGAGGAGTTAGATCCAGTTGATCTACACTCTCTTGCAAAGTGCCCAAGCCTGTGGCATTTGTGACACCTCAACTTACTCTTGTCAAAACCAACTTTGGTTTTGCCAGAGTGTCCTGGAAATTTCCTACTAGTTCTCTTGTAGAACTTTTGAGATCTGATATTAATCAAGGCCATTTGGCTCAGAATATCCATCTCTTCTAAGTCATCATCAGCAATACCTTTCAAATCACCCATAATGAAGCACAAATTGTCACTATTACAGCCTGACTGACTATCAACACTAACAAATGCATGATCAGAACTGTTTGAAGAGAAATCTATATGCTCGTCATAATGGCTTTCTGATACAGCATGTTCTGACTCATGAGCAACCACGGCAGTGTTCCCTGGTACGAAGTCATCAGTGAGCTTTCCTAATGATGCCAGTTTCCTTTTCTGCTCTATCTCTCTTTCAAATGTAAGCAGTTTCCCATGGAGTTGGGTGAGAGATAGGCTATCCAGATTTGCATTAGAGTGTAGGACAATGGTATATGTGTCCCATCTCTCAGGCAGTGATCTGAGGAATGTGTTGTTCATCTGGCTATTAGTGTATTCATGTTTGACCATTTTCAGCTCAGAGATCGAACAAGAAAAATGTTCAAACTATTGAGTCAGTGTCTCACCCTTCCTATGAGAGAATGTCTCATATTGTTGGGCAAGGATTTCTCTATTGTTTGCTAAGACCTCATATGTTCCACCAAATTGTTGTTTCAATGCATTCCAGAGGTCATGAGCAGTTTCATGATGCATAAGCCCAGAATAGATTTCATTCGGCAGTGCCACGGCCAGAATTCCATGGGCTTTAGCATCAATCTCAAACAGTTTTCGATCCTCATCTGAGTATTGTTCCTTCTTCTTCGGAACCATTTGGTTGGTTACCGGATTGTTCACCATAGGCTTGTGTGGACCATGTACCACAGATGTCCAACAACTTGAATTGTTAACAGACAGGTGATGGAGCATTCTTCGTTGCCATATGTTATACTCAGTCCTAACCAGCATTAGAGGCTTGGTTGAGGAGCTAGTATTGTGAGGGTCATTACAAGGAGTAGTCATTCTTAGATTCAATCAAATTCAATTAAGTTTTAACCGATTTAGCGCAAAACACAACAAACTCAATACGAACCAAGAGAAATCTCAAACCAAATAACCGAAAGCAGCAGAAATTCAATCTCTATAACCAATTCTTGCGAATATGCTAATTCGATCAAACTTAGATATCGAAATAGCAGTTTCAATGATCAATTGTTAGATCGATCAATGATTAACCAGCTGTGATACCATTTGTTAGGATCAATGATTTAAGTTGGATTAATTAGAGTAGATTGTAGCGGAACTCGAACAATGAATTAGACAATTTAGCAAGAACTCAATTGATATTCAATGGAATAGTACACGATTATAGAGAGAGAGAGAATTCTGCAAAAGGAATATTTCATTCAAATGCTTTCGTGGTGACTGAAAGTCACACGTTACAATTAGGTCAACATTCCTTATATAAGGAATGTGACGTCTGCTGATGTCACTTGATAGTGACATATAATAGAATTATACAAACAACTGAAACTATGCAAACTACTGAGAATGTTCTCAACAACTGATCACATCTCAGAGAATGCTAAGTACAAGAACATAAAACTACTGAACTAAAACTACTAAAACTATAAACTACTGAAAGGTAAATTACAAGTACTGAAAAGGAAAAACCATCACAACTACTGAAGTTAATAACTTCAGCTGTTGTGACAACTACTGATCACTCTGGTCTTCAGTCTTTGTCTTCAGTAGAAATCTTCAGATCTTGTCTTCAGACTTTGTTTTCAGACCTTGTAATTAGCTGATGTCTTCAGCTGTTGTGATCTTCTTCAGCGTTGTAATGTCTGTGTGACTTGGAGGTTTTTCTGATCAGGCTCATTGGTTCTTTTGGTCTAACAAGATCCATATGTCTAACGCTTGAAAATTTTTTCACACAAACTTCATTCAAACCTATTTTGATCAAGTTCATTGTTATTCATAAAATTTTCAAACTTTGGTTAAACTTTGAATAAAGAGTAAGACTTTGACTATTTGACCAAAAGTTTTACATTTTGACTAAATGTTGACTTTTTCACCAAACTTTGACTTTTGACCAAATTTTGACTTTTGATCATTTTTATTATAAAAACTTCCCCGTCATTTTAGTCTCAAAAATTTCATAAAAATACAAACATTCTCAATTCTTTGCAAGAAGCTTTTAAAAAAATTTGAAAATTTTTGTTTTTAGGTTTATTTGTAAACATATCAAACACAGTAGCTTGAATATTTTGGCTTCATTCTTTTTAATCCAAACATTTATTTTCATATTTTCTTTTTCATATTTACTCCCCTTAAACATTTAAATTTACAAACTTAGAAGTTTATAAAAGTTGGCAGTTGAAGTAAAACCAATCGTTATTAACATGCCTGCACACATAAAATCATGCAAAAATCAAAATAAAGCAGAATAAAAGTCTACATATTGAATCACATGCCTGTAGTGAGATGATATGAGATAATAATCAGGACATTGAAATAAAGAAGTTGTGGATAGTCGTAGACAATGATTAAATCCTGATCAAGTGTGTTCCAGGTCAGTGTTACCATAGCAAAAGAGACACGAGATCTAAGGACAGACAGTGACTGCTTTGGCAAAAGAATCAGTACACTTACTTTTTCAATTCTTAGATTTATTAAGTTTGGATTAGATATGACATTATGTAATCCACACTTAGACATAGAGAGTCTGACCCTCGTCAAGGGATGCAAGCAAGAACTTTTACTGAACTTAAAAACCTGTCATATATGTATAACCAGATCTCATGTTCATGTCAATGAGAGAATCATCATGGTTAAACCAGTTGATAATCTCCAAGAAAACCACCATGGAAAAGCCATTAGGTAATCACCGAATCCATTTCATAAAGAAATAGATAGAGATGATTCATAAGAATCATAGGGCATCCATTATGGACTTTAGAAAGGATTATGCACATTGGTATCTTTTGCATGAGGTGATCCACGTCTGTAATGACATACAACAGAGGATACCTCATCACTTCAGGTCTATGATGACTGTTGATACATTTATGGTCCTAGATCTTGATATGAATGTAATAGATCTTGATTGTCTGATTCTGATATAATGTTTGAAATGATTAATGAAATGATATTGGTTGTTTGTTATTTATATTGTTTAATATTTCATTAATGAGTCGATGTTGAATTGGTTAATTAGGTTTGTGGTTGTTTTAATTGTTACACATAATGTTATATTAATTAATACATTCAAACTTAACAAAATGAAGTTCTCATACGAATGGCCCATGCGAATGGAGCATACGCATGAATAACTTCATACGAATGCCTCAGTCGCATGACTGAACCAGGAGACTGGATCAATCGTATGATTGTAACATAAGATTGGCTCAGTCGCACGACTGAACAATCAGTCATGCGGATGAATCAACCGCGTGGTTCAATCGCACGACTGAACCATACTAATGGTTCAGTCGCACGAATGAATAGTACTAACCTATAAATACAACCCAATTCGTGGAAAAACCAAGAGCTTTTCATTCTATTTCGATTCCAGACGTACCCTAGCCATCCAGAAGCCTCCAAGTTGATACTCCAAGTTCATAGAACGCTGTAGATCGATTCCTAATCGATTCTTAACGTTGATTCAATACTTTATTGATTCTACGTGCATTCTCACTGATTGGATCGCCAATCAAATAGGATTCCGCACTATTTGGTTTGGTTTACACGTTAATCATTCGGTTTTTCGTTCAAATACCAAGTCCTGACAAGTGGTATGAGAGCCATGGCTCTTAATTACGTGTGATTCAATCAAGATTGATAAAAAGTTTGTGTTTTTACACTAAAAACACAATCTTTTGTGTCAAAAGTTGTCTTGGACGTTCCCTGCTCATCAAGTTTCGGTTTCTACGACCTTAGGTGATTAGGGTTTGCCAAATTTTGAATTTTTACGGCTAAAACACGTTTAACCTAGAAATTCTCACAAAACAGCAGCTTCAGTCGCATGAGTGAGCCATTCGCACGACTGGACTTCATTCGCATACACCAGACGCACAATTGGACTGAGTCGCATCTACATTCGTACGACTAAACCATCCGTTCCCAGTGTTCATACACATCAGCTTCATTCGGACGACTGAACCAATCACTTAGTTCAGCCGCACGATTGAACCAATCGCATAGTTCATTGGCACGGATAGCCCATTCGCATCACCCAGTCGCACCAGTTTGACAGTTTGTTTAGTACACTTAAAAGTTAATCATGATGGAAGATCAGATGTCAGCATTTTCTGCCGGTAAGGACTCAAGGATCCAGAACCTACTATTGCTTGAGAGTGAGGTGGGGAATCATAATAAACCACCAAAACTCGTAACGTTAGATGAGTTTCCCCACTGGAAACAATGTTTTCAGATCTACCTCAATGGAGTGGATCCATATTTGTGGGAAGCTATCGAGATTGGGAATAGTATGCCGGTGGGAGCAGATTGGGTAAAGCTTACTTTGGGAGGGATGACTGATGCTCAGAAAGTTAAGTACAATGCATAGAAGAGAGTTTATGCATTGATTACCCAGTCTATTCCTAAAGATATTTTCCACCAGTACTCGGAGAATAAGCAGGCCAAGAAATTATGGGATGAGCTGGAAAAGAGATACGACGAGAATGCTTTTCTTAAGGCAATTAAAGCTAAGGAACTTAAGAAAGAATTTGACAACTTCTCATCAATGGGAAATGCAAGTTTGGACGATGTTATTCATAAATTCTACCATCTGATGAGTGAAATGCATACACATGGTGTTGCTACTACCATGGAAGAAAAGGTGTCAAATTTCGCAGACGGATTGCCGGAAAAGTGGGCTACGTTTGTGTCAAATCTGAGACAGAATGAGATGCTGGCAAAGTTGGATATCAATGACTTCATTCTAAAGCTACGAGAAGAAGCACTTAGGATGAGGTACAGAGCTCAGAAGTCTTCGCACACTCAGAATCCAGCTTTGTACAATGCCACGCCTCAAGCTATGACGTCTCGAGCACCTCTTCAGTCTGCATTTGTGTCTAGCTCATCGGGTCCTTCAAAAGCTTCTACTTCAGGTTCAGAAATGTCAGGGTCTTCTTGTACCCATTACATTGGAACTGAAGCGAATGCTACTAGACTGAAGACCGAGAACCTCGGTAATGTGACTGTGGAAGTAGCTCGAGAGCACATGGATCTTTTGGCAGCAGTGGTTCATTCTTATGATGGACTTGTTGCTAGGAAGATTAGAAACTGCCATCTGGCAGATGAGGACTACGAGCAGGTGGATGAAATGGAGCTGGAGAGAATGGACATTATGTGGGCCTTTGCCAGTGCTGTCCTGAGGGCGAAGAAGTTTGTGAAAAAGACCGGACAGAACTTGGTTGCTACTAAGGATACCACATTTGGCATTGACAAGTGTAAAGTGGCCTACTTTAACTATGGAGAAAAGGGGCACCTCAAGAAAGAATGTGTGAAGCCAAAGAAGAATGGGAACGGGAACCCATTCTCGACCTTCACTCGTCAAGACAAGCAAGCTAGCAGTTCTACTTCATCAAGCAAGGATCCAAAAGCCTTGACTGCTCATGATGATGAAGGACAAGACTGGAGCTTTCGGTTTGTCTCTCCAGGGGAATATAATATTGCCAGTCTAGAAGATTTAGATGATGATTCCGGGAGTGAGAGAGATATTGCAGTTGAGATAGTGATGTCAAATATTGAAGAGACAACTGCAACTTAGGTCAGCTACAAGCCTGAAGAAGGGATTTCAATAGCAAAGACATAATCACCAGAACCAGAGACATCTGATGCTGCGTTGATGGCTAACTCCTCTGAACCTCCTTAGGTAAGTACCACTGACCAACTGTTTAAAAATCATGCTTGTTCTGATTGTGATACTTTTAGAGATAGCGTAGATGAGAAATTTGCTAGGTTATTAGATCATAATGATAACTTAGTAAAGGATTTGCAACTGTGCACTGAGGCTAATAGAGTTTTAAAACAAAATGACCATAGTTACAAAGAAAAGATAGACCTTTTGACTATACAGCTTCGGGAAACTGAAGTAGTTGCATTTAACCAAGATAATGACATTAGGTACTATCTTAACTCCCTAGAAGACACTAAGAAGCAAAAGACAGTTTTAGAAGTAGAAGTAAACTCATTAAAGCAAAAACTGCACAGTTGGACAAGTTCATCACACATTGTCCAACACTTAGTGAGAGAAAGAAACAACGGGGAGGGTTTGGGTTATAAAGTGGTTCCACCACCACCCGAGACCTTGATGAACACTAAGAGTAGACCAATAAATAACAACTCCATCAAGTATCATGTGGTGTCCACTCCTCTTGTTAGTGATCCAGATTCCTCATGTTCATCAATTGAATCTGGAACAAAACAAAAGAAGGCCACTTCAAAGGCAAAGGGTAAAATGCCTTGTGTTAATCTGGAAAAAGAATTTGAAAAGGTTAATATAATGTCCGGGACAAACAAAGTCAAATCTGAATCTAAAAGGACTACTGATGTTAACCTTTCACAAGCTTCATGTAAAAAACCAGTTAACCAAAAGGAAAAAGATGTTAAAAATGTTAAAACAATTGATTTTGTTAAACAGAAGAAAACATCAAAAGAAACAGAGTCAAAACCCAAACTAAGTGATGTTACTAGGGTGTCACACACATCTCCACAAAGAAGTTTAATCATAAAGTTGATAGCAGGTCGTGCTACAACTGTGGAGAGTGTGGACACATTGCTTCCTTTGTCCTTACTATCAGACACCTAGGAAGAAGATTGAACTTCAGGATTCAAAACCTAGGTATTCTAAGAGGAGTTCTTTAACTCCACCTAGAAGAACTAGTGAACCTAACGTTCAACCCATTAGCCAGTTGACTGTTTATCACAAACAGGCATTGCACAAATCTAGCGTATGAAAAGAGAAGTCATCCTCTGTGTCTGATAATGATGACAAGAAGAAAGCTGAGCTACCCTCACCCTCTAAGGGTCAATGGGTTGAATTCATGATGTGTGATGCCTCTAGGAAACCCAAGCCAGTAAAGGCTTGGGTTCCTAACCTAAACTAATGTTTTACATTGAATGTGCAGGGTGTTCGCTACAGTGCTGAAACAGACACGTGGATTGTAGACAGCGGAGCATCCAGGGAGAAGTTGGAAATCAGAAAGTTAAGTATTCTTTTAAACCAACAGTGGACTGTAAACTAATCTTTTAACAAACGTCAAGAAAATAAAAGGAGCGCATGTTTCGTTTGCTGGAAACAAGGGAGGCTATATCACAGCTCAGGGAGAAGTTGGAAATCAGAAAGTTAAGTTTGATAAGGTGAACTACGTTCAACAACTTCAAAACAACTTACTTTCTATTTCCCAAATCTGTGATAAAGGTTTTAAAGTCATATTCGACAACAAGAAGTGTTACGTCCTAAAGAAAGACTACGTGATTCCGGAGGACCAAGTTCTAATGACTGCCTCAAGACCTGATATCATGTATGCTACACGTTTATGTTCTAGATATCAGGCTAAGCCTAAGGTTAACCATGTGATCAGGGTCAAAAGGATACTTCATTATCTGAAGGGTACACCCACACTTTGGTTGTGGTATCCTCATGATAATGACTTTGAGCTCACGGCGTATAGTGACTCGGATTACAGGGGCTGCAAGATGAACTACAAGTCTACATCAGCAGTTGTCAATTCTTTGGGAGGAGATTAGTTACCTGGCAGTGTAAGAAGCAGACCTTGGTTGCATTGTCAACCTGTGAAGCCGAATACGTTGCTGCCGCAAGTTGCTATTCACAAATCATCTGGATTCAACAGCAAATGCGGGATTACGGTTTAAAGTTTTCTTCTACTCCTATCTTTATTGATAACTCTGCTGCAATTGCAGTAACTAAAAATCCGGTACAACATCCAAATACCAAACACATCGGTATTAAATACCATTCCATAAGAGACTGTTTTGAAAAGAACTTAATCGATGTGGTAAAAATTAATACTGACTTTCAACACGCTGACCTCTATACAAAAGCCTTTGATAAACCACGTTTTCTATATCTATTAGAGGTCAACAGTGTTAAAAAGAAAAGTGATGTTATTCCTCATGATGATCATGTGTAGTCCGATGCATTGTAGTTATAATTTTTTATTTTTTCTTTATTTATTTTATTCTGTTCAAATTAAATTCATGTTATTTAGCTATCTGTTAAAATCCTAAAATAATTAAATCCAGTATGATTTTAGAATTTTAGGGGGAGAGTAGGTCAGCTAGTAATATTAAAAAAAAACAAGGGAGAAGGAGTGGATAGCTGATATAAGGTAGATCGTATCTATGATACCGATTCAAACCTTTTGGAAAATGATAGTACACATGAACAAATCAAAAGGGACTTTAAAATTTTAATTTCGAAAAGATGCAAAATTCAAAGTATAAGTCTATGTAGGTTAAGCAATATAAAAGGGAAGATGATAGAAAAACTGGTAACTACTAAGGTAACATAAAGATAGTAGACCTAGAGGTTGCTAGACCACAAATGATATGTCAGTAGATTCAACACAATAGATGATTAGACCTGACTGGTGATCTCAAGATCAAACTAAGTTGTTCAACTGACTGTGGGCTGCCATCTTATCACTAGTTAACACAATCAACAATATTCCAATAAGGGGTAATGAGCTTGTAAACGCCACAAATGTGTGCGGATGACCATAAATAGAGCAAAGCACGAAAAAAAATTGAAAGACAAATGCTATCAAGCTAATGACTTATGTTGTTGGTGCATTCTGTGCAAAAGAAAATTTAGCTGCTCTAACAAGAAGATAGGTTGTGTGCCACTCTGCTGTGCGATGGCACTGACCTGAGGATAAGCATAACCTATATATTGTAGAATTCATTGTTGTTTGCCGCCTCTCTGCTGTGCGATGGTACTGACCTGAGGAATGGCTTCTCTTTGAAAGCTCTAAGAATAGTCTCTTCTAATAAAAATACCCGTAGACCGCTTAAAAGCTCCTGAGGAATGTTGATTACCATATAAGTGTGGGATCCAAAAAATGTTTGTTGAAATAATTAATCCTAAAACTATCACAAGTTTGTGTCTAAAGTTTGTGTATGGATTCAAGAGGACAAATATACTGACAAAGTGGCTGCAATTCTTGAAAGTTCAAATCAATGTGGGAATCTAATAGTACTAGTGTGATATCCTAAATTTGCTAACGACTCTGGATGAAAGTCAAGAATTGAGCATCAAAAGGTTTTGATAACAAGTCCCAAATGTTTTGACTTGCCTGTATGATTACAAAACTGAATTGGTCCAGGTGTGGTCAAACTAAATTGAAGCTGCCTATTCTGGAACAAAATCCAGTAGATATCTATCTTAGGATTTATCTCTCACAAAAAGTCAAAAAAAAGTTTTATTTTTGTGATTAGTTAAGTTTCTAGTTAGATAGTCATTTTAGTTTGTTTGTTCATCGGACTATATCATGAAAATCAGTATGGGATTAACTCACCTAAAAGGGTCATGTCTGAGATGGCCACATGTGTTTTCAAAGTTTAAAAGGGTCACGTCTGAGGTGACTAAATTGTTTAAAACGATCACGTCTGAGGTGATCAAAAAGTTTTCAAGTTAAAATGATCATGTCTAAGATGATCAAATGCTCATAATGTTAATTTCAACAGTTAAAAAGGGTTTAAGTGCTAAATGTTCATAAGTGTAACCCATTCGCACGACTGGATCATAAGTGTGGACCAACCATGCGAATGGATCCCATTCGCACGACTGGACATGAGATTGAGCCATTAACCCGAATGGCTTATCAGAATGATCCATTCGACCAAATGAAAGGTGCGAATGAGTCAGTCGACCAACTGAGACTCAGTCGGTTAACTGAGGGTGCGCATGAAAGGGCACGAATGAGTTAGTCGACCGACTGAGACTCAGTCGGCCAACTGAATGCGACTGACTGGGCCAATCGCACGACTGAGCCTCAGTCGCCCAAATGAACTGAGCGAATGAGGCCAGTCGGCCGATTGAACTTAGCTTCAGTATTTAAAGGGCCATAGTCGATCGCATTCCACTCATCACCCTCAATCGCTCCTAAATCGCACCAAGTACCGTTACTCTGTCGAAATTCCTCTAGACCTTGGTTTTACATCTTTATTGATCTTCTGACATGGTTTGTCGATTATACAGGTATATTGCATTGAAATCTTACCGAAATTAGAAGACATTGAATCCAAATTTGTGATATTCGAGTGAAACAAGAACCGGACTGAAAATGCCCTAATAACCAACATAAACTAAGCAAAATGTTAAAATTAAGTTTAATAGTTATTAGTGACAAGAGGGCGAGTCTAATGGACCATTAAACCATGTTAAATCACTTGATTTGGTCAAGCTTCGAACTACAGGCGACTGAACAGTGGGACAAGCGACTGGTCGACCGGATGAACTCCAATCGCACGATTGAATCTTGCGATTGGGTCAATAGGCTGAATGCACCATGCGAATGAACTCAGTCGGCCGACTGAACCAATCACAGACTCAGCCAACAGATTGAACTAAGTCACATGTCTCATCACCCGAATGAGCTCAGTCGCATGAAAGGACAACCGACTGACTTCAGTCGCATGATTCATTCGCACGAATGAATCAGATTGAATTTAAACTATACTGTTGATACATGTATGTTCCTAGATCATGATATGTGATGTAATAGATCTTGTTTGGTATGATTAATGAACTGATGTTGATAGTCTGTTGGTTATAACGTTAATAGTTCATTAATGAGTCGTAAATGAATTGATTGAGTTTATGATTACTTGAATGATTACATAAATATTATATTAATTAACAAATACATTCAAACTTAACTTAATGAAGTTCCATGCGAATGACTCATGCGAATGAACCATAAGCATAAAGAACCTCATACGATTGACTCAGTCGCACGACTGAACCAGGAGACTGGATCAGTCGTACGACTGGAACATAAGATTGGCTCAATCGCACGACTGAACACTCAGTCGCACGAATGAACCAACCGCATGGTTCAATCGCACGACTGAACCAAACTAATGGTTCAGTCGCACGATTGAAGAGTGCCAACCTATAAATACAACTCAATTCGTGAAAAACAGGGAGATTCGTTCAAGTTCAATTCCATACGAACCCTAGCCGTCCAGAAACCTTCCAAATCGTTCTCCAAGTTCATAGAACACATTAGATCGATTCCTTATCGATTTCTAACGTTAGTTTCAATCCTTGATTGATTCTTCGTGTGTTCTCACTGATTGGATCACCAATCAAATAGGATTCCGCACTATTTGATCCGGTATACACGTGATCTCTAGGTATTTCACTTGAATACCAGGTCCTAACAAGTGGTATCAGAGCTTTTGGCTCGTGATTACATGTTGATTCAATCAAGATTGCATAAAGTTTAAGTTTTTACACTAAAAAACGCAATTTTTGGCATCAAAAGTGATCTTGGAAGTTCCCTGCTCATCGACGTGTGGTTTCTACGGACTCAGGCAATCAGAACTTGTAAAATTTCAAGTTTTTACGGCTGAATACCGTCAAACCTAGAAATTTTCGCAAACCAGCGGCTTCAATCGCACGACTGACTCATTCGTACGACTGGACTCCATTCGTACTACTCATACGCACGATTGGACCTAGTCGCACCTTCAGTCGGGCCATTGAATCATTCATTCGCATAGCTCATACGTACCAGCTTCATTCGCACGACTGAACCAATCGCCCAGTTCATTCGCACCCGATTGAACCAATCGCAGAGCTTATACGCACGATTAGCTCAGTCGCCTCCTTCAGTCACATCAGTAAAAGTTTGTTTGATTAGATTATAAGTTTATTCATCATGAAGATCAGATGTCAGCCTCTACAGCTGGGAAAGACTCAAGGATACAGAATCTGTTGCTGCTTGAGAGTGAGGTGGGGAATCACAATAAACCACCAAAGCTCTTGACTTTAGATGAGTTTCCCCACTGGAAACAACGTTTTGAGATCTACCTTAATGGAGTAGATCCTAATCTGTGGGAAGCCATTGAGACAGGTTTATAGTACACCGGTGGGAGCTGATGGGGTTAAACTAACATTAAGCGGGATGACCGACGCGCAGAAAGTAAAGTACAATGCAGAGAAAAGAGTATATGCATTGATTACTCAGTCGATCCCCAAAGACATATTCCACCAGTATTCCGAGAACAAGCAATCCAAGAAACTGTGGGATGCGCTAGAGAAGAGATATGATGGTAATGCATCATTGAAGGCAATCAAAGCAAAGGAGTTAAGAAGGAATTCGATAACTTCTCTTCAATTGGTAATGAAAGCTTGGACGACGTCATAGATAGATTCTACCACTTGATGAGCGAATTGCATACCCATGGAGTGGTCACTACCATGGAAGAAAAAGTAAGCAACTTCGCCGACGGTTTCCGGATAAGTGGGCTACATTCGTGTCTAACCTGAGACAGAATGGTATCCTTGTAAAGCTGGATATAAATGACTTCATTCTTAAGTTGCGCGAAGAAGCACTAAGGATGAAGTATAGAGCTCAGAAGTCTTCGTACACACAAAATCCAGCTTTATACAACGCCACACCTCAAGCAAAGGCATCTGGAGCACCTCTCCAGACTGCTTTTGTGTCTAGCTCGTCAGGTCCGTCACATGCCTCTACTTCTGGATCAGACACGTCTGGGTCATCATGTACCCATCATATTGGATCAGAAGCTAACGCTACTAAACTAAAGACTGAGAACTTCAGTAATGTGACCGTGGAAGTAGCACGAGAGCATATGGATCTCCTAGCAGCAGTGGTTCATTCATATGATGGACTCATTGCTGGGAAGATTGGAAACTGCCATCTGGCAGATGAGGACTACGAGCAGGTGGATGAGATGGAGCTCGAAAGAATGGATATAATGTGGGCCTTAGCAAGTGCTGTTCGAAGGGCGAAAAAGTTCGTGAAAAAGACTGGACAAAACTTGGTTGCTACTAAGGACACCACCTTTGGCTTCGACAAGAGTAAAGTGACCTGCTTTAACTGTGGTGAGAAGGGGCACTTCAAACGAGAATGTGTCAAGCCAAAGAAGAGGGGAATGGGAACCCGTTCTCATCATTTAGTCGCCAGGACAAGCAACCCTCTAATTGTACTTCATCAAACAAGGACCCTAAAGCACTAACTGCTCATGATGATGAAGGACAGGATTGGAGTTTCAGGTTTGTCTCACCAGGAGAATCTAACATTGCCAGTGTCGAGGACATTGACGATGATACTGCGAGTGAAGGTGAGATAGCAGTTGAAATTGCAATGTCACATAGTGAAGAAACAACTGCAGCCGAGGTCAGCTACAAGCCAAATGAGGAAGTCTCCACCTCAGAGACTGAAAAGCCAGAGTCGACAGAACCAGAATCATCTGATGCAGCACTGATGGCTAATACTTCTGGTCCAACTCAGGTAAGTACCACTGACCGACTTTTTAATAACCATGCTTGTTCAGATTGTGACACGTTTAGGAAGAGCATAGATGACAAATTTGCTAGGTTATTAGACCATAATGATAACTTAGTAAAAGATTTACGTCTGTGTACTGAGGCAAATAGAGTGCTAAAACAAAATGAGCAGTGTTATAAAGAAAAGATAGACCTATTGACCAAACAACTTCGGGAAACCGAAGTAGTGGCTTTTAACCAAGCAAACGACATTAGGTACTATCTTAACTCCCTAGAAGACACTAAGAAACAAAAAGCAGTTTTAGAAGTCGAAGTAAATTCATTAAAACAGAAACTGCATAGTTGGACTAGTTCTTCACACATAGTTCAACACTTAGTAAGAGAAAGGAATAATGGGGAGGGATTAGGCTACAAAGTGGTTCCACCACCACCTGAGACCTTGATGAACACCAAGTCTAGACCGGTAAATAATAACCCCATCAAGGATCATGGGGTGACCACTCCTCTTGTTACTGATCCACACACCTCATGTTCATCTACTGAATCTGGTAAGAAACAAAAGGAGGCCACTTCAAAGGCAAAAGGTAAATTTCCATGTGTTAACCTGGAAAATGAATTTGAAAAAGTTAATTTACAGTCAGGGTCAAATAGAGTCAAATCAGAACCTAAAAGGACTTCAAACATTACTTTTTCACAAGCTTCAAGAAAAAAACCAGCTAACCAAAAAGGAAAACAGGTTAAATCAGTAAAATTTTTTATACCAGAGAAAACATCAAACATCCAAGAGTCTAAAACTAAAGTGATTGATGTTACTAGAGTGTCACGCACTTCTCCACAAAGAAAGTCTACTCATAAAGTTGATAGCAGGTCATGCTACAACTGTGGAGAATGTGGACACATTGCTTCTGACTGTCATTTCGTTCAGACACCCAGGAAGAAGATAGATATTCTGGACTCTAGACCTAGGTCTTCTAAGTGGAGTTCTCTAACTCCACCTAGAAGAGCTAGTGACCCTAAAGTTCAACCTGTAAGCCAGACGACTGTTTATCATAAACAGGCACTGCACAAATCTGGCTTATGGAAAGAAAAATCCACCCTCGTATCTGACACTAATAACAAGAAAGAACCTGAGCTACCCTCACCTTCTAAGGGTCAATGGGTGGAGTTTTTGATGAGTGATGCCTCACGGAAACCCAAGACAGTCAAAGCTTGGGTTCCTAACCTAAACTGATCCTTTCACTTTGTATGCGCAGGGTGCTCGATATAGTGCTGACACTAACACGTGGATAATAGACAGCGGGGCATCCAGGCACATGACAGGAAATAGCGCCCTTTTATCAAACGTCAAACAAATAAAAGGAGGGCATGTCTCCTTTGCAGGAAACAAAGGAGGATATATCACAGCTCAGGGAGAAGTGGGAAATGAGAAAGTTAAGTTTGATAAAGTGAACTACGTTCAACAACTTCAGAACAACTTACTTTCTGTGTCCCAAATCTGTGATAAAGGATTTAAAGTCGTCTTCGACAATCAGAAGTGTTACGTGCTGAAGAAAGAATATATGATCCCAGAAGACCAAGTTCTGATGACTGCTTCAAGATTTAAAGACCTTTATGTCTTGGATCTGTCAACAGCTGCCACAACGGATCATGAGGTTCAGTGTTTCCTATCTAAAGCTACTGAGAAGGATTCCATCTCCTGGCATCGGAGAATGGGACACATTAGTCAAAGAAAGATGAATCATTTGATTCAGAAGGATTTAGTTAGAGGAGTGAACGTCAAGAACTTCCAACTTCCTGACTTTTGTGTAGCTTGCAAGAAGGGCAAACAAACAAAGAAGTATCATATGGAAAAGAAAGTTCATTCAATAGAACTTCCTCTTGAGCTTCTTCACATGGATCTGTTCGGTCCAGTTAGTACAAGGAGCATCGCAGGCGACGCGTACTGTTATGTGGTCACTGATGACTACTCAAGGTTCACTTGGGTAATGTTTCTGAAATCAAAATCAGAAACTTTGGAGACATTCAAAGAATTAGTAACCACACTGGAATCGCTCTATAAGCTCAAAGTTCGACAAATACGCTCAGACAACGGGACAGAATTCAAGAATCAAGGGATGGAGGCATTCTGCAAGGAAAAGGGAATCGTGCATCAATTCACCTTGATAGAAACAGCCCGACTATGCTGGCAGACTCGAAACTGCCTATCCAATTCTGGAATGAGGCAGTGGCAATGCGTGCTATACACTGAACAGGTCCTAATAGTCAAGCGCCACGGAAAGACATGTTATGAGCTACTTCAAAGACGCAAACCGAATTTGGAGTATCTTGAACCTTTTGGCGCACCGTGTACACTTCTGAAGAAGACACAAGAAGAAAAATTCAGCGAGAAGGCAGTTGAAGGAATCTTTCTAGGATACAACATACCGAACAAGCGAGTTTACAATAACTCAACGGGGCTTGTAGAAGTGTGGTGTAATGTCGATGTTCAGAGATATACCACACCCCCTACAGGCAAAGGACCTGCATACTTCTTCGATTATGATGGATTCTTCAAATCCTTCAACATCTCTCTCTCTCCCTCGGATGATGAGTTAGCTACTAGGATGATGTATGATATACTAAACACTCCATCCAGCACACAGGGCGAGTCATCTCCTCAGCCAGAAGAAGTAGTCGATGAAAGTGACTCCTCCTATGAAGATGAAACTGCAGCAGATGACCAGAACGGTCAGGAGGAACAGGTTCCAGTTCCTAAAAGTCCACAAGCATCCACAAGTGATGCACCCTCGACTTCGGAACCTCAAACTCCAACCACCTCAGATGCAGACCAAAATGTGCACAATCTTGGTTCGGAGATGACTGTGCCGACCACTCCAGGATCACGACTAAACGTCTATCATCCCCTTGACAATGTTATTGGAGATGTCCGATCAGGAGTACAAACCCGAAATCTGCTATACTCAGCTGATTACGCCTCAGTTATGGAGAAGGGTTACACATGATGGTGCTTATCGCTGTTTTGTCTCGCAAGTTGAGCCAAAATATGTCAGTGAAGCACTAAATGATGAGGCGTGGGTGAGTGCCATGCAAGAAGAACTTCTGCAGTTTAAGAAGTTAGGTGTATGGACACTGGTAGATAGACCTAAAGGTGCTAAAGTCATTGGCACCAAATGGGTACTAAAATGTAAGAAGGATGACCAAGGAGTCATCATAAGGAACAAAGCTCGACTGGTGGTTCAAGGTTTTCGCCAAGTCGAGGGTATTGACTATAACGAAGTGTTTGCACCCGTGGCAAGGATGGAAGCTATTCGTATCTTCCTCGCCTATGCCTCGTACATGAAGATTAAAGTCTACCAATTAGATGTGAAGAGTGCATTCCTTCATGGTGAAATAAGGGAAACAGTCTATGTCAGTCAACCCGAGGGATTTGAAGACCCTTATCATCGGGATAGAGTTTACAAGCTCGACAAAGCTTTATATGGGCTTCATCAAGCTCCTCGAGCTTGGTACGAGAAACTCTCGACTCATCTTGTGAAACACGGCTTTCGCTGGGGAGTCATTGTCTGTACACTGTTTATTAAAGAAAAGGATGGTGACCTACTGCTTGTACAGATCTATGTTGATGACATAATCTTCGGTCAAAGAACGAAGAGTTATGCAAAGAGTTTGAAGCAGTGATGAAGAAAGAGTTTGAGATGAGTGCAATGGGGGAGATGAAGTTCTTTCTCGGGTTACAGTGGATCAAACACCTAATGGGATCTTTCTACATCAGACCAAGTATGTAGGAGACATTCTCAGTCGCTTTGACATGGAGAATGCATCTGCTGCTAGGACTCCACTTGCTACGAATCATGATATAGCACCTGATGAGAGTGGAGATCTTGTAGATGCCACTATGTACCGAGGAATGATTGGATCCCTCATGTATCTCATTGCCTCAAGACCTGATATCATGTATGCTACATGTTTATGTTCCAGATACCAGGCTAAACCTAAGGTCAATCATCTAATCGGGGTCAAAAGGATCTTTCGCTATCTAAAGGGTACACCCACCCTGGGGTTGTGGTATCCTCATGATGAGTTTTGCTCACAGCGTATAGTGACTCGGACTATGGAGGCTGCAAAATGAACTACAAGTCTACATCAGCAGGGTGTCAATTCTTTGGGAGAAGATTAGTTACATGGCAGTGTAAGAAGCAGACATCGGTTGCATTGTCAACCTGTGAAGCCGAATATGTTGCTGCTGCAAGTTGCTGTTCCCAAATCATTGGATTCAACAGCAAATGCGGGATTATGGTTTGAAATTTCGTCTACTCCTATTTTTGTTGATAACTCTGCTGCAATTGCAGTAACCAAAAACCCGGTACTAACATCCAGACCAACACATCGGTATTAAATACCACTTCATAAGAGACTGTTTTGAAAAGAACTTAATAGATGTGGTTAAAATTAATACTGATTTTCAACGTGCTGACCTCTATACAAAAGCCTTTGATAAACCACGTTTTCATTACTTGCTAGAGGTCAACGGCGTTAAAAAGAAAAGTGAGGTAATTCCTGATGACAATAATGTATAGTCCGATGTAGTTTCGTTAAAGTTTACTTTATCTTATGTTATCTGTTTTTGTCTGTTACATTTAATGTCATGTTACCTTGCTGTTTATTAAAATCCAAAATAATAAATCCGAAATGATTTAGTATTTTAGGGGGAGAATATGTCAGCAAGTTAATATTAAAAAAAATGAGGGAGAAGGGGTAACTAGCTGAAATAAGGTAGATTGTGTCTGTCATACTAATTCAATACCTGGAATATGATAGTACATAGGAACAAATCAAGAGGGATTTAAAACTCAAGGTTTGAAAAGATGCAAAAGTTCAAAGTATAAGTCCGCGTAGTCTAAGCAATAAAAACGGGAAAATGATAGAAAACTGGCAACTCCTAAGGTGACACAGAGAAAGTAGACTTAGAGGCTGCTAGACCACAAATGATATGTTGGTAGATTCAACACAATAGACAATTAGACCTGATTGGTGATCTCAAGATCAAACTAAGCTGTTCAGCTGACTGTGGATTTCCATCTTATCACTGGTTAACACAATCAAATATATTCCAATAAGGGGTAATGAGCACTTAAACGCCACAAAAGTGTGCGGATGACCAAAATTAGAGCAAAGCAAGGAAAATGAAAGACAAATGCAACAAAGCTAATGGCTCATGTTGTTGGTGCATTTTGTGTAAAATAAAAGTAAGCTGCTCTAACAGGAGATAGGTTGTGTGCTCTCTGGATGAATACGAGAATTTAAAGCGTCAAAGAGCTTTGATAACAAGCCCAAAATGATTTGATATTCCGTAGTGATTCCAAAATTGATTTGGTCCAGATATGATAAATCTAATTAAAAGCTGTCTACTCCGAATCCAATCCTTAGATGTTCATCTTAGGGTTTTATCTCTCCAAAAATCCAAACATAAACTTAGTTGTGTAGTTAGGTTAAGTTACTATGTTTATTTTTTAGTTGTGCGTCTGTCGGACTACTCAGGGAAATCAGAAGGGAATTACCTTACCTAAAAGGGTCATGTCTGAGATAGCCACATGGTTTTAAAATTTAAATGGTCACGTCTGAAGTGACTGAATTGGTTAAGAGCTTACAAGGTTATTATCAAAAGTGAAAAAGGTCTGAATAGTAAATGTTGAAAATGACTATAGACTCACAAAGGGTGACCCATTCGCACTAGTGGATCATGTTATGCGAATGGCTTCCAATCGGCCGATGGACATGAAATTGTTTCATTCGACCGAATGGAAAGGGGAGAATGAACCAGGAGACCGACTGAGGCTCAGTCGGTCAACTAAAGGGGCGAATGAAGGAGACCGAATGAGTCAGTCGACCGACTGAGACTCAGTCGGCCGACTGAATGCGATTGACTAGGCCATCGTACGACTGAACTCAGTCGCCCGATTGAACTGAGCGACTGAGGGACAGTCGGCCGAATGAACCTAGGTTTAGTATTTAAAGGTCTTAATCGATCGCATATCACTCATCACTCCCGAAAAAACCCCGAATCGCGCTCATTACCGTTACCCTGTCGAATTGCCTCCGATTCTGATATACTGTGCGCTTAAGATTCTTCGTTCCAGTGACGTTTTACAGGTACACTACTCCTTGAACCTATCAAAATCAGTACCCCACCGAATACAATATCTACATTGGATTAAATCAAGAACCGACCTGCGAATCGACCTAATTGCCTATGTAAATGAAGCATATGTTAAAATTGAGTTGACTAGGTTATTAGTGACAAGTAGACGAGGCTAATGGACCATTACATACGGTTAAAAGACTTAGATTGGTCAAGATTCGACCCACAGGTGATCGAACAGTGGGGCGAGCGACTGGACGTTCGAATGAACTTCAATCGCACGACTGAACCTTGCGATTAGATCATTCGACCGACAGAACCACCCGAATGAGTCCAGTCAGCAGATTGAACTCAATCGCATGCATCAATCAGCCGATTGAACTCAATCGCATGGCTCAATCAGCCGATTGAACTCAATCGCATGGCTCAATCAGCCGATTGAACTCAATCGCATGTCTCAAACACCCGACTGAACTCAGTCGCATGTCTCAAACAGGCGAATGACTTCAGTCGCATGATTCATTCGCACGAATGAATCAAAATGACTTTCAACTTTACACTTAGAACAGAAGTTTTCATGTCATATGTATTAATAGTTCTATGTCTTGTGTGTTACAGATAAATGGCAGAAAATGGACCATAAATCCCAAGCACAACATCTGTGCCCACTTAGATCACACCACTAGGAACGGGGCTGTTTACCGAAATAATTGCATTTCTGAGACGGTCCCGGATCTATAAGGCGATCTCCACTCCTTGCACGCCTTACAGATCACTCCATCAGGCATTCTGGGAAAATGCCTCGGTGGACCGCTCTCGTGAGCCTTACTGTATCAGGGCTCCATACTGGGACATGGTATTGAGATCTCTGTCGCCGATATTCAGAGGGTCCTGGAGTTCGGGGAGGTGCTGATCATCCTACAAAACTACATCCATTGACTGTAAGAGGATGCTTCCTCAGGCTAAAGTACGCTGGGGATATCCACTCAGGTGTGCTCAACAAGAGCAACCTGAGCCCCCAGTACAAGTACTTAGCTCACGTGATTCTAAAGTGTGTAGCTTCAGGAGGGGTGGGTTTGACGACCTCTCAGACCAGATACAAAATGCCTACGTGGCACTGGTTCTGAACCACCCCTTTAGTTTTTCCAGCATGATATTCTCCTACTTGGTGGAGAATTTGGAGGTAAAGGGAAAGAGGGGTTCTGTATGTACCCCAGATTCTTACAGCTTATCTTCAACGAGAAGCTGCCGCAGTTGCCCAAAGAGAGTCATGACGCAGTGGCTCTGGAAATAATGGATGATACGACTCTGGGCAGAATGAGAGTTACAGGGGTAAGCAGATTAACCCCAGGTGAAGAGAATGATTGGTCACTTAGCAGATGAAAGCTATGTGGCACCAGGGAGACGCCAATGGCGTCACGAGGACAGTGACTCCGATGTTGAGCCGATTGTCCTCCCTACTGATGACTCTGAGGAGGATGACATCGAGGATGAGGCTGTTCCATCCCGAGGCACCATGTCTGACTCTGTTCCCTCGGTGTCTGGCTCACCTGCTGAGTCAGCAGGATTCCATCAAGATTTTGTGCTTACCGAGGAAGATGAAGATGAATCTGATGAGGAGCCGTTGACTCGGACTGTGGGAAGGAAAGTAGTTCCCACAGAGCACGGTTAAGGGTTGTCGGTGAACAACCGAGAGGATCCGGAGATACAGAGACGGATCCATCATATGCTCCGGAGTCCTCAGGTGGGGTTGAAGGGGGAGCATCCACCTCAAGGGGAACGAGGAGAAAACGGATGGCTCAACCCCATGGTCAGAAAAGAAAAGGCGGAAGGTAACCTTCATCACCACCACATCCCCCATCCCCCATACCTTCCACCACTACCACCTCTGCAGACACACCTTCCACCACCATACCTCTCCCCACAGCAACCACAACCACATCCCCCATACCTTCCACCACTACCCCACCCTGCTACCACTACTACTTCACATTCCCCACACTCACCACCACCATCATCCAGACCTACCCGATATTCACCACCTCCACCACGACCACTAGCCACCAAACCGAGCCCCCTCAGCCTACCCCACACACCTCTCGATCTCCTCTACCTCCAATAGGGGTAGAGGAACAGCTGGCAGCCTTAAACAGAATAGTGCTACGACTGCTGGGGGCTGATGAGGAAAAGACCTCTCAGATCCGCCAGCTCACCGACTTGACTGCTGCACCATCGCAGAAACTCGCAGAGCAGGATCGAGCTATTAAGAGCAGGCCCAGAAATTGGCTGCTCAGAACACAGAGCTGGACCACTCCGAGCACAAAGCGTCACATCAGGTAAGCAGATAGAAGAGTTGGAAAAGGCAAAGAGGTCCATTTTTTTAAAGTTAAAAGGATCAAGGAGGAACCTCTAAAAATAAAAGATGGAGAAAGAGAAAATGATGATGATGATCATGATGGTGATTCTGATGAAGAGACTGAAGAAGGAGAGCTGCAGACTCGGCTCTGCTTCTGGTCGGAGCGAAGATCGAAGAATCGACAGGATCAGCAATCTACCACTTGCTCCTCCGCTCCGAGCGACGAGCCCAGGATTCAAGACAAAAGTACAGATTAGATGTCTTATGTATTTTTTATTTTGTGATTGAATCATGGAATGAAAAACAAGTGTGTTGAATGTTTATATAGAAGTTGATATAATTCTGGTTTGATCACTTACAAATGGTTTACTGTGTTGAATGTTTGTATACTAAGTTGATATAATTCTGTTTGATCACTTACTAATGGTTTATGTGTTGAATGTTTAAATCAACAGCTCCAAACTTTCAAAGGGATGAGTTTGACATTGCTCCCCTTCAACAGTCAAGTCTCAACTCACAATGATTCTTGACCTGCAAGGGATTGTCAGAAGGTCAGTGAGTTATACACCTGAAGAAGGTGAAATAATTCACGACCTATCTAACGAGCAACTGGCAGAAATGTTCAGACTCAATCCTGATGATATTGTCAAGGATGCTCCAACAGTTGATTCAACCAGTGACGACGAACTACACGACGTTGATGAAGTTCAGGTTGAAGATATTGCTGCTGAGAGTACCTCAATACGCTGACAACGCGGGTAATGTGGTCCCCAATCTGGGTGAGTCCCTAGTCAGTGATATGTTTGAGGTACTGGACAAGATGGAGCAGGAAGCAGGAAAGAAGAAGGAACACAGCCCAAGCCTCAAACGAAGATGTATACATTCGAAAGGCTGAATGGGCTGAATGTTTTAAGGAAGTCAGAGCCAACGTGATGCACCGAAGAGGGATGCCTACACCAAGTTCTACAGCGTCAAGAAACATCTTACGGTGTCAGGCAGGATTATAGCATAGGCCTATTTTGATGATCTTAACGTTTATGCCGTTAAGAGGGAAAAGGGCATAGAGTACTTTAGATTTCCACATGATCTAAAGACTCTACCTGGATTTGAGCTCAACCAGCTGTCAAGTTGAACTCTGTTGTATGCTGACATGAGGAAAATGTCAGGCTGGTTTGAGGCTGCCCTCAAGAAAGAGTACCACACCAGATGGATTAACTTCAGACCTCAACAACCACAAGGTATGTTAGAAGGTCTGAGATGGATGCCATTACTGGAAAACTAAGATTGTGTTGAAGTGGAGTCCTCCTCGCACTATGTCGAGAATTCCTCTGAGGAAAATGCCACAGGACTTCACTCCACACTTCAAATGGTGGTACTATGATTGGAGAACTGCTGAGCTGTCATAGTTCTAACAAAGGGGATCAAATGGATACTGTCAGGGTATTCGACCCAATGTGGCTAACCAACTTGTCTGCTAATGATGTCTATACATTATACAGTGGCCACTTGTTCTATGACACACAACACATTGTACAAGCCCTCCAATTCCAAAATGTTATACGACTTTGCTTTGCGTTTGATATTCACGCGGGAGTCACACAAGGACAAGTACAAGAAATATGAGAAGTTAATGAAGAAAACAAGACATTAGAGAGATCTAGGTCCAGGGGGAGTTTTGTTGATACATGTATGTTCCTAGATCATGATATGTGATGTAATAGATCTTGTTTGGTATGATTAATGAACTGATGTTGATAGTCTGTTGGTTATAACGTTTAATAGTTCATTAATGAGTCGTAAATGAATTGATTGAGTTTATGATTACTTGAATGATTACATATAATATTATATTAATTAGCAAAACATTCAAACTTAACTTAATGAAGTTCCCATGCGAATGGCTCATGCGAATGAACCATAAGCATAAAGAACCTCATACGATTGACTCAGTCGCACGACTGAACCAGGAGACTGGATCAGTCGTACGACTGGAACATAAGATTGGCTCAATCGCACGACTGAACACTCAGTCGCACGAATGAACCAACCGCATGGTTCAATCGCACGACTGAACCAAACTAATGGTTCAGTCGCACGATTGAAGAGTGCCAACCTATAAATACAACTCAATTCGTGAAAAACAGGGAGATTCGTTCAAGTTCAATTCCATACGAACCCTAGCCGTCCAGAAACCTTCCAAATCATTCTCCAAGTTCATAGAACACATTAGATCGATTCCTTATCGATTTCTAACGTTAGTTTCAATCCTTGATTGATTCTTCGTGTGTTCTCACTGATTGGATCACCAATCAAATAGGATTCCGCACTATTTGATCCGGTATACACGTGATCTCTAGGTATTTCAGTTGAATACCAGGTCCTAACATATACACCTTGAACTGAATTTTGAATGTATGACTTCCTAATGGTTCTGTGTCTTGTGTTTCAGGTCAATGGCTGATAGATGGTCCATCAATCCAAAGCACAATATATGTGCTCATTTGGACCATACGACTAGGAATGGGGCCGAGTTTATAGAGATTGTTGCATTCCTTCGACGTTCTTGGATACATAAAGCCATATCCACACCATGTACTCCTTACAGGTCGTTACATCAGGCTTTCTGGGAGAATGCCTCCGTTGATCGTTAACGTGAGCCTTACAACATACGGAGCTCCATTCATGGTCATGACATTGAGATTACAGCAGCTGACAACGAGAGAGTACTTGATTTTGGGGACGATACTCATCACCCCACCAGACTACATCCATTTACAGTTAGAGGTTGCTTTCTTAGGATCAAGTACGCTGGGGACATCAACTCAGGCGTGCTCAAAAAGAGCAACCTGTGTCCCCAGTATAAGTACTTGGCGCATGTGATCCTGAAGTGTATTGCTTCTCGGAGGGGTGGGTTTGATGACCTGTCAGACAGATTCAGAATTCCTATGTGGCACTGGTGCTGAACCACCCCTTCAGCTTCTCGAGCATGATCTTCTCATATCTGGTGGAGAATCTGGAGGCTAAGAGGAAGGAGGTTTTTGTATGTACCCGAGATTTCTGCAGTTGATCTTCAACGAGAAGCTACCATTACTTCCCAAGGAGAGCCATGATGCGGTTGCCCTAGAGATTATGGATGACACGACTTTGGGTCGCATGAGAGTGTATCGGGGCAAGTAGGTAATGCCCCAGGTAAGAGGTTGATCGACCATCTGGCAAATGATATGTGGCGCCATGTAGACGCAAGTGGCGTCATGATGACAGCGATTCAGACGATGAAAGGCTATTGCTCCCAGAGCATGATTCAGACGATAATGACAGTGGGGATGCTGGGGATGATATGCCTATTCCACCGAGGGGCACAGCTTCAGATATTATACCCCTAGTATATGCCCCAACAGGTGACATAGCTGAGTCAGCAGGTTTCAACCAGGACTTCATACCTTGCGAGGAGGAAGAAGAGTGGGATGAGGAGCCCTTGACGAGGACTGTGGGAAGCAAGGTTGTTCCAACAAGCATGGACTCCGGGCGGTTTGTGAACGCCCCAGGGATTTGGGAGAGACGACTGCAGATCCTAGCTATGCCCCTACGTCAGCTAACCGTGTTCTAGGGGGAGCATCCACCTCGACTGCATCGAGGAGGAAAAGGATGGCTCAGCCCCATGGCCAGAAGAAGAAGAAGAGAAGACTCACCTTCGTCACCACCACAACCACTACATCTACTACTATCACTTCTACCGCCACACCATCCACCACCACAGCTACCACTACCACCACCACACCTCCAACCACTGTACATATGCCAACCACCACCATATCTTTCACTTCTACATCACCTCCAATATCTCACAGACCCAACCCCATCTTCACCACAGCCACCACCACCACCACTAGCCACCAAGCAGGACCCTCATCCCATCCCGCATATATATATGGATCTCCTCTACCTCCAATTGGGGTAGAGGAACAGCTTTCCGCGCTGAACCAGATGGTGATGCATTTATTAGCTGCTGATGAGGAGAACACGGGGCAGATCTGTCATCTGACAAATCTTACTGTAGCGCAAGCTCAGCAGATCTCGGAGCAGCTCAGTTGCTAGATGAGTAGGCCGAACAAATGGATGCTCAGAGCCACGAGATCTCCCAACTCCAAGAGCATAGTGTCACATCTACTAAGAAGATTGAGGAGTTGGAGGAGGCTAAGAAGACCATCATGCTAAAGCTTAGGGATCTAAAGACGAGCCACTAAAGATTAAAGAGGGAGATGAAGATGATGAGGATGATGATGATGAGACTGAGGATGATGAGGGGATTGAGGACGAGATGACAAAGGAGAGGAATGAGGATGATGATGAAGAAGGAGGGGATGCAGCGACATTTGCCTCTACTCAAGGTCAGGATAGGAGATCCAAGAAGAAACAAGACCAACAAGCTTCCTCATCTGCTCCACCAAGTAATGATCCAGTGATCCAAGAGAAAAGTAATGATTAGATGTCTATATATTTGATTACTTTTGTATTTTAATCATGTATTTAAACTTATGTATTCGATGTTTATATTAAAAATTAATGCATTTCTGTTTTTATTTTTAACTACTCGTTGATGTGTTACATGTTAAATCAAACAGATCCAAACTATCAGAGGGATGAGTTCGATGTTGCTCCCCTTCAGCAGATCAAAACTCAGCTAACTATAATTCTTGATCCACAAGGGATCGTCAGAAGGTCGGTGAGTTATACCCCTGAAGAAGGGGAAATCATTCTTGATCTATCAAATGAGCAACTAGCTAAGATCTTCAAGTTAAATCCCGATGAGATTATGAAGGATGCTCCAACGTGCGACTTGACAAATGACGAAAAGCTCAATGATGTTGATGAAATAGAGATAGAAGATGTCACTACAGAGCACTACCCTCAGTGTGCTGACAATGGGAAATGTGGTCCCCAATCTGGGTGAATTCCTTGTCAGTGATACATTTGAGGTGTTAGACAGGATTATAGCATGGGCATATTTTGAGGACCTTAACGTCTATGCAGTTAAGAGGGAGAAGGGCATAGAGTACTTTAGATTTCCACATGATCTAAAGACTCTACTGGGTTTTAAGCTCAACCAGCTGGCCAAACTGAAGCTGTTGTATGCTGACCCTAGAAAGATATCAGGCTAGTTTGAGGCTGCCCTAAGGAAGGAGTACCACACCAGGTGGGTTAACTTCAGACCCCAACAGCTTACAAGGTACATCAGAAGGTCTGAAGTTGATGCCATTACTGGAAAGCCAAAGATAGTGTTGAAGTGGAGTCCTCCGCGCACGATGTCAAGAATCCCACTCAGGGAAATGCCACAGGACTTCACTCCACACTTTAAATGGTGGTACTACAATTGGAGGACAGGAGAAGCAGTCATAGTCCTAAACAAGAGGGCCAAATGGATACTATGAGGGTATTTGACCCGATGTGGCTTACCAACTTGTCAGCTAATAATGTATACACTCTATACAAGTGGCCACTGTTCTATGATACGCAGGATATAGTACAAACCCTCCAGTTCAAGAATGTCATAAGACTCTGTTTTGCATTTGAGATTCATGCAGGATTCACAAAAGAGGATAAGTGCAAGATGTATGAAGAGGTAATCAAGAAAACAAGACATTAGAGAGATCTAGGTCCAAGGGGGAGTTTGTTGATACATGTATGTCCCTAGATCATGATATGAATGTAATAGATCTTGTTTGTCTGATTCTGAAATAATGTTTGGAATGATAATGAAATGATATTGGTTGCTTGTTATTTCTAATGTTTAATATTTCATTAATGAGTCGATGTTGAATTGGTTAATTAGGTTTGTGGTTGTTTCAATTGTTACACATAATGTTATATTAATTAATACATTCAAACTTAACAAAATGAAGTTCTCATACGAATGGCCCATGCGAATGGACCATACGCATGAATAACTTCATACGAATGACTCAGTCGCACGACTGAACCAGGAGACTGGATCAGTCGTATGATTGTAACATAAGATTGGCTCAGTCGCATGACTGCACACTCAGTCGTGCGGATGAATCCACCGCATGGTTCAATCGCATGACTGAACCATACTAATGGTTCAGTCACACGAATGAATAGTACTAACCTATAAATACAACCCAATTCATGGAAAAACCAAGAGCTTTTCATTCTATTTCGACTCCAGACGTACCCTAGCCGTCTAGAAGCCTCCAAGTTGATACTCCAAGTTCATAGAACGCTATAGATCGATTCCTAATCGATTCTTAACGTTTGATTCAATACATTATTGATTCTACCTGCGTTCTCACTGCTTGGATCGCCAATCAAATAGGATTCCGCACTATTTGGTTTGGTTTACACGTTAATCATTCGGTATTTCGTTCAAATACCAGGTCCTGACATGACACATAACAGAGAAGTGAACTTATGCGGTAAACATATCTCATGGTTACACATATTATTTCAAGGTGTGAGATTATGACTTACAAGCAATCAATCAAAAAAGTCAAGACAACTCACTAGAACTAAGATGGACACACACAAAGGCATAGATGATTTAGTTTAATCACAAGAATCTACTTTTTCAGTATAATTACAAGATATTGAGAACAAGTCATAGTTGATCACGTCTGGCTTTATTATCGAGTGAAGTATGCAACTGATTAAAACTGATGTACTATCATTTCTCACATATTGCAAAGGCAGATTCAATCCTAAAAATATAACAACTAAACCATATTTTTGTATTTTCATTTTTTAATATTCTCTTTTGTTTTTTCAATTTTCTGATGTATTATTTTCTTTTTCATTTAACAAACACACACAATATACATACTCTGGCAGTTAACTTTGACGGTTTAACTTTTGATTTGTTTATGAAAATGAGGGAGGGTTATTATCATTTTGAAAAAGAAAAAATCAGTGACTGGGGTTGAGTATGAGTGATATTCTTACTATGAATCCAATATGATAATCAAGTCAATGATTGAGTGGTGGAAACAAACAATCAAAGAACATTCAATGCGAAGAAATACTCATAAATGTTGTTTGTATTGATATATGAAAGTTGATAAATTACAGAGAATAATTACAACAAAAATTCTCTATCTATCAGCCGTCACCTCAGTACGAGATAAACTATTCTATCTATAGGCAGACAAGATGCCTTTACAAAACGACTAAACTACCCCTGACCTATTACATCAGAAACTAGTCTAAGTCTTAATCCACATCTCTGCTTGTTCATCCACATTGACAAATATGGATGAGATAAGCTTGATCAGCATCTCCACTTGATCATCCGCATTAGTAAGTTGGTCATCCACATTGGTTAATGCGGTTGAACAAATACTTATGCCCATTTGGTCGGTCATCCACATTTGTCAATGCAGATGAGCAAAGTCTTGTCCGCATCTTCTTTTGTTCTTTCGCATTAGTCAATGCGGAAGAGTAACTTGTTCAACATTAGTATTATGTCTTCCGCATTAGTCAATGCAGAAGAGTAAACACTTGTCTGCATCAGAGTTATGTCTTCTGCATTAACTAATGCGGAAGATAACACTAGTTATTTTCCTTAGCAGATTTTCATCCGCATTTCTTCTTGGACATGTGGGATTCTAGCTAAGCAATCATGAATTCACCATTGAGTTGGCATGTATGATCCTTTCAGGGTGCAACAAAACACCCCCTAAGGATTATACAACCTAGTTTTCCTCAATGTTTGGGAGGTGATTGATGTTGTCATGATTCAGCTGGGTCTTTTGATGATACAAAAGGTGCAACTTGTCTTGGATCCAGAATTGCTTTGATCATGTTGACAAAATCTTGAGCCTCTGACATTTTATCCTTGCTCAATACATGAATCTTCATTCTGCTCATATCATGAATTGCTTCAAGTGGTAGCTTCCTCAAAGAAATAGGTTCCCAAAGAGAAACTGTTGAAAGTCCATCTTTGTGAATCAATACGGAACCATCTACATCAACTTCAAGCTTGACAATCTTACTCAATTGGAGAGGTGTCTTCTTCTTCTTTCTTTTCTCTCTTTTTGCACTGATCTGATCATAGGCCATCATTAGTAGTTTGATACACTTCAGAAAGAAATGTAGATCTTCTTCACCTAGTTTGTTTGATATCTCTCTGAAGTTTCTTGTATAGATGTATTGAATGTATTGTGGATCGAGTAATCTTACTTCATAACCACTGAATAATCTGATCTCAGCACCCTTTTTTCCAGCCAATTTCCTCTCAATCACTAACTTATATGTCTTCTCATCATAAAGCACATTTGAAATTGGAATTGAGGAATGTGTACGAGCTACCATTTTTCTTTTCAAGGCTTCAGTAGCTTTGACTTTAATTTCAGGGAATACAACTTCTTCAGCTGGTTTTGTTTGTTTCTTTTCCATTCGATGCTTGAATGTTTTGTCTTTCATCATGCATGTAGCTTTCAAAGTGTTGAAGTTGTTTGATTTTTTGAACATTTTGAGTATTGCTTCAAATTCATTGCCTTTAAACATGGGATTGTGGTTGATCAGCTCTAGGTTGGCCAGTTCTTTCAAGTCATGAATCTCAAGTGCCTTTACAAAGCAGAGTACTCAGTAAAGAATTGCACTAAGCCAGAGATCCTTTTGACCATAAACATGTTCCTTGTACTATCATACTTCGAGGCAATAATTTTTTGATCTGTTTTGCCTTTTGGAGTAGATATTCCTCTAATCATCTCAGCAGTGGTCAACCCTTCTTGAAGCTTCAGTTGAGAGGGTTCAACAAACCACTCTGGATATCTATGAATGACACATGCAAGATAATTTTGGTCTTTGTGAGTAAGACTCATGTCATGTGCAGACGTTCTTGCTCTTGGCTTCTTGTTAAGCACCTCTTCTTCTAACTGCTTTAATTTTTCTTTCTTCTCATTTATCATCTTGAGAGTAGCAGCTCTTAAAGAATTTGTTTTCATGTTAGCTAACTTTCTTTTGGTGAAGCCTTGATTTGTGACGTAATCCTTCATTTCCTTATCAGTCATACTATAAGGATCAGGATATAGTGGCTCATGAATTGGAGATGATCATTTCATTATGATAGCTTGGATAGAGGATTTTGTCTTGGCGATGGTCTATCATACCTAGATGTTTTCTTCACAGAAGAACCTTTATGCACAATAGTATCTTTGAAGATTACCTTTTCATACTCAGTTTCAATTGTTGGATCAAGCAACCTTTTTACTTTCTTTTCCTCCTCCTTCATGCCTTCATAAGTCATTCCAAACACTTCATGAGGATCATAACCTTGATTGATCAGAAACATGGCTTTAATCATCAAGTCATCAGTTTGTGATTTGGATACCATGTCTTCCACTGCCTGTTCTTCTTTCATGGGACTGCCCATAAGAACATCCTTTTCAGCTTCATATCCACCAGCAATCTCATCTTCTTCTAACTCAACTGCACCAGCCAATTTCTTCAATTGTGCTTCTGCGTGCTCATGTTCTTCTAAAAATTCAGCAATTGTTGCTAGACTTCTGGGGTCATCTTTTTGTTTCTTAACTATTCTTCTTCAACTGTTGGTCTTTTACCTTTAGCTTTTTCAGCTAAGTATTTCCTCTTTCGTGAGTAAGTTCGAAGTTGAGGGCTAGAGGTTTCAGCTTGTTCTTCTGGTTCAGGTACCTTTTCAGGTTTACTTGGCGCTTGATCATACATTTTACTTTTCTCCTCCTCTTTATGTTCTGTTTCTGTTTCTTCTTTCCTTTCTTTTTCATACATTTCCTTTATTTTTTCTTTTTGTTCTTCAGATAAAGAGATAGCAGGGACAATTTGCAAAGTCAATTCCTTCTCCAAAGGCACTGGTGATTTAGGGATAAAAACAATAGGCTCTGAATAAGTTCTTTGGTTGTTTACAAACTCCCAAAAGTCATCATCAATGCTGAATTTTTCAAATGAAAACTATCCAATGCACTGAAGAGTTCTTCAAATTCAGCTTTTTCATAGTTAGAGTCATCTGTGTTTCCAGAATAGACTATCATATCTAGACTTTTATCTTTAAACTTTTGTTTGACTTGCATCACCTCCTTTTTCTTCATCATGAGACACATACTTGTTATCATTCACATCTTCCTTTTCTTGTTCTTCGTATTTCTTTATATCATCCACTTTGCTTCTTTGACTTTCTGTTTTGACCTTGAAGCTCTTTTTCAAGACTAGAAATGATTTGTGCTTGTTCCTCAATCATGTTTTCTTGTTCCTCCATTGCTATAGTTTGAATAGCAAGAGTGTCCACATGACCACTGATTTCATCTTTAGAGTGGTTTAGTGAAGCTTTTAAGTACTCAATCTCCTTTTCTTTTTCTTTTCTTTCAGCTGCATATTTCTCTTTTAGTTCTTTCAATTCACTTTCTTTCTCACCCAGTTCCAGAATTCTATCATCTATGATTCTTGCCCTTCTATTTAGAACTCTCTCCATTCTTTCAATCTTTTGCATCAATTCAGTAATCAGTTCATCCTTCTCATCTGGTCTGTTAACATTTGAATCAGCAAAACTCTCTGAGGGAGCAGGCTCAGAAGTTGATGTTTTTGCAGGCATATGAGTGTGATGATCCTCCTCATCAGAAGATGATTTGGAAGTTTAGAAGCACTGGTTGATCATCCTACATCAGCAGGGTAATCTTGTGATGGCACAGGTTGAAAAGGGGGTATAGCTGATTGTTATGGTGGTGATATGAGAAAGTGAGGAAAAGGTGATATAGGTGAAGGTTGAGGTGATTGTATTGGTGATTGATGAGATGGTGGTGTTGGTTGAGGAAATTGTTGTGGTGATGGTATTGGTGATGGTTGTGGTGATGGCTGTGGTGATGGTTGTGGTGAAGTTTGTGGTAATGGTTATGGAGTTGAAAGTGGTGGTGATTGTAGTGGTGGTATTGGTGATGGTATTGGTGATGGTTGAGCAGCAGGTTGTGGTGATGGTTGTGGAGATGGTTGTGCTTCTTGATTTATCTGTTGCAACATCCAAGGAAGAAGAGTAGTGTGATCCCCACTATAAAAGTTTCTAGGGTCTCTCTTCTTATATACTTATATGATCTTGCATCATAGTGTGGAATGTCAAGCACTCGTCCTTCAGTTGCAATGTCAGGGAATGATTCATTGATTAGGCACTGGATGAATATTGGATACATCAAAAACTTGGATCTTTTCCCTTCTCTAATGTTTGCAACCAGGCCATTGAAAACATATGCAAACATATTGAATGACCTGTTGGTGCATGGAGCACAGATAGCTGATGAAGTGAGGACTGGAATGCCATTCCATCCTGTCTTTCTCTTTGACAAGAATTGCTGAAACATATGAATAAGGAATCTCCATGGCAGATCAACCAATCCCTTAACAATCTGCTTAGCTTCATACCTCCTTCATAACCAATTTTAGAAAAGAAAAGTGGTTATGTCTTCATCACTCAATTCCAAAGGAGCATTTGCATCATCACCAAACCACAAACATCTTCTAACTGACTCTTCACTAATGATCAATGTGTGTTCACTGTTAATTCTCGCAGTAAGTGTTCTAATGCCATCAGCTTCAACAACCTCAGCTATGTTCCAGAAAGACCTTATGAGATTCTCATATGATTGTGATGGCATATGCTATCCTTGTGGTATTGATGAATCTAATGATGTCTCTCAGTCCCTCTGCTTTTGGGACATCAGGGTTTAAATAACCGCTGACGTTATGGTGCTTGCTCCATGTAAGATTTGCCATGTAATCTGCACAAAAGACTTGTGTGTTAGTTATCAGTTTTGACTTTAAATTAATAAGGAAGACTGCTTGTTATTTTTGTTGAATTACTGTAATGGCAAATGGTGAATTTGTCATTTAACAATCACAGTTTCAATGTTTGAACCATTAGAGAGGTATTGTTTTATTCATTTGTTTCAAATGTGTAATTTCAACATGCTCTGTTCTTACAACAAACATGAATATCAAGATTTTCATGGTGACGATAAATTCTGTTGGTTTTCATGCTCATTGAAGTCGAAAAGGTGTATTATTTTACATCAACGAAACATGTTTTTGTGTTCTTCCTTATCATTTGGTTCTTGACTGATTTAGGTTTATCATTCTGAAACTTAGGTTTTGATTAAACTTCTTATGAAAATTTCACCTTATTTCTGATCCGAATGTTGTTTCAGAATCGATATCAATAGTCGATTGAGTAGATTCACACGAAAATCTTTGAGTGTTTACGATGATGATGATGATTGAAGATGGTGTACTGTATGTTTGCGCTCGTCTCACTATAAAGTCTCTCAAATTTGAAAAGTATTAAATGACCCGTTTGAATTCCTATAAATAGTCAAATAATACATTTTGAAAAATTTTACATGTTTAAAAGTAGATACAGTCACCACTGTAGCAAATGCCGATGGTTAATTTGTTGGACTTTTGGTCATCCGCATTTGGTGACTGTAGCAAATGCGGAAGGTTAATTTGTTTGACTTTTGGTCATCCACATTTGATGACTGTAGCAAATGCGGAAGACAAACTTTTGATATTGACAGTCCGCATTTGTTACCGTAGCAGATGCGGAGGAAAAAAAAATTTTTTGACTGACTGTCCGCATTCATTACTGTTGCAAATACGGAAATTTTGTTTCTTAATTTTTTATTCTTTCCGCATTTGTGTACTATTACAAATGCGGAAGTTAAACTTGAAACCTTTGGCTGTCCGCATTTGTGTGGTAGTAAATGCGGAAGAATAACTTGTCATTGTGTTCTTCAGCACTAACAAATGCGGTAGAGTTGCCTGTTTTATCCTATCCGTATTTGTACACAGTAGCAAATGCGATACAACAAAGTCAATAAGCATTTGTGCAAGTATATCAAATGCGGTTGACAATAGTCAACATTGCACTATAGCAAATGCGATAGAGACCTGTTCATCCGCATTTGTTAACTGTATAAAATATGGTAGAGTAAATTCCACATTTATGATTAAATGGACATGATTATGAACTTGAAGTTTAGAGGTATGTTTGTCCTCTTAAACCCATACCTGGTTGATATTTTGATGCAAATGACTTTTATCATGTTTTGGTTGGTTTATTATTCAATGTGTACCTCACACACATAAGCATGAAATGATCAACCCTCCTTATACAATGCATGGTAGAACTTTTTCACAACTTTTCTTACCAGGTTACTTAAGCCATGAAATCTCATTTTCACTGATCCTTATTGGGATTCTTTTAGTTTGATCCTTTTTCATGTTGATCCACATTGGGATTCTTTTCACTTCACTTTGGAAGGTGATCTATGATAGGATTCTTTTGTTCATTCACTTGGAATGTATTACTTTGTTGATTCACCCAATTTTGGATGTGTTCTACATTGGCAATCTTTTGGATCATGACATCTGCACTATGTGCAAGTTTCATGAGGTCTTTGCTCAGCAAAACAAAGATGAAACATGATGTTGTGAAAGAGATTCATAAAGTATCATTACCTGGTGTGTTTAGGCTACTACACACATGCATTCAGATAATCCAATACATACGTGTACTTTGTCATGAGTGTTTCACAATTAAATATGTCTTTAATTCATCACTGCATGTATCTTTCATTTCAAGTTGATCCTACCAACATATCTGGTAAGTCATTTCAGTCTTTTACATTTTGAAATTAAGCACAGTAAATGATATAACGACTGTAATTATATCATTTCCCAAATAATTCTTTTCTTCATCAAACTTGATTTCTTTTTGTGGTTTTCTGATGTTTTAAATTGTTTTTGATGTTTTTCATAGTTTTTACTCAAGGTTAATCATGACAAGTGACTGAACAAGAAATTCAAACCTACTAGGTTCAAATGCCTTGGTAAACAAATTAGCTAATTGATTATCAGTTGGTACTTGAATCAATTTGATTAAACCCTTTTTAGCAGAGTCTCTCAAAAAATGATATCTAATCTCAATATGTTTTGTTTTTGAGTGTTGAACTTGATTATTAATTATAAAGACAGTGGCTGTGTTGTCAATAGAAATTGGTGTGTGCAAGAACTTAAAACCATAATCAAGCATCCGGTTTTGAATCCAGAGACTTGAGAGCAACATGTTGATACAGTAATATACTCGCTTTCTGCCGTGGACATAGGCACATTTGTCTGCTTCTTGCATTGCAAGGATACTAGTCTGGGACCAAGAAAATGACAACCGCAAGAAGTGAATTTTCTGTTGTAGTTGTGTCCTCCATAATCACTGTCTGTGTAGGCATAGAGATTAAATTCTCCTTCCATTGGATACTATAATCCAAGAGCTGGCTTGCCCTTTAGATATCTGAATATCCTCTTGACTGTGTTTACATGTGATTCTTTTGGATCAGCTTGATATCTGGCACACACACAAACACTAAACATAATGTCAGGCCTACTGGCTGTTAGATACATAAGTGAACCTATCATTGATCGATAGTTAGTCTAATTCACTGATTTGCCTTTAGGGTCAGTCCAATCTTTACTTTAGTATCCACAAGAGTTCTCATAGACTGACAGTCAACAAAGTGAAATTTCTTCAACATGGTTTCCACATATTTTGATTGGTTGATGAAGATTCCATCTGCTTTTTGTTGAACTTGCACCCTTAGAAAGAAGGCGAGTTCCCCCATAGCACTCATTTAGAACTTTGAATGCATAAGGTCTTCAAATTATTTGCAGAGTTGCTTGTTTGTCGAGCTAGATATAATGTCATCCATGTAGATCTGGACTAACAACATGTCTTTTCCTTTTATTTTTCTAAGAGTGTCTGATCAATCTTTCCTCTTTCATACCCATGTTCAAGAAGAAAGGATGATAGAGTCTCATAGCACTTTCTTGGTGCTTGATGAAACCATACATAGCTTTGTCAAGCTTGTAAACTCTATGAGGGAAATCCGGATCTTCAAAGCCAGGTGGTTGACTCACATAGACTTCTTCAGCAATCATTCCGTACAGGAAGGCACACTTTACATCCATTTGATAAAGAGTAAATTTCATGGATGCAGAATATGCAAGAAAGATTCTGATTGCTTCTAATCTGGCAATACGAGTAAACACTTCGTCGTAGTCGATTCCTTCTTCCTCAGTGTATCCATGTGCCACTAGTCTTGCTTTATTTCAGATGACTAACCCTCTATCATCAGTCTTGTTCCTGTACAGCCATCTGGTACCGTTAGGGTATTGTCATTCGGGAAGATCTACCAGCTGCCATACTTCTTGCTTCTTGAATTGGAGCAATTCTTCCTGCACTGCTTCAATCAAACTATTGTCTTGAAGTGCCTCTTTGATGTTTTTGGGTACTGTTTGACAAAGAAAGCATGAGAACAAATAGATGTTTGCAATACTGGACTTGCTTCTTGTCACGCTCTTATTAAGATCACCAATAATGGCTTCAACTAGATGATTGTTGTGTATTCTTGTGGTTGGAATGGTGTCACCAGCAATAGTTACATCAAGATTGGAGACATTCAGTTCATTATGGTCAGAGGAACATTCATCTTGTATTGTTGTTGAATTAGGAAGATTGTCAACTTCTGTTTTAGTAACTGCTACATCTTCAGCAACACTGAGGTTGCTTGTATCATTTGATGTACCTTGTGTTTATACTTGATGAGAAGCCTGTTTTTGATTTCCGATCTCATTTGACAAGTCATGTGAGTGAGATGGTACGAGGCCGGGACCTTCTTCACAAGAAACACTAAGGTTTTATGACAGTTTGTTGATGGATCGGCTTGAAGAGGAACATCTTCACTCATATGTCCTCAAATGTAGGTGGAATGAATGGATAATTATCTCTTCTTTCTACAGTTGATAAAGTATCACCTGATGTATATTTAATGCATGAGGCAAGTGAAATTGGTCAAATGATTTTGTAAATGTGTCAATATCAAACAACCAGTCCGGACCATTGATACACTTTGAATTTCATATAAGAAGCATATGCCAGGTTGACCAGAATTGCTTCTAGTCTTTCAACTGGAGCAAACACTTCATCATAATCTATTCCTTCCTTCTGAGTGTATACTTGAGCTAGTAATCAAGCTTTGTTTTGAATGATAATTCCTATGTCATCTGACTTGTTTCTAAATAACTATTTTGTTCCAATGGCATTCTCTCCTTTAGGTAAATCCACGAGTTTCCAGACTTTTTGTTTTCTGAATTGTAGTAATTCCTCTTGCATTGCTTTAATCCAACTGTTGTCCTTCAAAGGTTCAGTAATATTTTTAGGGGCATTTGAGAAAGAAAACATGAGTACAAGCAAATATTTTCTTGTTTAGAGTGACTTTGCATTGTTCTTTCATTGAGAGGACCAATAATCTGAGAGATGGGATGTTTCTTGTGAATATGAGTTGTTGGAATCTCGTCTTGTTGAACATTCACATCCAGACTAGTTTGGTTCAGGTCGGAGAGATGGTGCAATAGAGTTGAAGAATGTGGAATGAAATTCGGAACTTGAGATGGAGAATTGACAAAGTAATCAAACTTGTCATTCACATCTATATCTCTGGATACAGATGAAGTTCCAGACTCAGGATGGTGAATTTCTGGTCCATCATTAGGAATAGGTTGAGAAACATCAGAATATTTAGGAACTTATTGATGCTCATGATTTTGTTTCTCATGATTCTCTTTAAAGAATAGAGGATCTCTTGCAAAATAGAAAAATGGATAATCTGGACTTGTATCATCCATATCATCAAATTCAGAATCTTCACTAAAGGTTCCAAGATCTCCTGCTTGTTTCCTATTGACACACGAAGATTCAAAAAGATTAGAATTAAATAAGCTTGTAATGAATATCAATCAAATAACCAATTTGGACCATTTGCAACTGATGGAAAAGAGTTTTCAAGGAATTTAACATCGAACTTTCACTGATAACAATCGTCTAAGAGTTATAAACTCTATACGCTTTCGAAGCGGATGAATTATCAAGAAAGAATCCATCATCAGACTTCGAATCAAATTTTCCTAAATGGTCATTTGAATTTAAAATCAAAAGAAGACATCCAAAATATTTAAGAAAATCAATATTGGGTTTCGTGCCAAACATTAACTCATAAAAAGTTTTCTTTTTGTCCTTAACCAACAGAGTACGATTTTGAATAAAACAGCCAGTTGATATTTCTTCTTCCCATAATGTGATAGAAATCATTGTGACAGCTAACATTGCATGAGCTGCTTCAATCAATGTTCTACTCTTCCTTTCTGCAACTCTGTTTTGTTGTGGAGTTCGAGGAGCACTGAACTGATGAGCTATTCATTTGTCTGCATAAAAACTGTCAATATTAGCATTTTTTAATTTAGTTCCATTATCACTTCTAATTACTTTACATTTTTGATCTAATTGATTTTCCACTTTAATGATAAATTCTTTTAAAAGATCAATTGTTTCATATTTTGCATGAAGAAAGAAAACACAAGAAAATCATGTATAATCATCAATGATGTCTAAACAATACGTTTCTTCCCGATGCTCTATATGTTTACACAACCAAATAGATCCATGTGTAACATTTGCAAAGGTTTTGAGTTTGAGTTTGTTTGTTTGGTCTTATAAGACTCTATGTTGTTTTTCGTTCAAACATGCTTCGTAGAGGTCTGATGTTGCGAACTTCTTTGAAGGAATTCCAATAATATGGTTCCCTACTGCAAGCATGTTCATGTTCTTGAAGTTTGAATGACTGATATGTCTATGCCATAGATGACATTCATCATTAGATGCACAAGCAATCAGACAGGTTGTTTGTGTAGACGAATCAACTTGAGACATGTCTAGTTTGTAGACATCACTATCACAAACAGCTTTTATAACAACCCACTCTTTGCTGATCTAAAATCCTGGCTTTAAGATATAACAAAATTGATCATCAAATAAAGTAGAGTACGATTTATCGCATATTTATGAAACACTCAAAATATTGAAATTCAATTGTTCACAGAAGTTGACTTTATCAAAACTTATTATACCATTTGAAACCATTCCTTCACTAGTTATTTTCCTCCTAAATCTCCACCAAATGCCACATGAGTACCATCTTTTAGCTTAAAATCTTGAAGCAAGGCTTGATTTCCTGTCATGTGCCGGCTAAACCCACTGTCAACATACCATGTGTTTACTGGTCTCTGCGGGCATACCTGCATTCAAAGATATTTAACATGAGTTAGTAACCCAAGCTGAAATGGTCTTGGGCTTTCCAAATTTATCTATGATGGTAAACTATTTGAAACGGAGTTTGTATATGTCCGGTTTCTTTTGAAGTTTATGATTTTCAACTCCTCTTTGAAAACCATTTTTGTTATCTTTTCTTTGTTTTGATTTGAAAACATTAAATCTGTTTCAAGATCATCCTCAAGAAATTTTGAACCAATTTTGAAACATTCTTCTTATTATATGTTTCATTTTTCATTCTCACTGAGCGTGGAATGAATTATCCTTCATTATACTGTTGAGATCTAACGTTATACTGAGTATCATAATTTGAATTGATTCTTCTCAAAGATCTCAAACCCAGAGAAGGTGTTTTTGATAGATTTTGAATCCATAATAATGAGTTCTTTGAAACTTTGGATTAACATGTCCTTGATTATCAAAATCCTAGGTGAGTTCTTCCACAAGTAACAATCTCCTACATTATAATTCCTTGCTCACACAATGGACAGTATTTGTTAAAATAACAATCAACTGTGTTGTGATTTGTCATATCACATATGTGATAGTATTTGATAAAATAACACTCAAATGTGTTATGATTGTACATGTCATATATATCATAGTATTTTTATGGCTTTTTAACAATATCTGCTTAACCATGGATGTAGAGGCCACATTGCATCCTTGTCTAGATTTAGGATTACACTGGTTAAGCTTTTGTCTTTGCTATGTGTGTTTGGTCTTTTGAATTTTTGGATTTTGCTTTTGAACGCGCTCACATTTCTTTAACTCCTTACATACAAATCTATGTTGAACAGCAGAAGACTTAGGACCTGAACTCGTTTTCAGATCTGAGTTAGATATGATCTTTGGTTTTGATATAGTTTCGGATATTGTGTTCATGTCAAAAGTTCCTGCTAAAACAAACTTCACAAGTTTAATTTGACTTGCTTTGTTGATTGGTTCATACTTTTTAGAAGTTGTTTTTTCTTCTTCTTTGATTTTTAGATGACTTTTTAATGCATTGAGTTTTAATTAACTCTTGAGAAGATTCTTCTTCATATTCTTTGTTTTGAGTTAATTCATTTGAGCTTGAATCATCAGAACATGAAGTGTCTGATTTCTCTTCTTGACACTTTCCTTACATTTTGATACTGATCACATTAGATTTGTCATTCTGTTGATCAATTTGACACTTTTCTATGACATATTCACTTTTTGGTTCCAATACTTTTTATTCTTTAGACGAGGTTCATAAGATTTTACATTAATTGGATGGCCATTCTTAATCTTTTCTGATTTTTTCTCCTTAAATATTGGAATGTTTATTTTTTCAATTTCACATTCAATGGTTTCTTCATAACTCTTTTTTTCCTGTTGAAATTCTTTTAGCTTAGCATTGTTGTCTGGAGAATGGTCATGAGAATTGAAGTTTTCTAGTAAGTTATAGAGATAGATTCAGGCATAGGTTTATATGTAGAACCTAAACCTATTTTAGCTTTATCTTTTCTTCCATTTACTATTTGCTCAACTAGTCTTTGAGATTTTTACTTTGGCCAAATCTATTTGAGTTGCAGCATGTGACAATTTTTCTTGTTCGAGTGTTTTTGTCATTTCATCAAGATGTTTCTTAACCAATTCAAGTTCTTTTAGAGTTTTGTTCGAACTTGTTTTGTAAGGCCCTGTCTCCGGGATGCTTACAACCAGTCGATCATTACACATAAAACATATATTTACATTAACTTAAATAAATGTTGCAGTGGAAACATTAAAAACGACTTTTCATTTCATTAAAATAAACACTTTTGCATAATAATACAACATTCGTTACAAAACACCATTTATTCGCTTTACAATGCGAAAACATTAAACAAAGAATGCCATCCAAAAAGAGTTGAGCAGCCGCGCCATGCCATCCTCAGCAACATTACCTGCCAACCGGAAACACATAAAAATCAGTGTTGCTGAGTGAGTTCTAGTTTTAAAATAAAATATACTTTACTTTCTTTAAAACCGTTCTTTACTTTCTTTTTAAATCATACTATAGTTTTTCATATGATCACACATTGTACGTACACATAGATAATATCATTATTATGTTCATCATTCGTTCGCTAACTTCCATTCATTCATTGTACGTCATTATCATTCACTTTTGTTCACTTCATTAGTTACTTTCATTCGTACGTTCATGTTTACTTCTTTACATTCCATACCAAACCATGAACTTTACCCCACCGTCATGCATAAAGCGGGTACTAGGCCAAGGTCTATCATAGACCCCCAGTCATGGCACTCGGTGGCCTGATGTAAGGCCCCGTCCCTCGGACACTTACAGCTGGCCAATCATCGCACCTAAAACATATATTTACATTTAACCTTCATAAAACATCGTAGCGGAAAATTAAAGTAACTTTTCATTTCATTATAAATGCTTTTGCAAGTTAATACATTCGTTCATTTCAAAACATCATTCGTTCGCATTACAATGCAAAAACATTAAACCAAAGAATGCCATCCAAAATGCCAAGTACTTACCTCGCGCCATCCTCAGCAATGACACCTGCCAACTGGAAAATGCATAAAAAGTCAGCGATCCTGAGTGAGTTCTTGTTTTATAACAAAACATACTTTACTTTCATTATAACCATTCTTTACTTTTGCATGTGAACACACATCATACGTACAAATAGATAATTTCATTATTATCTTCATCATTTATTTTTGCTTTGTTTCATTCATCGTACGTTATTAGCATTCACTTTGGTTACATTCATTCTCCTTCATTCATACTTTCTTACTTTCATTCATACGTTCATCATTACTTATTTTAATTACATTAAAAGCAATGAGATTTACCTCACAGTAATGCATAAAGCGCGTACTGGGCCAGAGTCTATCATTGACCCCTTGTCATGGCGCACAACAGCCTGGCCACAATACCTAAGGGTAAATTCAGGCGTGCCATTGTCATGTGCTATACCCACTGTCATGCATAAAGCGGATACTAGGCCGAAGTCTATCATAGAACTTCTGTCATGGCGCACAACAGCCTGGCCACAGTATCTAGGATAAGTGGCAGGGTTCTATACAAATAGTCAATCACAAAGAAAGACCCTGATGTGCATCCTTTTGGGGTAGCTAAACCACACACCGTTGGACTAACACCATTCATTGGGCGTGTTCCCACATACAAAGCTTGCAAGACTTACATTACTTTCCTTCGTTCATTAATGCATGCATTCATTCATCATGTTCCATTTTTCATTGTCTTCCACTTTACTTTATATAATACTTTCACATCATTCATTATCATTCAATGTAAAGCCATGGGAAAATAAACATATATAATAAGGAATATCAACATACATAGTCAACATCATCATACAGGGCATCATACATACATTATACTTACCATGGTACATAAGCGTCAATCATATATCATAACATCACGCCTATCACATCATCTATGACCTCAAAATGTCAACTTACATAGCCCCCAGGTGCCCCTGAAGTCAAAGCCTAAATTTCACTTTTTCTCCTGAAAGTCAAATATTCTAAGTGTTCTTCCGCATTGGCCTTTTTGTTCATCAACATTTGTTTTAGTTCATCCACATTTGTTTTAGTTCATCAATATTTGTTTTGTTCTTCCGGATTTGTTTTAGTTCAACCACATTTGTTTTAGTTCATCCGCATTTCCCATAGTTAATGGTTAATGCTCATCCGCATTAACCGTTCATCCGGATTGACTTTCCATTATTCATCTGCATTGACTTACTTAATGGTTAATGCTCATCCCCATTAACTGTTCATCCGCATTGACATTCCATTACTCATCCGCATTGACTTACTTAATGGTTAATGCTCATCTGCATTAACTGTTCATCGTTGACTTTCCATTACTCATACGCATAGACTTACTTGATGTTTAATGCTCATCCGCATTAACTGTTCGTCCACATTGACTTTCCATTACTCATCCGCATTGACTTACTTAATGGTAAATGCTCATCCGCATTAACTATTCATCCGCATTGACTTTCCATTACTTATCCGCACAAACTTCCTTGATGGTTAATGCTCTTCCGCATTGACTTTACATTACTCATACGCATAGACTAACCTGATGGTTGATGCTCATCCGCATTAACTATTCATCCACATTGACTTTCCATTACTCATCCGCATTGACTTACAATGGTTAATGCTCATCCGTATTAACTGTTCATCCGCATTGAATTTCCATTACTTATCTGCATCGACTTACTTGATGGTTAATGCTCATCCGCATTGACTTACTTAATGGTTAATGCTCATTCGCATTAACTGTTCATCAGCATTGACTTACTATTACTCATCCACATTGACTTACTTAATGGTTAATGCTCATCCGCATTAACTGTTCATCCGCATTGACTTTCCATTACTCATCCGCATTGATTTACTTAATGATTAACACTCATCCACATTAACTAGTCATCCGCATTGACTTTCCATTACTCATCCGCATAGACTTACTTGATAATTAATGCTCATCCGCATTAACTGTTCATCCGTATTGAGTTTCCATTATTCATCCGCGCTGACTTACTTAGTGGTTAATGCTCGTCCGCATTGACTTTCCATTACTCATTCGCTGACTTACTTGATGGTTAACGCTCATCCGCATTGACTTACATAATGGTTAATGCTCATCCGCATTAACTGTTCATCCGTATTAACTTACCATTACTCATCCGCATTGACTTACTTAATGGTTAATGCTCATCCCCATTAACTGTTCATCCGCATTGACTTTCCATTACTCAACCGCATAGACTTACTTGATGGTTAATGCCCATTCGCATTAACTGTTCATACGCATTGACTTTCCATTACTTATCCGCATTGACTTACTTAATGGTTAATGCTCATCCGTAGTAACTTTTCATCCGCATTAACTTTCCATTACACATCCGCATAGACGTGCTTGATGGTTAATGCTCATCCGCAATAACTGTTCATCTGCATTGACTTTCCATTACTCATGTGCATTGACTTACTTAATGGTTAATGTTCATCCGCATTAACTGTTCATCCGCATTGACTTTCCATTACTCATCCGCATAGACTTACTTGATGGTTAATGCTCGTCCGCATTAACTGTTCATCCGCATTGACTTACTTAATGGTAAATACTCATCCGCATTAACTATTCATCCGCACTGACTTTCCATTACTTATCCGCACAGACTTCATTGATGGTTAATGCTCTTCCGCATTCACTTTACATTACTCATACGCATAGATTTACCTGATGGTTAATGCTCATCCGCATTAACTATTCATCCGTATTGACTTTCCATTACTCATCCGCATTGACTTACAATGGTTAATGCTCATCCGCATTAACTGTTCATCCGCATTGAATTTCCATTACTTATCTGCATAGACTTACTTGATGGTTAATGCTCATCCGCATTGACTTACTTCATGGTTAATGCTCATTCGCATTAACTTTTCATGAGCAATGACTTACTATTACTCATCCACATTGACTTACTTAAAGGTTAATGCTCATCCGCATTAACTGTTCATCCGCATTGACTTTCCATTACTCATCCGCATTGACTTACTTAATGGTTAACGCTCATCCACATTAACTATTCATACGCATTGACTTTCCATTACTCATCCGCATAGACTTACTTGATAATTAATGCCCATCCGCATTAACTGTTCATCCGCATTGAGTTTCCATTATTCATCCGGGCTGACTTACTTAATGGTTAATGCTCGTCCGCATTGACTTTGCATTACTCATTCGCATAGACTTACTTGATGGTTAACGCTCATCCGCAATGACTTACATAATGGTTAATGCTTATCCGCATTAACTGTTCATCCGTATTAACTTACCATTACTCATCCGCATTGACTTACTTAATGGTTAATGCTCATCCGCATTAACTGTTCATCCGCATTGACTTTCCATTACTCAACCGCATAGACTTACTTGATGGTTAATGCTCATTCGCATTAACTATTCATACGCATTGACTTTCCATTACTTATCCACATTGACTTACTTAATGGTTAATGCTCATCCGTAGTAACTTTTCATCCGCATTAACTTTCCATTACACATCCGCATAGACTTACTTGATGGTTAATGCTCATCCGCAATAACTGTTCATCTGCATTGACTTTCCATTACTCATGTGCATTAACTTACTTAATGGTTAATGTTCATCCGCATTAACTGTTCATCCGCATTGACTTTCCATTACTCATCCGCATAGACTTACTTGATGGTTAATGCTCGTCCGCATTAACTGTTCATCCGCATTGACTTACTTAATGGAAGATACTCATCCGCATTAACTATTCATCCGCATTGACTTTCCATTACATTACTCCGCACAGACTTCTTTGATGGTTAATGCTCTTCCGCATTGACTTTACATTACTCATACGCATAGATTTACCTGATGGTTAATGCTCATCCGCATTAACTATTCATCCGCATTGACTTTCCATTACTCATCCGCATTGACTTACAATGGTTAATGCTCATCCGCATTAACTGTTCATCCGCATTGAATTTCCATTACTTATCTGCATAGACTTACATGATGGTTAATGCTCATCCGCATTGACTTACTTAATGGTTAATGCTTATTCGCTCTAACTGTTCATCAGCATTGACTTACCATACTCATCCACATTGACTTACCTAAAGGTTAATGCTCATCTGCATTAACTGTTCATCCGCATTGACTTTCCATTACTCATCCGCATTGACTTACTTAATGGTTAACGCTCATCCACATTAACTATTCATCTGCATTGACTTTCCATTACTCATCCGCATAGACTTAATTGATGGTTATTGCTCATCCGCATTAACTTTTCATCCGCATTGAGTTTCCATTATTTATCCGCACTGACTTACTTAGTAGTTAATGCTCGTCCGCATTGACTTTCCATTACTCATCCGCATAGACGTACTTGATGTTAATGCTCATCCGCATTGACTTACTTATTAATGCTTAATCCGCATTAACTGTTCAGCCGTATTAACTTACTTACCATTACTCATCCGCATTGACTTACTTAATGGTTAATGCTCATCCACATTAACTGTTCATCCGCATTGACTTTCCATTACTCAACCGTATAGACTTACTTGATGGTTAATGCTCATTCGCATTAATTGTTCATACGCATTGACTTTCCATTACTTATCCGCATTGACTTAATTAATGGTTAATGCTCATCCGTAGTAACTTTTCATCCGCATTAACTTTCCATTAAACATCCGCATAGACTTACTTGGTGGTTAATGCACATCCGCAATAACTGTTCATCTGCATTGACTTTCCATTACTCATGTGCATTGACTTATTTAATGGTTAATGCTCATCCGCATTAACTGATCCGCATTGACTTTCCATTACTCATCCGCATAGACTTACTTGATGGTTAATGCTCATCCGCATTAACTGTACATCCGCATTGACTTACTTAATGGTTAATGCTCATCCGCATTAATTGTTCATTCGCATTGACTTTCTATTACTCATCTGCATTTCTTTTGAACACTTAGGCAAATTCTAAAACTTAGACATATGAGCCCTAAACAATTGAATTTCAGTTCCCAAACCCATTTATCACGATCTAAGCTTAAATCTTACATTCTAAGCCTTAGAAACAGAACCATAACATAAAGAAGCATGAACATAGCCCCACATCACATCATAAAAATAATATACACACATTTGCTTTAGTTCATCCACATTTGTTTTGTTCTTCCGCATTTGTTTTAGATTATCCACATTTGTTTTAGTTCATCCGCATTTCCTATAGTTAGTGGTTAATGCTCATCCGCAGTAACCGTTCATCCGGATTGACTTTCCAGTATTCATCCGCATTGACTTACTTAATGGTTAATGCTCAGCCACATTAACTGTTCATGTGCATTGACGTTCCATTACTCATCCGCATTGACTTACTTAATGGTTAATGCTCATCCGCAATAACTGTTCATCCGCATTGACTTTCTATTACTCATACGCATAGACTTACTTGATGGTTAATGCTCATCCGCATTAACTCATCATCCGCATTGACTTTCCATTAGTCATCCGCATTGACTTACTTAATGGTTAATATTCATCTGCATTAATTATTCATCTGCATTGACTTCCCATTACTTATCCACATAGACTTACTTGATGGTTAATGCTCTTCGTATTGACTTTCCATACTCATTCGCATAGAATTACTTGATGGTTATGCTCATCCGCCTTAACTGTTCATCCGCATTGACATTCCATTACTCATCCGCATTGATTTACTTAATGGTTAATGCTCATTCGCATTAACTGTTCATCCGCATTGACTTTCCATTACTTATCTGCATACACTTACTTGATGGTTAATGCTCATCCGCATTAATTTTCCATTACTCATACGCATTGACTTACTTAATGGTTATGCTCATTCGCATTAACTGTTCATCGGCATTGACTTACTTAATGGTTAATGCTCATCCGCATTAATTGTTCATCTGCATTGACTTTCCATTACTCATCTGCATTTCTTTTGAACACTTAGGCAAATTCTAAAACTTAGACATATGAGCCCTAAACAATTGAATTTCAGTTCCCAAACACCATTTATCACGATCTTAGCTTAAATCTTACATTCTAAGCCTTTGAAACAGAACCATAACATAAAGAAGCATGAACATAGCCCCACATCACATCATAAAAATAATATACACACATTTGCTTTAGTTCATCCACATTTGTTTTGTTCTTCCGCATTTGTTTTAGATTATCCATATTTGTTTTAGTTCATCCGCATTTCCCATAGTTAGTGGTTAATGCTCATCCGCATTAACCGTTCATCCGGATTGACTTCCAGTATTCGTCCTCATTGACTTACTTAATGGTTAATACTCATCCACATTAACAGTTCATCCGCATTAACTGTTCATCCGCATTGACGTTCCATTACTCATCCGCATTGACTTAATTATGGTTAATGCTCATCCACATTAACTATTCATCCGCATTGACTTTCGATTACTCATACGCATAGACTTAGTTGATGGTTTATGCTCATCCGCATTAACTGTTCGTCCGCATTGACTTTCGATTACTCATCCGCATTGACTTACTTAGTGGTTAATGCTCATCCACATTAACTGTTCATCCGCAATGACTTTCCAATGCTTATCCGCATAGACTTACTTGATGGTTAATGCTCTCCCGTATTGACTTTCCATTACTCATACGCCTAGACTTACTTGATGGTTAATGCTCATCCGCATTAACTGTTCATCTGCATTGACTTTCCATTACTCATCTACATTGACTTACTTAATGGTTAATGCTCATCCTTAGTAACTTTTCATCCGCATTAACGTTCCATTACACATCCGCATAGACTTACTTGATGGTTAATGCTCATCCGCAATAACTGTTCTTCTGCATTGACTTTCCATTACTCATGTGGATTGACTTACTTATGGTTAATGCTCATCCGCATTAACTGTTCATCTGTATTTACTTTCCATTACTCATCCGCATAGACTTACTTGATGGTTAATGCTCATCCGCATTAAGTGTTCCTCTGCATTGACTTACTTAATGGTTAATGCGCATCCGCATTAATTGTTCATCCGCATTGCCTTCCCATTACTCATTTGCATTTCTTTTGAACACTTAGCCATATTCTAAAACTTAGACATATGAGCCCTAAACAATTGAATTTCAGTTCCCAAACACCATTTGTCATGTTCTATGCTTAAATCTTACATCCAAAGCATTAGAATCACAAACATAACATAAACAAGCATGAAAATAGCCAAACATCATATCATAACAGTAACATACACACATTTGTCTTAGTTCATCCACATTTGTTTTGTTCTTCCGCATTTGTTTTAGTTCATCCATATTTGTTTTAGTTCATCCGCATTTCCCATAGTTAGTGGTTGATGCTAATCCGCATTAACCGTTCATCCGGATTGACTTTCCATTATTCATCTCCATTGACTTACTTAATGGTTAATGCTCATCCACATTAACTGTTCATCCGCATTGACGTTCCATTACTCATCCACATTGACTTACTTAATGGTTAATGCTCATCCGCATTAACTGTTCATCCGCATTGACTTTCTATTACTCATACGCATAGACTTACTTGATGGTTAATGCTCATCCGCATTAACTGTTCATCCGCATTGACTTTCCATTACTCATCCGCATTGACTTACTTAATGGTTAATGCTCATCTGCATTAATTATTCATCTGCATTGACTTCCCATTACTTATCCGCATAGACTTACTTGATGGTTAATGCTCTTCCGTATTGATTTTCCATTACTGATACGCATAGAATTACTTGATGGTTAATGCTCATCCGCATTAACTGTTCATCGGCATTGACATTCCATTACTCCTCCGCATTGACTTACGTAATGGTTAATGCTCATCCGCATTAACTGTTCATCTGTATTGACTTTCCATTACTTATCTGCATACACTTACTTGATGGTTAATGCTCATCCACATTAATTTTCCATTACTCATACGCATTGACTTACTTAATGGTTAATGCTCATTCGCATTAACTGTTCATCGGCATTGACTTACTTAATGGTTAATGCCCATCCGCATTAATTGTTCATCCGCATTGACTTTCCATTACTCATCTGCATTTCTTTTGAACACTTAGGCAAATTCTAAAACTTAGACATATGAGCCCTAAACAATTGAATTTCAGTTCCCAAACACCATTTATCACGATCTCAGCTTAAATCTTACATTCTAAGCCTTAGAAACACAACCATAACATAAACAAGCATGAACATAGCCCAAAATCACATCATAAAAGTAGTATACACACATTTGTTTTAGTTCATCCACATTTCTTTTGTTCTTCCGCATTTGTTTTAGATTATCCACATTTGTTTTAGTTCATCCGCATTTCCCATAGTTAGTGGTTAATGCTAATCCGCATTAACCGTTCATCCGATTGACTTTCCAGTATTCATCCGCATTGACTTACTTAATGGTTAATACTCATCCGCATTAACAGTTCATCCGCATTAACTGTTCATCAGCATTGACGTTCCATTACTCATCCGCATTGACTTGCTTAATGGTTAATGCTCATCCCCATTAACTATTCATCCGCATTGACTTTCCATTACTCATACGCATAGACTTAGTTGATGGTTAATACTCATCCGCATTAACTGTTCATCCGCATTGACTTTCGATTACTCATCCGCATTGACTTACTTAATGGTTAATGCTCATCCACATTAACTGTTCATCCGCAATGACTTCCAATACTTATCCGCATAGACTTACTTGATTGTTAATGCTCTTCCGTATTGACTTTCCATTACTCATACGCCTAGACTTACTTGATGGTTAATGCCATCATCCGCATTAACTGTTCATTCGCATTGACATTCCATTACTCATCTGCATTGATTTACTTAAGGGTTAATGCTTATCTGCATTAACTGTTCATCCGCATTGACTTTCCATTACTTATCTGCATAGATTTACTTGATGGTTAATGCTCATCCGCATTAACTTTCCATTAGTCATCTGCATTGACTTACTTAATGGTTAATGCTCATTCGCATACACTGTTCATCGGCATTGACTTACTACTACTCATCCGCATTGACTTACTTAATGGTTAATGCTCATCCACATTAACTATTCATCCACATTGACTTTCCATTACTCATCCGCACTGACTTACTTAATGGTTAATGCTCATCCGCATTAACTGTTCATCCCCATTGACTTTCCATTACTCATCCGCATTGATTTACTTAATGGTTAATGCTCATTCGCATTAACTGTTCATACGCATTGACTTTCCATTACTTATCTGCATTGACTTACTTAATGGTTAATGCTCATCCTTAGTAACTTTTCATCCGCATTAACTTTCCATTACACATCCGCATAGACTTACTTGATGGTTAATGCTCATCCGCAATAACTGTTCATCTGCATTGACTTTCCATTACTCATGTGGATTGACTTACTTAATGGTTATGCTCATCCGCATTAACTGTTCTTCTGTATTTACTTTCCATTACTCATCCGCATAGACTAACTTGATGGTTAACGCTCAACCGCATTAACTGTTCGTCTGCATTAACTTGCTTAATTGTTAATGCTCATCCGCATTATTTGTTCATCCGCATTGCCTTTCCATTACTCATCCGCATTCTTTTGAACACTTAGCCATATTCTAAAACGTAGACATATGAGCCCTAAACAATGAATTTCAGTTCCCAAACACCATTTGTCATGTTCTATGCTTAAATCTTACATCCAAAGCATTAGAATCACAACCATAACATAAACAAGCATCAACTAGCCAAACATCACATCATAACAGTAACATACACACATTTGTCTTAGTTCATCCATATTTGTTTTGTTCTTCCGCATTTGTTTTAGTACATCCACATTTGTTTTAGTTCATCCGCATTTCCCATAGTTAGTGGTTGATGCTCATCCGCATTAACCATTCAACTTGAATGAATTTCCATTATTCATCTGCATTGACTTACTTAATGGTTAATGCTCATCCACATGAACTGTTCATCCGCATTGACGTTCCATTACTCATCCACATTGACTTACTTAATGGTTAATGCTCATCCGCATTAATCGTTCATCCACATTGACTTTCTATTACTCATACGCATAGACTTACTTGATGGTTAATGCTCATCCGTATTAACTGTTCATCCGCATTGACTTTCCATTACTCATCCGCATTGACTTACTTAATGGTTAATGCTCATCTACATTAATTATTCATCTGAATTGACTTCCCATTACTTATCCGCATAGACTTACTTGATGGTTAATGCTCTTCCGTATTGACTTTCCATTACTCATACGCATAGAATTACTTGATGGTTAATGCTCATCCGCATTAACTGTTCATCCGCATTGACATTCCATTACTCATCCGCATTGACTTACTTAATGGTTAATGCTCATCCGCATTAACTGTTCATCCGCATTGACTTTCCATTACTTATCTGCAAACACTTACTTGATGGTTAATGCTCATCCGCATTAACTTTCCATTACTCATACGCATTGACTTACTTAATGGTTAATGCTCATTCGCATTAACTGTTCATCGGCATTGACTTTCCATTACTCACACTTAATGGTTAATGCTCATCAGCATTAACTATTCATCCACATTGACTTTCCATTACTCATCCGCATTGACTCACTTAATGGTAATGCTCATCCACATTAAGTGTTCATCTGCGTTGACTTTCCACTACTCATCCGCATAGACTTACTTGATGGTTAATGCTCATCCGCATTAACTGTTCATCCGCATTGAGTTCTGTTGTGTAACATCTTGCAATTTTGAATTAATGAAATGTTTGCATCGTTAAATTCTTGTAAGGGCCTTTTCTATTATTTATGGAACTCGTGGGTTTGTTTTGGTACTCTTGTTTTTAGTCTGAAAATTTATAGTTTCATTGAACTAAACTTAATGTATAATAATCATACTAATAATAATAACTAAAAAATTGATAATGTTAATAATAAGAATATAATAAATTATAAAAATGTTGTTTATAATAATAATAAACTGTAATAATTAAAACAATAATAATAACAAAGTGTAATATTAATAATAATACAAATAATAATAATAATAAAAATAATAATATTAGTATTAATAAAAATAAAATAATAATAATTATAATATCAGTAGTAATAATAATAACTATTAGAAAAGCTTAAAAATTAATAAATTAGTTAAAATCTAAACTTTAATTAAGTTTGGGGGGCTAGTTTTGCAAATTATAAAACCTTAAAAGAAACTTTTAGCATTAGATAACAAAAGTATAAACAACAGGGACCATTTGTGTAACTTGCGAAACACTCTTCCTCCCCTCGTTTTTCCGGCTAATGTCCGGCCAACATCCGGCCGCGGCTCCGGCAAGGCCAAAAAACCGGGTTTTAAGCCTCGGTTTCGACCCCAAGTTACACCAAAATAATCGTGAGGCAAAATCGAACATGTATGCATCGATTAATCGCATTTAAACATCCGTTTCTAAACTAATAGACTACATAACCGCAACGCATTAAACTACCTAGCCGTTCGAACATTAAACTGTAATTATAGTCTAATTAAACGCACATACACAATCATCTAACTATCCCCAAGCGTTTAACAATTTCAATTTCATCTGAAACAAACAAGAACAACAGTCTCGATCCTCACCCCCTGTCGCGTTTACATCTTAATCGAAGGCCTCCTTTCGAACAAACTAAACAGAATTAGTAGAGGGTTTTTGATCAAAGTGATCCTTGGAAGGTTTCTGCAAAACGAATTGGATTATTATCCACAATTGCATCTCGATTCAACTTCGAAGAAATCGCTTCTGTTCTTCGTACTGTTCGTTCTTAAAACATCATCAATATGGTAATTAAGATTATCCACACCCTCGATTTGACATGGGGAACAAAAGCCCCATATCTATTGCTGTAATCATCCGCATTTTAGCTTTCAATTTGGATTGAATTAGGATTAGGGTTCTTGAAAAATGGGGATCTATTGAAACTTGTGTTTTTAAGGTTTTGAAACCACATAACCTGCGGCTAAGCCTTTGGTTCCATGGTTAAGGTGCGTGTGCTTAAAACATGAGGTCTCGGGTTCGAACCCGGGGACCCTCATGTATTTTTTTTAAAGGCTTTTAGCCTTAAATTAAATTCTAAAATATTTCTAAAAAATATAAAAATGGATTTTGTAAACTCTAAATATTTTAAAAAGCATCAAATCATTTTCTATATTGTTTTATAAAAAAAGATTTAAATAAATAAATATTTAAAAAAAATAATAAATATATATATTAATAAAGTTTATACTTGGTCGTTTTTTTATGAATCTAAAATACTTATTGGTTCAACATTGCTTTTAAATTATTTTTTTTAAAACGTGTTAATCACATTTGGTTACAAAACTTTATTTCAACTTTATATCTAAATTCTTCAAATTATTGCTTTAAATTGTGATCACTAAACTTTATTTAATCTTTATATATATATATATATATTTAAATTATTATAAATGTTATATTATCTTTTATGTATATAAACATAATTATAAGACAAATCTCAAATGCCGAATTGGAACCCTAGTCCTCGTCAATTCGTTAAACTTCTTATAATTAAACTTCAATTTTGTAAATATATTTATATACTTAGGTACCTTGTGAAGAACCATGTGGAACGTTGCTTATTATATTTTCTTATTAATCATCATTTTTTTCTATACTTCTTGACAAGTGAGTATTCTATACCCCGTTTTCCTATTTTCACACTTTGGGGTGAAACATGTTAACTTATACTATTGCACTCATAGACTTATTTGAGACTTGTAAACCTATGCAATTCATCTTGTAAAAGTTGTGGTTAGTTGAACTTTCGTGATTACCATGTTATGGCGTTATATGTACAATCATTAACTATTGCTAGCCCAGCGAAGTCATAGATCTATGGGTAAGACAAGCCTGCTTGGTTGATCCAAGTACACTTAGCTGATCGTATATACTTTTAACGTTTGAGACTTGTAAAACTTTTGTCGAGGTTTGATTGTTGCATTGTTCATAACATCCCTAATCACTTTATTTCACTAACTTATGATTTGAATTGCGATCTTTTATATACTTATGTATTGAAAACTATGGAATGCTCACCAACATTTTATGTTGACCCTTTTATTTTTAACATGTTTCAGGAATACCTCTAGTATGTGTTCTACTCTTGAAGCTTATCACATCCAGGATTGGACCTAGAGATAAAATGGTTGATCATGTTTTTTTGTAGTGGTTGTACATAATGTATCATTTGTTGAAACTTTAGCTTGTAATGTTACAATTGAATCTTATGTTTAATATATTTGGATTTAATAAATAGCGTTATGTGGCTGTGAACAATCGTAACCCTCACATCTCGATGTTTCCGCCGTCAAGGTTGGGGTGTGACAGATTGGTATCAGAGCCCATAACTATAGGGATCTAGGTTATTAGAAATGGTGACCTAGACTATAGTATGCATGAACCTTATAGAATTACAAGTCTATCTTGTAAATTATATAGTTTGCATGCTACATAATGCTATGCCCTCTTATGTGCAATTTGATGCCTTAGCATAGGATTGCCCAAACATTGTTACTTGTCTCCCTAAACTTAACTTTAACTCTTTGATTCTCCCCGACAAATGAACTTCCTAAACTTGTTCTTAACGACATGTGGAATCTACACTTATCATCTGGCTTCAATTCCTTAGACTCTATGTCTAATCTATGAAAATCCCATCAAGGTTTTGATTTCAGAAACCAAAGAAATTTGTATGACACATAAACACCTGTATTCTGGATTTCCTGGCAAAAGGCCTTCGGGCTAAGGCAAGCATATCGTATAAATCCTACGGGACTGGTTATACTTACCTGGGATTTCTGGGATGAGTGATAAACTATGGTCAACATACACAAGTTTCTAAGGCAAATGGGTCAATTTACCTTGACGTGTCAACGTTCCCAATGGTATGCGTTACCAAATGGAACCATCTGCTTTATATTTAAATTGTCAAAATCCTTGATTCCTTGGACTGGTTTCTCATCGAAACTCTAATATCTTCTCATTCCTATCTTACAGAATGTTCCTGTTAATATTGAACTCATTATACTCCTCAATTCCTACGTTTAAACAACGTTATACGTTGTGCACCTTATGTAACTATCTTCATACCTTGACCAACATGTACATGGATCTTAATATATTCAAGATATTGGTCGTCTAAACCGAATGGTTATTTTTTTTATACTTAAAATTGTTACTTAGGGTTTCCAAACGTCCTTAAAGGGTGTCCCATAACTGAAATCATGCAATGCCGAAAGGTGGAATACCTGCAACCTCGGATACCTTGTCTAGGCAAGGTATACACATAAATTTGATTCGATCATTGGATCCGTTTATCTGACCTGGAACTTATGAGATGGGTGTTCGCTTATAGGTACGCGGGTTTACCGTAAAGTTGTGGTTGACGTAACACCTTGAAGTCAACGCATTTTCCTTTTATTTTGAACCGAACTTAACCTTAATCCTAGCAAGCATGATTTTCTTTTCATGTTAATGTTACATTAATGTAATTTGAAGTTTCTGAATTTCTAGCTGATATCCTATTCGTTTGCTAAGTCGAGCTTTATAAAAACTTCAAGTCTTTCTACATCGTAGGCAATGAAAAAGTCCGCAAGTCAACCTAGGACTAAGGACACTCGTATCTCCTAAATGGTTCTATCTCATCAAAACAAGAGTGACTCCCTTACTTTGTTGATGACTTTCCATTCGATGTCATTGTTCGTATGAAATCTTATCGTCAAGACAAGTGAACCTCATACCTTGATGACGATTTCCTCCTTTTTGTTTTTATGAATTGGTATTTTACAAATGGAATTACCTCCTTAAAATAAGAGTAAAATTTCGTATCTTGATAATGGATTTCAACTTTTGTATTGTGTGTTTTATGAAATCCCATCCTCTGAATCGGGGTGATTTCCTTGTTTTGAGGATAGATTTCAATCATTTTCTTTTGGAACTCGTATTTCACGAATGAAAAAACCCCACCAAATAGGATTGAACCCCGTACTTTGGTGACAAAGGTTAGTCCTCGGTTGTTTTCTTGTTATTAGGAATTTCGATCATCAAGATAGGCGTGAAATCCATACCTTGATGATAATATCACCTGTTTAAAATTTTATGGATGTTATTTTCGTCAAATGAAATGACCACATCAGAATACGAATGAATTCCGTTCATTGATCAAACTTTTCATTTTGCCATATTATGTTTCTATAAAACTTCACTGTTGAGATAGGAGTGATTATCCTTATCTTAATAGTAAGTTACCTTAATTTATTTTTGTGGATCCTCAACAATGAGTTAGGATCAAGCTCTCGTTTGGTAGTTAAGAGTCATACTTTGGGAAATACACCACTAAGCTAGGAGTGATAACCACATCTTGGTGAGTATTCCCATTCATTGATCTCAAACTTACCAAGGTCTTAAGACTTCAATTGACAGGAAACATGTAATAACTTGAAGGGTGAACACCGTTATTTGATTTATCGACAATAGTGTGCCAGCCATTCAAGCTAAAGCATGAATCTTGAATTCAAAGGGGTCATTGTTACTTCAGGGTAACCCTAGTTCCAAGCCTGGAACATTTAAATTTTAATCAATTTTTTCTCTCACGCTTTTATGTTTCAATTTGACATTTAATCTAGCTTATGGAACTTTTTTTTATCGACCTTCATTTTGACTTATCATCAAAACTAATTGCACGATGATAACACTTCTAAAACAATCTTTCGTACAAGATAAAGTTATTATAAATTTATGCCATGCCTTTCTGGTTATAGCAATGTACGGCTGTGTTCATGAGTTTGATGAACCGCGTGTGCAAGCCGTACTTGGAAAGCTATTTATGATTGCCTTTATTGTTGACATTCTGAATTATTTAAATTCCACTCCGATCATGAACGACGTCTTTGTTAAACTCCTTACCCATAAATAAAAAATGCAATTCCTATTATTTGTATAACCTTGAACTCCTAATCTTGAAAAACTCTAAATCTCTATCTTGATTATGACTCACAAGACTTGTTATTACATACATTTCAATGTGGACAAAAAGGATCCTGAATTTTCGTGATTGGTATTCATGGTTTGGTATAAAAGAAATGTTGACGTAACTTGACATATGTACAAGTTGCCTTGTATTTCTTGATGTCATTTGGTGCATTATTGACCAATTGACTAGTTTCACGCATTTCATATTGACTCATGTGAGATAACGAGTCGAGAAATTGACTCGTACTTACCCCAAATAGTAGGTATCGTGGTGTGTCGTTAAACATCCATCGTTAATTTTGATGATCGATTCACTTTCTGTTATGGCAATGCCTCTAATCATCTTTAGGAACCCAGCTCAAAATCTCGGCATAATGTACATTCTTAAACCGACGGTTTAACCGGAGGACGATACGTATTCACAAGATATGCGTTAAGCGTGTGCCATTATATAGTGGCACTTGGTATTCTTAAATTCTGACGGTCAAACCTTCATACAATTACGGGATATTATTAGCTTCAAGACGTCACTATATTACACAATTTTATTCCAGACGATGGGAGAAGTGTGACTTATAAGTCTAAAATATCTGAGGAACTCATCATCGTTTTCCAAACGTTTCATGTGTTAAACCTCAAAGTTAGTTTGTCAATGATAACTTTCGCATTCCACCAGAAGAGTTCAAATTTGGATGCATTGGGTAAAATACCATAATTCACAAAGTGTTGCATCTCACTCGTAATCAAACGCCAACCACAGTCCGTCAGTACACTTTTCTTTCATCATAAGTTTCCTGTACGTTTTAAGTTTCATTTTTAATTCGGGACGAAATTCTTTTAAGTTAGGGAGACTGTAACATCTTGAATTTTGAATTAATGAAATTTTGCATCGTTAAATTCTTGTAAGGGCCTTTTCTATTATTTATGGAACTCATGGGTTTGTTTTGGTACTCTTGTTTTTAGTCTGAAAATTTATAGTTTCATTGAACTAAACTTAATGTATAATAATCATACTAATAATAATAACTAAAAAATTGATAATGTAATAATATGAATAATAATAAATTATAAAAATGTTGTTTATAATAATAATAAACTATAATAATTAAAACAATAATAATAACAAAGTGTAATATTAATAATAATACAAATAATAATAATAATAAAATAATAATATTAGTATTAATAAAAATAAAAAAATAATAATTATAATATTAGTAGTAATAATATAACTATTAGAAAAGCTTAAAAATTAATAAATTAGTTAAAATCTAAACTTTAATTAAGTTTGGGGGGCTAGTTTTGCAAATTATAAAACCTTAAAAGAAACTTTTAGCATTAGATAACAAAAGTATAAACAACAGGGACCATTTGTGTAACTTGCGAAACATAATTATTATAAATGTTATATTATCTTTTATGTATATAAACATAATTATAAGACAAATCTCAAATGCGAATGGAACCCTAGTCCTCGTCAATTCGTTAAACTTCTTATAATTAAACTTCAATTTTGTAAATATATTTATATACTTAGGTACCTTGTGAAGAACCATGTTGGAACGTTGCTTATTATATTTTCTTATTAATCATCATTTTTTTCTATACTTCTTGACAAGTGAGTATTCTATACCCCTTTTTCCTATTTTCACACTTTGGGGTGAAACATGTTAACTTATACTATTGCACTCATAGACTTATTTGAGACTTGTAAACCTATGGCAATTCATCTTGTAAAAGTTGTGGTTAGTTGAACTTTCGTGATTACCATGTTATGGCGTTATATGTACAATCATTAACTATTGCTAGCCAGCGAAGTCATAGATCTATGGGTAAGACAAGCCTGCTTGGTTGATCCAAGTACACTTAGCTGATCGTATATACTTTTAACGTTTGAGACTTGTAAAACTTTTGTCGAGGTTTGATTGTTGCATTGTTCATAACATCCCTAATCACTTTATTTCACTAACTTATGACTTGAATTGCCATCTTTTATACTTATGTATTGAAAACTATGGAATGCTCACCAACATTTTTATGTTGACCCTTTTATTTTTAACATGTTTCAGGAATACCTCTAGTATGTGTTCTACTCTTTGAAGCTTATCACATCTAGGACTGGACCTAGAGATAAAATGGTTGATCATTTTTTGTAGTGGTTGTACATAATGTATCATTTGTTGAAACTTTAGCTTGTAATGTTACAATTGAATCTTATGTTAATATATTTGGATTTAATAAATAGCGTTATGTGGCTGTGAACAATCGTAACCCTCACATCTTGACGTTTCCGCCGTCAAGGTGGGGTGTGACATGTTGATACATGTATGTTCCTAGATAATGATATGATTGTATTAGATCTTGTTTGTCTGATTCTGGTGTAAGTTGATATGATGAATGAAATGATATTAGTAGACTGTGATTTGTAATGATTAATATTTCAGTAATAAGTTGATATAAAATTGGTTAATTAGGTTAGTGATTGTTTGAAGTTTACATATAATGTTTATTATCAATACATTCAAACTTAATATAATGAATTTCTCATGCGAATGGCCCATGCGAATGGACCATTAGCATGAACAACTTCATACGAATGACTCAGTCGCACGATTGAACTGGGTGACTGGATTAGTCGTATGATTGACACATAGATTGGCTCAGTCGCACGACTGAACACTCCGTCGTGCGGATGAATCAACCGCATGGTTCAATCGCACGACTGAAACATACTAATGGTTCAGTCATGCGATTGAATAATACCAACCTATAAATACAACCCAATTCGTGAAAAATAAGAACTCTCGATTATTACGATTCCAGACGTACCCTAGCCGTCCAGAAACCTCCCAAATTCGTTGTCCAAGTTCATAGAACACATTAGATCGATTCCCAATCGATTTCTAACGTTAGTTTCAATTCTTGATTGATTCATCGTGTATTATCACTGATTGGATCACCAATCAAATAGGATTCTGCACTATTTGATCTGGTTTACACGCTAATCACTAGGTATTTCGTTCAAATACCAGGTCCTAATAAGTGGTATCAGAGCTTTGGCTCTTGATTCGTGTGATTCAATCAAGATTGATAAAAAGTTTGTGTTTTTTGCACTAAACGCAACGCTTTTGTGTCAAAAGTGATCTTGGACGTTCCCTGCTCATCAAAGTTTGGTTTCTACGGACTTAGGCAATCCAACCTTGCGAAAGTTCAAATTTTTACGGCTAAAACACGTTTAACCTAGAGATTTTCACATAACAGCAGCTTCAGTCGCACGAGTGAGCCATTCGCACCACTGGACCTCATTCGCATTGCTGAGACGCACGATTGGACATGGTCGTATCTCCATTCGTACGATTGAACCGTTCGGTCGCACTGTTCATACACATCAGATTATTCGCACGACTGAGCTAATCACTTAGTTCAGCCGCACGATTGAACCAGTCGTAGAGTTCATATGCACGACTAGTCCATTCGCACCCGTCAGTCGCCCTAGTGACAATTGCTTATTAGACTTAAAGTTATTCACAATGGAAGATCAAATGTCAGCCTTTACTGCTGGGAAGGACTCTAGGATCCAGAACCTGCTGTTACTTGAAAGTGAGGTGGGTAATCATAATAAACCACCAAAGCTTTTAACGTTAGATGAGTTTCCCCACTGGAAACAACGTTTTGAGATCTACCTCAATAGAGTGGATCCGAATCTGTGGGAGGCCATCAAGATTGGGTATAGTACGCCGGTGGGAGCCGATGGAGTAAAGTTAACCTTAGGAGGAATGACAGACGCGCAGAAAGTCAAATATAATGCAGAGAAGAGGGTGTATGCATTGATTACACAGTCTATCCCTAAAGAGATATTCCACCAGTACTCAAAGAATAAGCAGTCCAAGAAACTATGGGATGAGCTAGAGAAGAGGTACGACGGGAATGCCTCGTTGAAGGCAATCAAGGCTAAGGAGTTAAAGAAGAAATTCGACAACTTCTCATCGATGGGAAACGAGAGTTTGGACGATGTTATAGATAGATTCTACCATCTGATGAGTGAACTGCATACACATGGAGTGGCTACTACCATGGAAGAGAAAGTTAATAATTTTGCAGACGGATTGCCCGAAAAATGGGTTTCATTCGTGTCTAATCTAGACAGAACGGAATGCTGTCAAAACTGGATATTAATGAATTCATTCTTAAGTTGCGTGAAGAATCACTTAGAATGAAGTACAGAGCTCAGAAGTCTACGTACAATCAAAATCCAGCTTTATACAATGCCACACCTCAAGCTAAGACATCTGGAGCACCCCTCCAGACTGCATTTGTGTCTAGCTCATCGAGTCCTACACATGCACCTCCTTCAGGTTCAGAAACGTCAGGTCTTCTTGTACCCAATACATTGGATCTGAAGCGAATGCTACTAGACTGAAGACCGAGAACCTCGGTAATGTGACTGTGGAAGTAGCTGGAGAGCACATGTGAAAAAGAATGGACAGAACTTGGTTGCTACTAAGGATACCACCTTTGGCTTCGACAAGAGTAAAGTGACCTGCTTTAACTGTGGTGAAAAGGGGCACTTTAAGAGAGAATGTGTGAAGCCAAAGAAGACTGGGAACGGGAACCCGTTCTCATCCTTCACTCGTCTAGACAAGCAAACTACTAGTTCTACTTCCTCAAACAAGGACTCCAAAGGCTTGACTGCTCATGATGATGAAGGACAGGATGAGAGCTTTAGGTTTGTCTCACCAGGGGAATCAAACATTGCAAGTGTAGAAGATATTGACAGTGATTCCGCTAGTGAAGGAGATCTAGCAGTTGAGATAGCAATGTCACATAGTGAAGAAGCAACTGCAACCGAGGTCAGTTACAAGCCAAAAGCGGAGACTACCATGTCAGAGACAGAAAAGACAGAAGCAACAGAATCAGAATCATTTGATACTACATTGATGGCAAACGCTTCTGAAACAACTCAGGTAAGTACTACTGACACAATGTTTAATAATCATGCTTGTTCTGATTGTGATGCCTTTAGGAATAGCATAGATGCTAAATTTGCTAGGTTATTAGATCATAATGATAACTTGATAAAAGATTTGCATCTATGCACTAAGGCTAATAGGGTATTAAAACAAAATGAGCACAGTTATAAAGAAAAGATAGACCTTTTGACTAAATAGCTTAGGGAAACCGAAGTAGTTGCCTCTAATCAAGCTAATGACATTAGGTATTATCTAAACTCCCTAGAAGACACTAAGAAAGCAAAAGGCAGTTCTAGAAGTAGAAGAAATTCACTAAAACAGAAACTGCATAGTTGGACTAGTTCTTCGCACATAGTCCAACACTTAGTGAAAGAAAGGAACAACGGGGAGGGACTGGGTTATAAAGTGGTTCCGCCACCACCTGAGACTTTGATGAACACTAAGACTAGACCTATAAATAGTAATCCCATCAAGGATCATGTAGTGTCTACTCCTCTTGTTAGTGATCCAGATTCCTTATGTTCATCTATTGACACTGGAAACAAACAAAAGGAGACCACTTCAAAGGCAAAGGGTAAATTGCCTTGTGTTAATCTGGAAAAGGAATTTGAAAAGGTTAACTTAAAGTCAGGTTCAAACAAAGTCAAATCAGAACCTAAAAGGGCTTTTAAGGATAATCTTTCACATACTTCAAGTCAAAGACCAATTAACCAAAAGAAAAGGATGTCAAACAGGTTAAATCAGTTAATTTTGTTAAACCAGTAAACACATCAAAAGAACCAGAGTCAACACCTAAAGTGAGTGATGTTACTAGAGTGTCACACCGTCTCCATAAAGAATGTTTAATCATACAGTTGATAGCAGGGCGTGCTACAACTATGGACAATGTGGACACATTGCTTCCTATTGTTCTTATTATCAGACACCTAGGAAGAAGATTGAACTTCAGGACTCAAAACCTAAGTCTTGTAAAAGGAGCTCTTTAACTCAACCTAGAAAAACTAGTGAACAGAAGGTTCAACCCGTTAGCCAGTCGACTGTTATCACAAACAGGCATTGCACAAATCTGGCTTATGGAAAGAGAAGTCAATCTCTATGTCTGATAATGATGACAAGAAGGAACCTGAGCTACCCTCACCTTCTAAGGGTCAATGGGTTGAATTTCTGATGTGTGATGCCTCTGGGAACCCAACCAGTAAAGGCTTGGGTTCCTAACCTAAACTACTCCTTTACCTTGTATGTGCAGGTTGTTCAATACAGTGCTGAAACTAACACGTGGATAGTAGACAGCGGAGCATCCCGGCACATGACAGGAAACAGAGCTCTTTTATCAAATGTCAAACAAAAAAAGGAGGGCATGTTTCATTTTCTGGAAACAAGGGAGGCTATATCACAGCTCAGGGAGAAGTTGGAAATCAGAAAGTTAAGTTTGATAAGGTGAACTACGTCCAGCAACTTCAAAACAACTTACTCTCTGTTTCTCAAATATGTGATAAGGAATTTAAAGTCATCTTCGACAACAAGAAGTGTTACGTACTACAGAAAGACTACATGATCCCAGAGGACCAAGTTTTGATGACTGCTTCAAGATATAAAGATCTTTATGTCTTGGATCTGTCAACAGCTTCTACAATGGATCATGAGGTTCAGTGTTTTCTATCCAAAGCTACTGAAAAAGACTCCATCTCCTGGCATAGGAGAATGGGACACATCAGTCAAAGGAAGATGAATCACTTGATTCAGAATGATCTGGTGAGAGGTGTTAATGTCAAGAACTTTCAGCTTCCTGATTTCTCTATAGCTTGCAAGAAAGGTAAACAGACAAAGAAGTCTCATATGGAAAAGAAAGTTAATTCAATAGAACTTCCTCTTGAACTTCTTCACATGGATCTGTTCGGTCCAGTCAGTACAAAGAGCATTGCAGGCGACTTGTACTGTTTTGTGGTCACCGATGACTACTCAAGGTTCACTTGGGTAATGTTTCTCAAATCCAAATCAGAAACATTTGAATCATTCAAGGAGTTGGTAACCACACTGGAATCTCTCTACAAGCTGAAAGTTAGACAAGTACGCTCAAACAACGGAACAGAATTCAAGAACCAGTGGATGGAGGAATACTGCAAGGAAAAAGGGATTGTGCATCAATTCACTTCTGCTTATACACCTCAGATGAATGGCGTTGCTGAGAGAAAGAACAGGAGCTTGATAGAGACAGCACGGACTATGCTGGCAGACTCGAAACTGCCTATCCAATTCTGGAATGAGGCAGTGGCAAATGCATGTTATACACTAAATCGAGTCTTGATAGTCAAGCGCCACGGAAAAACATGTTACGAGCTACTACAAAGACGCAAACCAAACTTGGAGTATCTCGAACCATTTGGGGCGCCGTGCACACTTATGAAGAAGACACAAGAGGGTAAATTCAGCGAGAAGGCAGATGAAGGCATCTTTCTAGGATACAACATACCTAACAAGCGAGTTTACAACAACTCAACAGGTCTAGTAGAAGTTTGGTGTAATGTTGATGTTCAGCGATTCACCACACCACCTACTAGCAAAGGACCGCCTACTTCTTTGACTATGATGGATTCTTCAAGTCATTCAACATTCCTCTCTCTCCCTCGGATGACGAATTAGCTACACGAATGATGTATGATAGCTTGAATCCACCAACATCTAGCTCACAGGAGAATCATCTACTCAGTCAGGGGGTGTAATCGACGACAGTGACACCTCCTCTGAAAATGAAGCTGAATAAGATAACCAGAACAGTCAGGAGGAATAGGTTCCAGTTCCTGAAAGTCCACAAGCATCTACCAGTGGTGCACCTTCGACGTTAGAGCCTCAAACTCCAACTACCTCAGATGAAGAACCAAATGTTCATCATCTTGGCTCTAAGGTAGCTGTTCCTACTACTCCAGGATCACGACTAAACATCTATCATACAATAGACAATGTCATTGGAGATGTCAGATCAGGAGTACAAACCCGAAATCAGTTATACTCAACCGATTACGCCTCAGTTATCGAGAAGGGATATATTCATGATGGTGCCTATCGGTGTTTTGTCTCACGATTTGAGCCAAAATATGTCAGTGAAGCACTAAATGATGAGGCGTGGGTGAGTGCAATGCAAGAAGAACTTCTTCAATTCAAGAAGTTAGGTGTATGGACTCTGGTTGATAGACCTAAAGGTGCTAAGGTCATTGGCACCAAATGGGTTTTAAAATGCAAGAAAGATGACCAAGGGGTCATTATTAGGAATAAAGCTCGACTGGTGGTTCAGGGTTTTCGTGAAGTCGAGGGAATTGATTACATGAGGTGTTTGCACCCGTGGCAAGGATGGAAGCCATTCGTATCTTCCTCGCCTATACATCGTACATGAAGATTAAGTCTATCAATTAGATGTGAAAAGTGCATTTCTTCATGGGGAAATTAGAGAAACAGTCTATGTCAGTCAACCTGAGGGATTTGAAGATCCTTATCATCGAGATAAAGTCTACAAGCTCGACAAGGCTTTATACGGGCTTCATCAAGCTCCAAGAGCTTGGTATGAGAAACTCTCGACTCATCTTGTGAAACACGGCTTTCGTAGGGGAGTCATTGACTGCACGCTGTTCATTAAAGAAAAAGATGGCGACCTACTGTTCGTACAAATCTATGTTGATGACATAATTTTAGGTTCAAAGAACGAAGAGTTATGCAAAGAATTTGAAGCAGTTATGCAGAAAGAGTTTGAGATGAGTGCTATGGGGGAGATGAAGTTCTTTCTCGGGCTACAGGTGGATCAAACACCAAATGGGATCTTTCTACATCAGACCAAGTACGTAAGAGACATTCTTAATCGTTTTGACATGGAGAATGCGTCTGCTGCCGGGACTCCACTTGCTACGAATCACGACATTGCACCTGATGAAAATGGAGATCTTATGGATGCCACGATGTACCGAGGAATGATTGGATCCCTCATGTATCTCACTGCCTCTAGACCAGATATCATGTATGCGACATGTTTATGTTCTAGATATCAAGCTAAACCTAAGGTCAATCATCTGATCGGGGTCAAAAGGATTTTTTGCTATCTAAAGGGTACACCACACTTGGGCTGTGGTATCCTCATGATGATGATTTGAGCTCACGGCGTATAGTGACTCGGACTACGGAGGCTGCAAGATGAACTACAAGTCTAATCAGCAGGGTGTCAATTCTTTGGGAGAAGATTATTACCTGGCAGTGTAAGAAGCAACATCGGTTGCATTGTCAACCTGTGAAGCTGAATATGTTGTTGCTGCAAGTTGCTGTTCACAAATCATCTGGATTCAACAGCAAATGCGGGATTATGGTTTAACATTCTATTCTACTCCTATTTTTGTAGATAACTTGCTGCAATTGCAGTAACTAAAAATCCGGTCCAACATACTAAGACCAAACATATCGGTATTAAATATCATTTCATAAGAGATTGTTTTGAAAAGAACTTAATTGATGTGGTAAAAATTAATACTAATTTTCAACGCGCTGACCACGTTGATAAACCTTTGATAAACCACGTTTTCAATATTTGCTAGAGGTCAACAGCATTAAAAAGAGAAGTGAGGTTATTCCTAATGATGATCATGTGTAGTCTGATGTAGCTTAGCTAATTCTTCATTTTGTTTGTGCTTATTTGGTTAAATTAGTCTGGTTAACGTTAAACTTATGTTATTAAGCTGTTTATTAAAATCCTAAAATAATAATACCGGTTATGATTTTACTATTTTAGGGGGAGAATAAGTCAGCAAGCAACTTAAAAAAAAGAGAGGGAGAAGGAGTGGAAAACTGATATAAGGTAGATCGTATCTGTGATACCGATTCAAACCCTATGGAATATGATAGTACACAGGAACAAATCAAGAGGGACTTTAAAATCCTAATTAGAAAAGGTGCAAAACTTCAAAGTGTCTGTGTAGTCTAAGCAATATGAAAGGGAAGATGATAGAAAAACTGGTAACTCCTAAGGTAAACAATGAGAGTAGACCTAGAGGTTGCTAGACCACAATTGATATGTCGGTAGATTCAACACAATAGATGATTAGACCTGACTGGTGATCTCAAGATCAAACTAAGTTGTTCAACTGACTGTGGGCTTCCATCTTATCATGGTAAACACAATCAACAATATTCCAATAAGGGTAATGAGCATGTAAACGCCACAAATGTGTGCGGATGACCATAAATAGAGCAAAGCACAAAAAAATGAAAGAAAAATGCTATCAAGCTAATGACTATGTTGTTGGTGCATTTGGTGCAAAACAAAATTAAGCTACTCTAACAAGGAGATAGGTTGTGTGCCTCTCTGCTGTGCGATGGCACTGACCTGAGGATAAGCATAACCTAGATATTCTAGAATTCATTGTTGTTTGCCGCCTCTTTGCTGTGTGATGGCACTGACCTGAAGATTGGCTTCTCCTTGATAGCTCTAAGAATAGTCTCTTCTTGTAAAAATAACCGTAGACCGCTCAAAAGCTCCTGAGGAATGTTGATTACCATATAAGTGTGGGATCCACAAATGTTCGTTGAAATAATTAAACCAAAAACAATCACCAGTTTGAGTCAAGAGTCTGTGTATGGATTTAAGTGGACAAACAAATTGACAATCATTATGGCTGCAATTCTTGAAAGTTCAAATCAATGTGGTAATCTAAGAATTCCAGTATGATTTCCTAAAGTTGCTAACGACTCTGGATGAACACCAAGAATTGAGCATCAAAAGATTTTGATAACAAGTCCCAAATGATTTGATGTGCCTGTATGATTCCAAAATGGAATTGGTCCAGGTGTGGTCAATCTAAGTTGAAGCTTTCTATTCCGGAACCAAATCCACTAGATTTCCACCTTAGTTTCTATCTCTCACAAAAGGCCAAAACAAAGTCTTAATGTTTAGTCTTTAGTTTAAGTTTCTAATCTAGCGAGTCGATTAGGCAGTTTGTTTGCCTGACTACATCATGATAATCGATAAGTGATCAACTCACTGAATGGGTCATGTCTGAGATGATCACATGAACTTTCAAGTTTAAAGCAGTCACGTCTGAGGTGACTCAAATTGGTTAAAAATGATCATGTCTGAGATGATCAAGACTTATAATGTCTATTTCAAAAGGTTAAAATGTTCAAATGGCAGAAAATCTACCAAGTGTGACCCATTCGCACGATTGGACCATGAATATGGACCAACCATGCGAATGGATCCCATTTGCACGATTGGACCATGAATATGGACCACCATGCGAATGGATCCCATTCGCACGACTGGACATGAAATTTAGTCATTCACCGAATGGCGTTTAAGAATGATCCTTTCAACGAATGACAGGTGCGAATGAGTCAATCAACCGACTGAGACTTAGTCGGTTAATTGAGAAAGCAATGAAAGGGCACGAATGAGTCAGTCGACCGACTGAGACTCAATCGGCCAACTGAAAGCGACCGACTGGACCAATCGCACGACTGAACCTCAGTCGCCCGAATGAACTTAGCGAATGAGGCCAGTCGGCCGATTGAAATCAGGGTCAGTATTTAAAGGGCCTCAGTCGATCGCATTTCACTCATCACTCCCAATCGCACCCAAATCGCTTTCTTTCCCGTTACTCTGCCAAAATTTCTAGAGATAGTTTTTCACATTGCTATTGATCTTCTGACATTCGATTGACAAGTATACAGGTACATTGCACTTAAACCTTATAGAAATCAGAAGATCTTGAGTCAATTTGGTTATTCGAATGAAACATTGATCGGATTGAAAAATGCCCTAATAACCTACATAAACTAAGCTAAATGTTAAAATTAAGTTTAATAGGTCATTAGTGACAAGATGGCGAGTCCAATGAACTAGATATAGAGGTTTAAAACAAAAAAATTGGTGAAATAGAAACTGAATCGAACAGTTGGTCTTCATGCGAATGGACAGCATGATGAACTTCAGTCGCACGACTGAAGGGCTCAAACTGCCCATACACATGGCTGAACCATGCGTATGAAGTTCAGTCGCATGACTGATGTAACCGCATGAAGGTATATGCGTAGGAGCCCAATCGCACACTCCAAGATACGTATGGGGTCAATCGCACGACTGAATCCCATTCGTACATTCAATCGTACGACTGAACCCCTTTCGCACGGTTCAATCGCACATTTGAACTAAGTCGCACAATTTCAATCGCATGACAGAAAGATGTTCTTCAAGCTTAATGAGGTCATGACTTCTTAGTAAATGGTACTAATGTTTACTATCTTTGTGTAACAGGTGGCGAGTAGATGGATTATGAGCACAAAGCATAATATGTGCCCATCTGGACTTAACATCCAGAAATGCTGCAGAATCTCTGGCATTATCACATTCCTATTGAGATCACGGATTGCGCATGCCATCTCTACCCCTTGCACCCCATAACGATCCATTCAACAAGCCTTCTGGGAAGGCGCTACAGTTGATAGATCATCTGAACCTCACTGCATAAGAAGTACCATATTGGCGAGGATATTACGTTTTGAGGAGGATCTAAGGATTGTACTTCAATTGGGGGATGACGCTGACTGCCCAACCCGTTTACACCCTCTCACTGTCAGAGGATGTTTTCTCAGAGCCAAATACTGGGGACATCTATTCAGGGGTACTCAACAAGAGTAACCTCTGTCCCCAGTTTAAATACCTTGCACACGTGCTGCTTAATGCATGGCTTCAAGAAAAGGTGGTTTTGATGAGCTGTCGGACCAGATGCAAAACGCATACGTTGCTTTGGTGCTGAACCATCCGTTCAGCTTCTCTAAGATGATCTTCACCTATCTGGTGGAGAACATCGAGGGGAAAGGGAAGGAAGCCTTGTGTATGTACCCACGGTTTATGCAAATGATAATAGATCAGAAGCTCCTTCCCCGCCAAAAGAATAGGAGGATTCGGTAGTCTTGGAGGTAATGGATGACACCACCCTGGGAAGGATGAAAGTATACCGGGAAAGCAAGTGAAGCCTCCGGTCAAGAGGTTGTTGGTCATCTTGCCAAGAGGACTATGTTGTGCCGGAAAAGAGAAAGTGGCGTCACAAGGACAGTGACTCTGATGTGGAACAGATAGCCCTACCCATTCATGACTCAGATGATGACAGTAGGGATGATGCTATTCCACTCAGAGGCACTGTGTGATTTTGTACCTCCTGTGTCCGTCACATCTGCAGAAGTAACTGAGTCAGCGGGATTTCATCAAGATTTTGTTCTTGACGAGGAGGATGAGGCTGAATCGGATGAGGAGCCACTTACCCGAACTATGGGAAGGAAATTTGTTCCCACAGAACATGGGTTAAGGGTTGTTGGTGAACAACCGAGAGGCTCCGGAGATACAGAAACTGACCAAACCTATGCTCCGGGGTCCTTAGGCAGGATTGTAGGGGGAGCTTCCTCCTCAACTCGAACAAGGAGGAAGAGAATGGCCAAACCCCATGGCTAGAAAAAGAAGAAGCGTAGGGTGACCTTATCACCACATCCACCACAACCACCACTTCCACCACATCCACCACATCCACCACATCTATCACAGCCCCCACCATACCTTCCACCACTTCCACCACATCCACCACATCTATCACAGCCCCCACCATACCTTCCACCACAGCACCATTTCCCTCCACCACCACATCCTTTACTCCCTCATCACCTCCACCACTATACAGACCTATCTTCACTACCGCCACCTCCACCACCACGTCACACCAATCAATGCCCTCAGCCCATCCCTCACACACCTATAGATCTCCTCTACCTCCAATCGGGGTAGAGGAACAGTTGTCAATGCTAAACAGAATGGTGTTGCGATTGCTGGCGGTTGATAAGGAAAAGACAACTCAGATCCGCCAGCTTACTGACCTGACTGCTGCACAACTCATAAAATTGCAGAGCAGGATCGAGTAATTGAGGAGCAGGCCCAACAGTGGCTGCTCAGAGCACCAAGGGACCAACTCCAAGCTCAAAGTGTCGCAGCAAGTAAGCAAATAGAGGAGCTGGAGAAGGCAAGGAAGTTGATCCTGTTGAAACTGAAAGGGTTTAAAGAGGACCCATTAAAGATCAGGGAAGGAGACAGAGATAAAGATGATGAAGATAGTGATGAGGATGATGAGAGTGACACTGAGGATGATGGGAAGGAGAAGTAGGGGATGCACCTGCATCGGCCACTGCTACAGGTCAGGAGAAAAGGACTAAGAATAGACAAGATCAATCAGCTTCTATCTCTACCCCTACAAGTGATTAAACCTTGATACAAGAAAAAAGTAAAGATTAGATGATTATGTATTTATCTTCTTGTGTATTTGAATCATGTAATTGAACACAATGTACTTAATGTTTATATTATTTTAATGCTTTCTGTTTGATGAATTACTAATGATTTATGTGTGAAATGCTTAAATCAAACAGATCAAAATCACCAAAGAGATGAGTTTGACATTGCTCCCCTTCAGCAGGTTAAGTCTCAGCTAACGATGATACTTGACCTGCAAGGGATTGTCAGGAGGTCAGTGAATTACACCCCTGAAGAAGGGGAAATAATTCATGATCTAACAAATGAGCAACTCGCCGAGCTTTTCGCGCTAAATCCAGATGAATAGTAAAAGATGCTCCGACATGCGATTCGACTAGTGACGAAGAGTTCAACGATGTTGATGATGTAGAGATCGAAGATGTCACTGCCAAGGAGTACCCTCAGTATGCAGACAATGAGGGTAATATGGTCCCAAATCTGGGTGAATCCCTGGTCAGAAATATTATTGAGGTGTTGAACAATATGGAGCAAGAAATAGAGAAAACAGAAGACACAGCCCAACTTTCAAATGATGCTGTTGACGTTCGAAAGGCTGAGTGGGCTGCATGGTTTGAAGAAGTTAGAGCCCAACGTACTGCACCAAAGAAGGATTCCTACATGAAACTCTATAGAGTCAAGAAACATAACAGGGTGTCAGGAAGGATCATAGCATGGGCGTACTTTGAAGATCTAAATGCGTATGCAGTTAAGAGAGAACAGGGCATAGAGTACTTCAGATTCCACATGATCTGAAGACCCTACCAGGTTTTGAGCTCAACCAGCTGGCAAACTAAGGCTTTTGTATGCTGACCCGAGGAGATGTCAGGTGGATTGAGATTGCCCTAAAGAAGGAGTACCACACTAGATGGGTTAACTTCAGACCTAACAGCCTACTAGGTATATCAGAAGGTCTGAGGTTGATGTCATTACTGGCAAGCCTAAGATAGTGTTGAAGTGGAATCCTCCTTGCACAATGTCGAGAATCCCACTCAGGGAATGCCACAGGATTTCACTCCACATTTTAAGTGGTGGTATTATGATTAGAGAACAGAGAAGCGGTTATAGTCTTAAGTAAAGAGGGACAAATGGATACTATCAGGGTATTCGACCCGATGTGGCTTACAAACTTGTCGGAAATTGATGTCTATACGCTATACAAGTGTCCACTATTCTATGATACGCAAGATATTTTACAAGCTCTTCAGTTCCAGAAAGTTATACGAGTCTGCTTCGCGTTTAAGATTCACATGGGAGTCACAAAAGTGGAGAAGTACAAGAAATACAAAGAGGTTATGCAGAAAACAAAAGATTAGAGAGATCTAGGTCCAAGGGGGGGTTTGTTGATACATGTATGTTCCTAGATCATGATATGATTGTATTAGATATTGTTTGTCTGATTCTAGTGTAAGTTGATATGATGAATGAAATGATATTAATAGACTGTGATTTATAATGATTAATATTTCAGTAATAAGTTGATACAAAATTGGTTAATTAGGTTAGTGATTGTTTGAATGTTTACATATAATGTTTATTAATCAATACATTCAAACTTAATATAATGAATTTCCATGCGAATGGCCCATGCGAATGGACCATTACCATGAACAACTTCATACGAATGACTCAGTCGCACGACTGAACTTGGGTGACTGGATTAGTCGTATGATTGACACATAAGATTGGCTCAGTCGCACGACTGAACACTCAGTCGTGCGGATGACTCAACCGCATGGTTCAATCGCACGACTGAAACATACTAATGGTTTAGTCGTGCGATTGAATAATACCAACCTATAAATACAACCCAATTTGTGAAAAATAAGAACTCTCGATTAATTACGATTCCAGACGTACCCTAGCCGTCCAGAAACCTCCCAAATTCGTTCTCCAAGTTCAGAGAACACATTAGATCGATTCCCAATCAATTTCTAACGTTTTTCAATTCTTGTTTGATTCTTCGTGTGTTCTCACTGATTGGATCGCCAAACAAATAGGATTCCGCACTATTTGATCTGGTTTACACGCTGATCACTAGGTATTTCGTTCAAATACCAGGTCCTAACAAGTTCCCATTATTCATCCGCATTGACTTACTTAATGGTTAATGCTCATCCGCATTAACTGTTCATCCGCATTGACTTTCCATTACACATCTGCATTGACTTACTTAATGGTTAATGCTGATCTGCATTAACTGTTCATCCGCATTGACTTTCAATTACTTATCTGCATAGACTTACTTGATGGTTAATGCTCACCGCATTAACTTCCATTAGTCATCCGCATTGACTTTCTTAATGGTTAATGCTCATTCGCATAAACTGTTCATCGGCATTGACTTACCATTACTCATCCGCATTTACTTACTTAATGGTTAATGCTCATCCACATTAACTATTCATCCGCATTGAGTTTCCATTACTCATCCGTATTGACATTCCATTAGTCATTCGCATTGACTTACTTAATGGTTAATGCTCATCCACATTAACTGTTCATCAGCATTGACTTTCCATTACTCATCCACATAGACTTACTTGATGGTTATTGCTCATCTACATAACTATTCATCCGTATTGAGTTTCCATTATTCATCCACATTGACCTACTTAATGTTAATGCTCATCCGCATAACTATTTATCCGCATTGAGTTTCCATTACTCATCCGAATAGACTTACTTGATGGTTAATGCTCATCCGTATTGACTTACTTAATCGTTAATGCTCATCCGCATTAACTGCTAATCCGTATTAACTTACCATTACTCATCTGCATTGACTTACTTAATGGTTAATGCTCATCTGCATTAACTGTTCATCCGCATTGACTTTCCATTCTCATCCGCATTGATTTACTTAATGGTTAATGTTCATCCGCATTAACTGTTCATCTGCATTGACTTTCCATTACTCATCCGCATAGACTTACTCGATGGTTAATGCTTATTCGCATTAACTGTTCATACGCATTGACTTTCCATTACTTATCCGCATTGACTTACTTAATGGTTAATGTTTATCCTTAGTAACTTTTCATCCGCATTAACTTTCCATTACACATCCGTATAGACTTACTTAATGGTTAATGCTCATCCGTATTTACTTTCCATTACTCATCCGCATAGACTTACTTGATGGTTAATGCTCATCCGCATTAACTGTTCATCTGCATTGACTTACTTAATGGTTTATGCTCATCCGCATTAATTGTTCATCCGCATTGCCTTTCATTACTCATCACATTTCTTTTGAACACTTAGCCAATTCTAAAACTTAGACATATGAGCCCTAAACAATTGAATTTCAGTTCCAAAACACCATTTGTCATGTTCTATGCTTAAATCTTACATCCAAAGCATTAGAATCACAACCATAACATAAACAAGCATGAACATAGCCAAACATCACATCATAACAGTAACATACACACATTTGTTTTAGTTCATACACATTTGTTTTGTTCTTCCGCATTTGTTTTAGTTCATCCACATTTGTTTTAGTTCATCCACATTTGTTTTAGTTCATCCGCATTTTCCATAGTTAGTGGTTGATGCTCATCCGCATTAACCGTTCACCCGGATTGACTTTCCATTATTCCTCCCCATTGACTTACTTAATGGTTAATGCTCATCCACATTAACTGTTCATCCGCATTGACGTTCCATTACTCATCCGCATTGACTTAGTTAATGGTTAATGCTCATCCGCGTTAACTATTCATCCGCATTGACTTTCTATTACTCATACGCATAGACTTACTTGATGGTTAATGCTCATCCGCATTAACTGTTCATCCGCATTGACTTTCCATTACTCATCCGCATTGACTTACTTAATGGTTAATGCTCATCTGTATTAATTATTCATCTGCATTGACTTCCCATTACTTGTCCGCATAGAATTACTTGATGGTTAATGCTCTTCCGTATTGACTTTCCATTACTCATACGCATAGAATTACGTGATAGTTAATGCTCATCCGCATTAACTGTTCATCCGCATTGACATTCATTACTCATCCGCATTGACTTACTTAATGGTTAATTCTCATCCGCATTAACTATTCATCCGCATTGACTTTCCATTACTTATCTGCATACACTTACTTGATGGTTAATGCTAATCCGCATTAACTTTCCATTACTCATACGCATTGACTTACTTAATGGTTAATGCTCATTCGCATTAACCGTTCATCGGCATTGACTATATATTACTCATCCACATTGACTTACTTAATGGTTAATGCTCATCCGCATTAACTATTCATCCACATTGACTTTCCATTACTCATCCGCATTGACTCACTTAGTGGTTAATGCTCATCCACATTAAGTGTTCATCTGCATTGACTTTCCATTACTCATCCGCATAGACTTACTTTGTGGTTAATGCTCATCCGCATTAACTGTTCATCCGCATTGAGTTCCCATTATCATCCGCATTGACTTACTAATGGTTAATGCTCATCCGTATTAACTGTTCATCCGCATTGACATTCCATTACTCATCTGCATTGACTTACTTAATGGTTAATGCTCATCCGCATTAACTGTTCATCCGCATTGACTTTCCATTACTTATCTGCAAAGACTTACTTGATGGTTAATGCTCATCTGCATTAACTTTCCATTAGTCATCCGCATTGACTTACTTAGTGGTTAATTGTCATTCGCATAAACTGTTCATCGGCATTGACTTACCATTACTCATCCGCATTGACTTACATAATGGTTAATGCTCATCCACATTAACTATTCATCCGCATTGACTTTCCATTACTCATCCGCATTAACTTTCCATTACTCATCTGCATTGACTTACTTAATGGTTAATGCTCATCCACATTAACTGTTCATCTGCATTGACTTTCCATTACTCATCCGCATAGACTTACTTGACGGTTATTGCTTATCCACATTAACTGTTCATCCGCATTGAGTTTCCATTATTCATCCACATTGACTTACTTAATGGTTAATACTCATCCGCATAACTGTTTATCCGCATTGAGTTTCCATTACACATCTGAATTACACTTACTTGATGGTTAATGCTCATCCGCATTGACTTACTTAACGGTTAATGCTCATCCGCATTAACGGTTAATCCGTATTTACTTGCCATTACTCATCCGAATTGACTTACTTAATAGTTAATGCTCATCTGCATTAACTGTTCATCCGCATTGACTTTCCATTACTCATCCGCATTGAAATACGTAATGGTTAATGTTCATCTGCACTAACTGTTCATCTGCATTGACTTTCCATTACTCATCCGCATAGACTTACTTGATGGTTAATGCTCATTCGCATTAACTGTTCATACGCATTCACTTTCCATTACTTATCCGCATTGACTTACTTAATGGTTAATGCTCATCCTTAGTAACTTTTCATCCGCATTAACTTTCCATTACACATCCGTATAGACTTACTTGATGGTTAATGCTCATCCGCAATAACTGTTCATCTGCATTGACTTTCCATTACTTGTGTGCATTGACTTACTTAATGATTAATGATCATCCGTATTTACTTTCCATTACTCATCGCATAGACTTACTTGATGGTTAATGCTCATCCGCATTAACTGTTCATCTGCATTGACTTACTTAATGGTTAATGCTCATCCGCATTACTTGTTCATCCGCATTGCCCTTCCATTACTCATCTGCATTTCTTTTGAACACTTAGCCACATTCTAAAACTCAGACATATGAGCCCTAAACAATTGAATTTCAGTTCCCAAACACCATTTATCATGTTCTATGCCTAAATCTTACATCCAAAGCATTAGAAGCACAACCATAACATAAACAAGCATGAACATAGCCAAACATCACATCATAATAGTAACATACACACATTTATTTTAGTTCATCCATATTTGTTTTGTTATTCCGCATTTTTGTTTTAGTTCATCCACATTTGTTTTAGTTCATCCGCATTTCCCATAGTTAGTGGTTGATGCTCATCCGCATTAACCGTTCATCCGGATTGACTTTCCATTATTCATCCTCATTGACTTACTTAATGGTTAATGCTCATCCACATTAACTGTTCATCCGCATTGACGTTCCATTACTCATCCGCATTGACTTACTTAATGGTTAATGCTCATCCGCATTAACTGTTCATCCGCATTGACTTTCTATTACTCATACGCATAGACTTACTTGATGGTTAATGCTTATCCGCAATAACTGTTCATCCGCATTGACTTTCCATTACTCATCCGCATTGACTTACTTAATGGTTAATGCTCATCTGCATTAATTAGTCATCTGCATTGACTTCCCATTACTTATCCGCATAGACTTACTTGATGGTTAATGCTCTTCCGTATTGACTTTCCATTACCCATACGCATAGAATTACATGATGGTTAATGCTCATCCGCATTAACTGTTCATCCGCATTGACATTCCACTCATCCGCATTGACTTACTTAATGGTTAATGCTCATCCGCATTAACTGTTCATCCGCATCGACTTTCCATTACTTATCTGCATACACTTACTTAATGGTTAATGCTCATCCGCATTAACTTTCCATTACTCATTCGCATTGACTTACTTAATGGTTAATGTTCATTCGCATTAACTGTTCATCGGCATTGACTTTGCATTACTCATCCGCATTGACTTACTTAATGGTTAATGCTCGTCCGCATTAACTATTCATCCACATTGACTTTCCATTACTCATCCGCATTGACTCACTTAATGGTTAATGCTCATCCACATTAAGTGTTCATCTGCATTGACTTTCCATTACTCATCCGCATAGACTTTCTTGATGGTTAATGCTCATCCGCATTAACTGTTCATCTGCATTGAGTTCCCATTATTCATCCGCATTGACGTACTTAATTGTTAATGCTCATCCGCAATAAATGTTCATCCGCAATGACTTTCCATTACTCATCTGCATTGACTTACTTAATGGTTAATGCTCATCTGCGTTAACTGTTCATCCGCATTGACTTTCAATTACTTATCTGCATAGACTTACTTGATTGTTAATGCTCATCCGCATTAACTTTCCATTAGTCATCCGCATTGACTTACTTAATGGTTAATGCTCATTCGAATAAACTGTTCAACGGCATTGACTTACCATTACTCATCCGCATTGACTCACTTAATGGTTAATGCTCATCCACATTAAGTGTTCATCCGCATTGACTTTCCATTACTCATCCGCATTGACTTACTTAATGGTTAATGCTCATCCACATTAACTGTTCATCTGCATTGACTTTCCATTACTCATCCGCATATACTTACTTGATGGTTATTGCTCATCTACATTAACTGTTCATCCGCATTGAGTTTCTATTATTCATCCACATTGACTTACTTAATGGTTAATGCTCATCCGCATAACTGTTTATCCGCATTGAGTTTCCATTACTAATCCGAATAGACTTACTTGATGGTTAATGCTCATTCGCATTGACTTACTTAACGGTTAATGCTCATTCGCATTGACTTACTTAACGGTTAATGCTCATCCGCATTAACGGTTAATCCGTATTAACTTGCCATTACTCATCCGCATTGACTTACTTAATGGTTAATGTTCATCCGCATTAACTGTTCATCTGCATTGACTTTCCATTACTCATCCGCATAGACTTACTGATGGTTAATGCTCATTCGCATTAACTGTTCATACGCATTGACTTTCCATTACTTATCCGCATTGACTTACTTAATGGTTAATGCTCATCCTTAGTAACTTTTCATCCGCATTAACTTTCCATTACACATCCGTATAGACTTACTTGATGGTTAATGCTCATCCGCAATAACTGTTCATCTGCATTGACTTTCCGTTACTCATGTGCATTGACTTACTTAATGGTTAATGCACATCCGTATTTACTTTCCATTACTCATCCGCATAAACTTACTTGATCGTAATGCTCATCCGCATTAACTGTTCATCTGCATTGACTTACTTAATGGTTAATGCTCATCCGCATTAATTGTTCATCCGCATTGCTTTCTATTACTCATCTGCATTTCTTTTGAACACTTAGCCAGATTCTAAAACTCAGACATATGAGCCCTAAACAATTGAATTTCAGTTCCCAAACACCATTTATCATGTTCTATGCTTAAATCTTACATCCAAAGCATTAGAATCACAACCATAACATAAACAAGCATGAACATAGCCAAACATCACATCATAATAGTAACATACACACATTTGTTTTAGTACATCCATATTTGTTTTGTTCTTCCACATTTTGTTTTATTTCATCCACATTTGTTTTAGTTCATCCGCATTTCCCAGGTTAGTGGTTGATGCCCATCCGCATTAACCGTTCATCCGGATTGACTTTCCAATATTCATCCGCATTGACTTACTTAATGGTTAATGCTCATCCACATTAACTGTTCATCCGCATTGACGTTCCATTACTCATCCGCATTGACGTTCCATTACTCATCCGCATTGACGTAGTTAATGGTTAATGCTCATCCGCATTAACTGTTCATCCACATTGACTTTCTATTACTCATACGCATAGACTTACTTGATGGTTAATGCTCATCCGCATTAACTGTTCATCCGCATTGACTTTGCATTACTCATCCGCATTGACTTACTTAATGGTTAATGCTCATCTGCATTAATTATTCATCTGCATTGACTTCCCATTACTTATCCGCATAGACTTACTTGATGGTTATGCTCTTCCGTATTGACTTTCCATTACTCATACGCATAGAATTACGTGATAGTTAATGCTCATCCGCATTAACTATTCATCCGCATTGACATTCCAATACTCATCCGCATTGACTTAATGGTTAATGCTCATCCACATTAACTGTTCATCCGCATTGACTTTCCATTAATTATCTGCATACACTTACATGATGGTTAATGCTCATCCGCATTAACTTTCCATTACTCATACGCATTGACTTACTTAATGGTTAATGCTCATTCGCATTAACTGTTCATCGGCATTGACTTTCCATTACTCATCCGCATTGACTTACTTAATGGTTAATGGTCATCCGCATTAACTATTCATCCACATTGACTTTCCATTACTCATCCGCACTGACTCACTTAATGGTTAATGCTCATCCACATTAAGTGTTCATCTGCATTGACTTTCCATTACTCATCCGCATAGAACTTGATGGTTAATGCTCATCCGCATTAACTGTTCATCTGCATTGAGTTCCCATTATTCATCCGCATTGACATACTTAATTGTTAATGCTCATCCGCATTAACTGTTCATCCGCATTGACTTTCCATTACTCATCTTCACTGACTTACTTAATGGTTAATGCTCATCTGCATTAACTGTTCATCCGCATTGACTCTCCATTACTTATCTGCATAGACTTACTTGATGGTTAATGCTCATCCGCATTAACTTTCCATTACTCATACGCATTGACTTACTTAATGGTTAATGTTCATTCGCATTAACTGTTCATCGGCATTGACTTTCCGTTACTCATCCGCATTGACTTACTTAATGGTTAATGCTCATCCGCATTAACTATTCATCCGCATTGACTTACTTGATGGTTAATGCTTATCCGCATTAACTGTTCATCCGCATTGAGTTCCCATTATTCATCCGCATTGACTTACTTAATGGTTAACGCTCATCCGCATTAACTATTCATCCGCATTAACTTTCCAGTAGTCATCCGCATTGACTTACTTAATGGTTAAAGCTCATTCGCATAAACTGTTCATCGGCATTGACTTACCATTACTCATCCGCATTGACTTACTTAATGGTTAATGCTCATCCACATTAACTATTCATCCGCATTGACTTTCCATTACTCATCCGCATTGACTTACTTAATGGTTAATGCTCATCCACATTAACTGTTCATCTGCATTGACTTTCCATTACTCATCCGCATAGACTTACTTGATGGTTATTGCTCATCTACATTAACTGTTCATCCGCATTGAGTTTCTATTATTCATCCACATTGACTTACTTAATGGTTAATGCTCATCCGCATAACTATTTATCCGCATTGAGTTTCCATTACTCATCCGAATAGACTTACTTGATGGTTAAAGCTCATCCGCATTGACTTACTTAACGGTTCATGCTCATCTGCATTAACGGTTAATCCGTATTAACTTGCCATTACTCATCCGCATTGACTTACTTAATGGTTAATGCTCATCTGCATTAACTGTTCATCCGCATTGACTTTCCATTACTCATCCGCATTGATTTACTTAGTGGTTAATGTTCATCCGCATTAACTGTTCATCTGCATTGACTTTCCATTACTCATCCGCATACACTTACATGATGGTTAATGCTCATTCGCATTAACTGTTCATACGCATTGACTTTCCATTACTTATCCGCATTGACTTACTTAATGGTTAATGCTCAACCTTAGTAACTTTTCATCCGCATTAACTTTCCGTATAGACTTACTTGATGGTTAATGCTCGTCCGCAATAACTGTTCAGCTGCATTGACTTTCCATTACTCATGTGCATTGACTTACTTAATGGTTAATGCTCATCCGTATTTACTTTCCATTACTCATCCGCATAGACTTACATGATCGTTAATCCTTATCCGCATTAACTGTTCATCTGCATTGACTTACTTAATGGTTAATGCTCATCCGCATTAATTGTTCATCCGTATTGCCTTTCCATTACTCATCTGCATTTCTTTTGAACACTTAGCCAGATTCTAAAACTCAAACATATGAGCCCTAAACAATTGAATTTCAGTTCCCAAACACCATTTATCATGTTCTATGCTTAAATCTTACATTCAAAGCATTAGAATCACAACCATAACATAAACAAGCATGAACATAGCCAAACATCACATCATAAAAGTAACATACACACATTTGTTTTAGTTCATCCCTATTTGTTTTGTTCTTCCGCATTTCTGTTTTAGTTCATCCACATTTGTTTTAGTTCATCCGCATTTCCCATAGTTAGTGGTTGGTGCCCATCCGCATTAACCGTTCATCCGGATTGACTTTCCATTATTCATCCGCATTGACTTACTTAATGGTTAACGCTCATCCACATTAACTGTTCATCCGCATTGACGTTCCATTACTCATCCGCATTGACGTTCCATTACTCATCCGCATTGACTTAGTTAATGGTTAATGCTCATCTGCATTAACTGATCATCCGCATTGACTTTCTATTACTCATACGCATAGACTTACTTGATGGTTAATGCTCATCCGCATTAACTGTTCATCCGCATTGACTTTCCATTACTCATCCACATTGACTTACTTAATGGTTAATGCTCATCTGCATTAATTATTCATCTGCATTGACTTCCCATTACTTATCCGCATAGACTTACTTGATGGTTAATGCTCTTCCGTATTGGCTTTCCATTACTCATACGCATAGAATTACGTGATGGTTAATGCTCATCCGCATTAACTGTTCATCCGCATTGACATTCCATTACTCATCCGCATTGACTTACTTAATGGTGAATGCTCATCCGCAATAACTGTTCATCCGCATTGACTTTCCATTACTTATCTGCATACACTTACTTCATGGTTAATGCTCATCCGCATTAACTTTCCATTACTCATACGCATTGACTTACTTAATGGTTAATGCTCATTCGCATTAACTGTTCATCGGCATTGACTTTCCATTACTCATCCGCATTGACTTACTTAATGGTTAATGCTCATCCGCATTAACTATTCATCCACATTGACTTTCCATTACTCATCCGCACTGACTCACTTAATGGTTAATGCTCATCCACATTAAGTGTTCATCTGCATTGACTTTCCATTACTCATCCGCATAGACTTACTTGATGGTTAATGCTCATCCGCATTAACTGTTCATCTGCATTGAGTTCCCATTATTCATCCGCATTGACTTACTTAATTGTTAATGCTCATCCGCATTAACTGTTCATCCGCATTGTCTTTCCATTACTCATCTTCATTGACTTACTTAATGGTTAATGCTCATCTGCCTTAACTGTTCATCCGCATTGACTTTCCATTACTTATCTGCATAGACTTACTTGATGGTTAATGCTCATCCGCATTAACTTTCAATTATTCATCCTCATTGACTTACTTAATGGTTAATGCTCATTCGCATAAACTGTTCATCGGCATTGACTTACCATTACTCATTCGCATTGACTTACTTAATTGTTAATGCTCATCCACATTAACTATTCATCCGCATTGACTTTCCATTACTCATTCGCATTACCTTTCCATTACTCATCCGCATTGACTTACTTAATGGTTAATGCTCATCCGCATAACTGTTTATCCGCATTGAGTTTCTATTACTCATCCGAATAGACTTACTTGATGGTTAATGCTCATCCGCATTTACTTACTTAACGGTTAATGCTCATCCGCATTAACGGTTAATGCTCATCTGCATTAACTGTTCATCCGCATTGACTTTCCATTACTCATCCGCATTGATTTACTTAATGGTTAATGTTCATCCGTATTAACTATTCATCTGCATTGACTTTCCATTACTCATCCGCATAGACATACTTGATGGTTAATGCTCATTCGCATTAACTGTTCATACGCATTGACTTTCCATTACTTATCCGCATTGACATACTTAATGGTTAATGCTCATCCTTAATATCTTTTCATCCGCATTAACTTTCCATTACACATCCGTATAGACTTACTTGATGGTTAATGCTCATCCGCAATAACTGTTCATCTGCATTGACTTCCATTACTCGTGTGCATTGACTTACTTAATGGTAATGCTCATCCGTATTTACTTTCCATTACTCATCCGCATAGACTTACTTGATGGTTAATGCTCATCCGCCTTAACTGTTCATCTGCATTGACTTACTTAAGGGTTATGCTCATCCGCATTAATTGTTCATTCGCATTGCCTTTCCATTACTCATCTGCATTTTTTTGAACACTTCGCAGATTCTAAAACTCAAACATATGAGCCCTAAACAATTGAATTCCAGTTCCCAAACACCATTTATCATGTTCTATGCTTAAATCTTACATCCAAATCATTAGAATCACAACCATAACATAAACAAGCATGAACATAGCCAAACATCACATCATAATAGTAACATACACACATTTGTTTTAATTCATCCATATTTGTTTTGGTCTTCCGCATTTTTGTTTTAGTTCATCCATATTTGTTTTAGTTCATCCGCATTTCCCATAGTTAGTGGTTGATGCTCATCCGCATTAACCGTTCATCCGGATTGACTTTCCATTATTCATCCGCATTGACTTACTTAATGGTTAATGCTCATCCACATTAACTGTTCATCTGCATTGACGTTCCATTACTCATCCGCATTGACTTAGTTAATGGTTAATGCTCATCCGCATTAACTGTTCATCAGCATTGACTTTCCATTACTGATCCTCATAGACTTACTTGATGATTAATGCTCATCCGCATTAATTATTCATCTACATTGACTTCCCATTACTTATCCGCATAGACTTACTTGATGGTTAATGCTCTTCCGTATTGACTTTCCATTACCCATAGGCATAGAATTACATGATGGTTAATGCTCATCCGCATTAACTATTTATCCGCATTGACATTCCATTACTCATCCGCATTGACTTACTTAATGGTTAATGCTCATCCGCATTAACTGTTCATCCGCATCGACTTTCCATTACTTATCTGCATACACTTACTTAATGGTTAATGCTCATCCGCATTAACTTTCCATTACTCATTCGCATTGACTTACTTAATGGTTAATGTTCATTCGCATTAACTGTTCATCGGCATTGACTTTCCATTACTCATCCGAATAGACTTACTTGATGGTTAATGCTCATCCGCATTGACTTACTTAACGGTTAATGCTCATCCGCATTAACAGTTAATCTGTATTAACTTTCCATTACTCATCCGCATTGACTTACTTAATGGTTAATGCTCATCTGCAATAACTGTTCATCCGCATTGACTTTCCATTACTCATCCGCATTAATTACTTAATGGTTAAAGTTCATCCGCATTAACTGTTCATCTGCATTGACTTTCCATTACTCATCCGCATAGACTTACTTGATGGTTAATGCTCATCCGCATTAACTGTTCATCTGCATTGACTTACTTAATGGTTTATGCTCATCCGCATTAATTGTTCATCCGCATTGCCTTTCCATTACTCATCGCATTTCTTTTGAACACTTAGCCAAATTCTAAAACTTAGACATATGAGCCCTAAACAATTGAATTTCAGTTCCCAAACACCATTTGTCATGTTCTATGCTTAAATCTTACATCCAAAGCATTAGAATCACAACCATAACATAAACAAGCAAGAACATAGCCAAACATCACATCAATAGTAACATACAAACATTTGTTTTAGTTCATCCACATTTGTTTTGTTCTTCCGCATTTTTTTAGTTCATCCACATTTGTTTTAGTTCATCCGCATTTCCCGTAGTTAGTTGTTGATGCTGATGCATTAACCGTTCATCCGGATTGACTTTCCATTATTCATCCGCATTGACTTACTTAATGGTTAATGCTCATACACATTAACTGTTCATCCGCATTGACGTTCCATTACTCATCCGCATTGACTTACTTAATGGTTAATGCTCATCTGCATCAACTGTTCATCCGCATTGACTTTCCATTACTCATCCGCACTAATTTACTTAATGGTTTATGCTCATCCGCATTAATTGTTCATCCGCATTGCCTTTCCATTACTCATCGCATTTCTTTTGAACACTTAGCCAAATTCTAAAACTTAGACATATGCCCTAAACAATTGAATTTCAGTTCCCAAACACCATTTGTCATGTTCTATGCTTAAATCTTACATCCAAAGCATTAGAATCACAACCATAACATAAACTAGCAAGAACATAGCCAAACATCACATCATAATAGTAACATACAAACATTTGTTTTAGTTCATCCACATTTGTTTTGTTCTTCCGCATTTTTGTTTTAGTTCATCCACATTTGTTTTAGTTCATCCGCATTTCCCGTAGTTAGTGTTGATGCTGATCTGCATTAACCGTTCATCCGGATTAACTTTCCATTATTCATCCGCATTGACTTACTTAATGGTTAATGCTCATACACATTAACTGTTCATCCGCATTGACGTTCCATTACTCATCCGCATTGACTACTTAATGGTTAATGCTCATCCGCATTAATGTTCATCCGCATTGACTTTCTTTACTCATAAGCATAGACTTACTTGATGGTTAATGCTCATCCGCATTAACTGTTCATCCGCATTGACTTTCCATTACTCATCCGCATAGACTTACTTGATGGTTAATGCTCATCCGCATTAACTGTTCATCTGCATTGACTTACTTAATGGTTTATGCTCATCCGCATTAATTGTTCATCCGCATTGCCTTCCATTACTCATCGCATTTCTTTTGAACACTTAGCCAAATTCTAAAACTTAGACATATGAGCCCTAAACTATTGAAATTCAGTTCCCAAACACCATTTCTCATGTTCTATGCTTAAATCTTACATCCAAAGCATTAGAATCACAACAATAACATAAACAAGCATGAACATAGCCAAACATCACATCATAACAGTAACATACACACGTTTGCTTTAGTTCACACACATTTGTTTTGTTCTTCCGCATTTGTTTTAGTTCATCCATATTTGTTTTAGTTCATCCACATTTGTTTTAGTTCATCCGCATTTCCCGTAGTTAGTGGTTAATGCTCATCCGCATTAAACGTTCATCCGGATTGACTTCCATTATTCATCCGCATTGACTTACTTAATGGTTAATGCTCATCACATAACTGTTCATCCGCATTGACGTTCCATTACTCATCCGCATTGACTTACTTAATGGTTAATGCTCATCTGCATTAACTGTTCATCCGCATTGACTTTCTATTACTCATACGCATAGACTTACTTGATGGTTAATGCTCATCCGCATTAACTGTTCATCCGCATTGACTTTCCATTACTCATCCGCATTGACTTACTTAATGGTTAATGCTCATCTGCATTAATTATTCATCTGCATTGACTTCCCATTACTTATCCGCATAGACTTACTTGATGGTTAATGCTCTTCGTATGACTTTCCATTACTCATACGCATAGAATTACATGATGGTTAATGCTCATCCGCATTAACTGTTCATCCACATTGACATTCCATTACTCATCTGCATTGACTTACTTAATGGTTAATGCTCATCCGCATTAACTATTCATCCGCATTGACTTTGCATTACTTATCTGCATGCACTTACTTGATGGTTAATGCTCATCCGCATTAACTTTCCATTACTCATACGCATTGACTTACTTAATGGTTAATGCTCATTCGCATTAACTGTTCATCGGCATTGACTTTCCATTACTCATCCGCATTGACTTACTTATTGGTTAATGCTCATCCGCATTAACTATTCATCCACATTGACTTTCCATTACTCATGAGCATTGACTCAGTTAATGGTTAATGCTCATCCACATTAAGTGTTCATCTGCATTGACTTTCCATTACTCATCCGCATAGACTTACTTGATGGTTAATGCTCATCCGCATTAACTTTTCATCTGCATTGAGTTCCCATTATTCATCCGCATTGACTTACTTAATTGTTAATGCTCATCCGCATTAACTGTTCATCCGCATTGACTTTCCATTACTCATCTGCATTGACTTACTTAATGGTTAATGCTCATCTGCATTAAATGTTCATCCGCATTGACTTTCCATTACTGATCTGCATAGACTTACTTGATGGTTAATGCTCATCCGCATTAACTTTCCATTTGTCATCCGCATTGACTTATTTAATCGTTAATGCTCATTCGCATAAACTGTTCATCGGCATTGATTTACCATTACTCATCCGCATTGACTTACTTAATGGTTAATGCTCATCCACATTAACAATTCATCCACATTGACTTTCCATTACTCATTCGGATTGACTTTCCATTACTCATCTGCATTTACTCACTTAATGGTTAATGCTCATCCACATTAAGTGTTCATCTGCATTGACTTCCATTACACATCCGCATAGACTTACTTGATGGTTAATGCTTATCCGCATTAACTGTTCATCCGCATTGAGTTCCCATTTTTCATCCGCATTGACTTACTTAATGGTTAATGCTCATCCGCATTAACTATTCATCCGCATTGACTTTCCATTACTTATCTGCATTGACTTACTTAATGGTTAATGCTCATGTGCATTAACTGTTCATCCGCATTGACTTTCCATTACTTATCTGCATAGACTTACTTGATGGTTAATGCTCATCCGCATTAACTTTCCATTAGTCATCGGCATTGACTTACCATTACTCATCCGCATTGACTTACTTAATGGTTAATGCTCATCCACATTAACTATTCATCCTCATTGACTTTCCATTACTCATTCGCATTGACTTTCCATTACTCATCCTCATTGACTTACTTAATGGTTAATGCTCATCCATATTAACTGTTCATCTGCATTGACTTTCCATTACTCATCCGCATGGACTTACTTGATGGTTATTGCTCATCTACATTAACTGTTCATCCGCATTGAGTTTCCATTATTCATCCACATTGACTTACTTAATGGTTAATGCTCATCCGCATAACTGTTTATCCGCATTGAGTTTCCATTACTCATCCGAATAGACTTACTTGATGGTTAATGCTCATCCGCATTGACTTACTTAATGGTTAATGCTCATCCGCATTAACTGTTAATCTGTATTAACTTACCATTACTCATCCGCATTGATTTACTTAATGGTTAATGCTTATCCGCATTAACTGTTGATCCGCATTGACTTTCCATTACTCATCCGCATTGATTTACTTAATGGTTAATGTTCATCCGCATTAACTGTTCATCTGCATTGACTTTCCATTACTCATCCGCCTAGACTTACTTGATGGTTAATGCTTATTCGCATTAGCCGTTCATACGCATTAACTTTCCATTACTTATCCGCATTGACTTACTTAATGGTTAATGCTAATCCTTAGTAACTTTTCATCCGCATTAACTTTCCATTACACATCCGTATAGACTTACTCAGCAGACTATCTGATTTTCATCAGGTGTTGTCCTCAATTCATAGATCGCAGTTGTTTCATTGACCTTAACACTTACTCAGACTATCTGATTTTCAGATCTTTCATTGGTCATGGGTACTTATCTGTTAGAACATACATCAGTAGTTATAACCACATTAGTAGTTGTAACTACATCGGTACTTTTCAACAAATAAAGTACTTCAGTACTTTTAAGTAATTTAGTTTTCAGTAGTTACGAAAACTGCTGAAGATAAAATAACTTATCAGTACTTATTTTTGACAGCTATGTACTAATGCTCATCAGTACTTGTGAACTGAGATCGTCAGTAGTTGTCAAATCATTCTAGCTGCAGCATACCAACCTTAGCACTAGATTTTGGAAAGTTGCACTGTCCAAAGACTTAGTAAATATATCTGCAAGCTCATCAGCACTAGGAACAAACTTTGGATCAATCAGACATTTTTCATAACAATCTCTGATAAAATGATGTCTGATCTCAATATGTTTGCTCCTAGAATGCTGGACAGGATTCTTAACAATACAAAGAGTTGAAGCACTGTCCATCAGTAAAGGAGTCTTAGTCTCTGTAATATCATAATCTGGTAATTGATTCTGAAGCCAGAGTACCTGAGATGTACAACTTGCAGCACCAATGTATTCTGCTTCAACAGTGGATGTAGCAACTGAAGTTTGTTTCTTACTCTGCCAAGAAACTAAACAATTGCCTAGAAATTGGCATCCACTAGAGGTTGATTTTTCTGGTTAATTTACACCCTGCATAGTCACTATCAGAGAAAGCAAATAATTTGCAAGAGTGCCCAGTGGAATACCAAAGTCCTAGAGATTGAGTTCCTTGCAAGTATCTAAAGATCCTTTTGACTGCAATCATATGGGATACTTTAGGTGCAGCCTAAAATCTAGCACAAACACAAGTTGCAAACATAATGTCTGGTCTAGAAGCTGTAAGGTACATCAAGGAACCAATCATACATCTGTAAAGAGTTTCATCAACTGCTTTACCTTTCTGATCAACATCCAGTTGTGTGGTACTGCACATGGGAGTAGAACAGGGCTTACAATTTTGTAAATCAAACATTTTCAACAAATCCTTTGTATATTTTGACTGATGAATGAAAGTTCCATCAGCTATTTGTTTGATTTGCAAACCCAGAAAGAACTTTAATTCTCCCATGGCACTCATTTCAAACTTTTGTTGCATCAACTTAGTAAAGGCATCACACAACTGTGGATCAGAGGATGCAAAAATAATATCATCTATATAAATTTGAACAAGGAGCTTATGCATGCCTACTTTCTTAATGAACAAAGTTTTATCTATGGAACCTCTAGTGAAATTGATATCTAACTTCATTATGCATGCCTAATCATAAGAAGCCTTTTGACCTTTGTACTTCATTCTTAGTTCTTCTTCTCTCAGCTTCAAAATGAAGTCATTGATATCTAACTTCATTAGCATACCGTTCTGCCTGAGATTGGAGACAAATGAGACCCATTTCTCTGGCAGCCCGTCTGCAAAGTTGGACACTTTGTCCTCCACTGACATCGATACTCCATGAGTGTGCATCTCACTCATCAAGTGGTAGAACCTATCGATAACATCATCTAGGCTTTCTTTTCCCATTGAGGAGAAGTTGTCAAACTCCTTCTTTAAAGCCTTAGCATTTATGGCCTTCAATGATGCGTTTCTGTCATACCTCTTCACCAATGCATCCCATAGCTTCTTTGCTTGTGTATATTTCGAGAATTGGTGGAAAATATCCTTCGGAATTGACTGTGTAAGCAAAGCATAAACTTTCTCTTTGGCATTGTATACATCAGTCATGCCACCAAGTGTGAGTTTGACACCATCAGCTCCTACAGACATGCTGTACCCTGTCTCTATAGACTCCCACACATTAGGATCTACTCCATTTAGTTAGATTTCAAAACGTTTCTTCCATTGTGGGTATTCGTCTAATGTGATTAGCTTTGAGGGCTTGTTGTGATTCCCCACTTCATTCTCCAGTAGTAGTAAGTTTTGTATACGTGAGTCTCTCCCTGCTGTGAATGCTGAGTATTGGTCTTCCATTGCTATTAACTTTAAATTTAAACCAAACTATTGTATTAGTGCGAATGAAGGTAGGCGATTGGGCTATTTGGGAGATTGAACTATGCGGATGGTTCAATCGTGCGACGGAACTAATGCGGATGACTCAGTCGGCCGAATTAACTAATGCGGCTGAACAATGCGAATAGACTTCTCAGTTGTATGAATAGAAGTACGAATGAGTCCAATTGTGCGCATGGGGAATGCGTATGAACTCTATCGTGCGATTGAGTCAATCGTCCGACTGGGCCTGCTGGATTTTGAAAATTCCTAGGTTTAAGGTGTTTGAACGCAAAAACATGAATATTTGCTAACCATAATTGTCGTATGCCGGAAAAAAAAAACTAAACATAACGATCAGGAGATGTCTAAAACACCGTTTTACATAAAAAGATTGCATTTTTAGTGGAAAAACACAATTTTTGTACCAAAAACGATTGAATCACACATAAATCTAGATCCAATGCTCTCATACAACTTGTTAGGATCGTATATTGGACGAATAGTAATAGATTTACATGTATATCGAATCAAATAGTGCGGAATCCTATTTGATTGGTGATCCAATCAGTGAGAACACACGTAGAATCAATTAAAGATTGAATTTAAATGTAAGAACGATTAGCAATGGATCTACTGCGATCTATGAAGTTGGAGCAGGTTACTAGAGGTCTCTGGACGGCTAGGGTACGTCTGGGTATCGAAATAGTCAAAGTGTCACATTTTTCCACTATTTAAGTGGTATTTATAGGTTAGGGTTTCTCAGTCGTGCAACTGGACCATTTGCATGGTTCAGTCGTACGATTGAGTCTGCGGTTGATCCATTTGCACGACTGAGTGTTTAGTCATGTGACTGGGTCAATCTCATGTTACAATCATGCCACTGATCCAGTCTCTTGGTTCATTCGTACGACTGGTTCATTACCATGAAGTTGTTCATGTGTATGGTACATTAGCATGGGCCAATCACATGAGAACTTCACATGATTAAGTTTGAATATGTTTCATAATAATTAATTGATTTAGATATTATTCAAACAACCACAACCTATATAGTCAGTTCAATAAGCGTTATTACATACCAACCAATGAAATATTCAACAATATAAGCACAACCACATATTGTATTTCATTAAGTACCCGTACAATTACCTATGTGTAAGACAATAATAACATATTACATTAAGTTCAGAAACTAGGGACACATGTACCTACACATACACCCAAGGCAAGGCCAGTTAAGAACACCATAAAACCATAAATTCTTACCTTCAACTTGAATTCTTCTTTTTCTTCTTCAAAACCCGTAAACTGTGCACTTTCTCTCTCTGGAATCCGTAGCAGAAAGGTGATGGGCAAGAGTGAGCGGCCTCACCAACTTTTTCAAAGGTTTTGTCCTTTTGACACTTTTTACCCCTTAACTTGGCTAAAATATCTTCTCTTTCTTTTTCCTTGACTTATTCTTTCTTTCATTGTCTTTAAAAATAATTGGGCGTTACACTTGATCACAGTACCTAGGGTAAATTCAGGTGTACCATTGTCATGTGCTATACCCCATCGTCATGCATTAAGTGGGCACTGGGCGAGGTCTATCATAGACCCCCATAATGATGCTTAGCAGCCTGACCACAAGACCTAGGGTAAGCAACAAAGGTTCTATACAAATAGTCGGTCATAAAGACGGACCCCGGTGTGCATCCTTCTAGGGTAGCTAGCCCACACACCATTGAACTAACACCCTTCATTGGGGTGAATCAACATACAAGGCTTGCAAGACATTCCTTATGTTCTCTTTCATTAATGCATGCATTCTATCATTATGTTCCTCTTTTCTTTATCTTCCACTTTATATTACATAATACTTTTCATTTCCTTCATTAACATTCAATGTAAAGCCATGGCAAAATAATCAATCATAATAACGAACATCAACAAGAACATACAAACATCACCATCATACATGCATAACAAGCATCATACATACCATCATACATCAATCATACATAATCATCTTTGACCTCCAAAGTCAAATTACATGAACCCCCAGGAACCTCTCAAGTCAAGGCCTATATCTACCCATTTCTCCAAATCAGAAAAATAAAGTGTCCTGATCCGCATTTCCTCATGCTCATCCGCATTAGCAAATTCGGATGAGTTAGACTCTGAGGGTCATCCGCATTAGTATGCGGTTCATCCGCATTGGTAATCGGGATGAACAAAACTATTATCCGCAGGCAATTAATCCGCAGTGGGTAATGCGGATGAACAAAACTGTTATCCGCATATGGTTCATCCGCATTAGGTAATGCGGATGAATAAAAACTATTATCTAAATATTGTTCATCCGCATTGGATAATGCGGATGAACAAAAGCTGTCTTCCGCATTTCCTCTACTCTCCCGCATTTGTCAATGCGCAAGAGCAGAACTTGTACGCATCACTTCTTGTCCTCCGTATTTGTCAACGCTGAAGAATAATCAGCTCTCTAATCATTCTCAAACTTATTCTAAGCTTAAATCATACATTCTAAGCCTTAGAAACACATTCATAGCATAGTCATAACCATAATAACACCCAAATCAACCCACCCACAAACACATGCATATTAACATACAGGTAAAAACCCATTTAATAAAAACATACATACATGCATTTCCAACACCAAAGCAGTTAAAAACATGTAAAAGAGGGGTTCTAGAACCCCCCTTTGCAGTCTCTTCAGGTAAGACTTCCTTCAAACCCGTTTGCTACAAGTTCACACCTAAAAACCCACCAAAACACACACCTGAACACACACAAACACACATAAGCATACAACCGAAGATAAAACCAGTTAAAAACACCATAAACACACAAATTCTGACCTTGAATTCACACTTTTCTTTATATTTTTCTTCATCCCTAGAGTTTTTGTTGTCCTCACTTTCTCTCTCTAGAAATATCCAATGAAAATATGTAGGTGGACAACATGGGCAGCCATCCCCTTTTACACCCATATTTTCAAACATTTTGTCCTTTTGACACTTTTAACCACTCAACTTGGGTTAAATAGCTTTTCTTTCTTTTTCTTCCCTTAATTTCTTTGTTTGAGTCTTATAAAAATAACCTGGTGTAATAAGTCTCTCCCTTATATAGGTTTCGTCCCCGAAACCTGTTATCACTAAAATGATCGTGGGTAATGTTGTCTCATCTCCGCTTCAGTCTCCCACGTACACTCAGATCCCTTCCTGTGCTTCCACTGTACACGCACAAGAGGAACCACTTTATTCCTTAAGCTCCTCTCTTTACGATCAATGATCGCCACCGGTTGCTCCACATAATTGAGCCGTTCGTCTACCTCGATAATATCTAGTGGGACAATCATATCCTCATCTGTTTAACACTTTCTCAGATAAGATACATGGAATGTCGGATGAATTCCACTTAACTCTTCTGGTAACTCCAACCTATAGGCAACCTCTACTACACTCGAGCAATAATTTAGAAAGGTCGTATGTACCTCGGCTCAATAGATAGTGCCTCCTTATCTTTAACGCAATGACCACGACTGCTAGTTCCAAGTTGGGACTGGGATAATTGACCTCATGAACTTTCAACTGTCGGGATGCATAGGCTATACCTTTCCTCTCTACATCAACACACATCCCATCCTGGGTAGAAAGCATTGGAATAAAACCCCAAATCTTCACTTCCACCTTTTTCGAGTCCACCATAATCCCACCGGGATTCACTACATGACCCAAAAATTGAACTTGGCGCAACCAAAACGCGTACTTGGAGAACTTGCCGTACAGCTTCTCCTTTCTCAACGTCTCCAACACTTCTCGAATGTGACTGGCATGCTCCTCCTCACTCTTGGAGTAGACTAAGATATCATCGATAATCATAATCACGGGTTTATCCAACATCGGCTGACACACTCGATTCATCAAGTCCACAAAAGTAGTTGGCGCATTGGTCAACCCAAATGACATAATGAGAAACTCGTAGTGACCATAACGTTTACGAAAAGCATTTTTAGGAATATCCTGCTTTTTCACCTTTAGCGGATGGTAGCCGGATCGAATATCTATACTCGAAAACCAACTGGCACCTTGAAGCTCATTGAACAAATCATCAATTCTCTGTAACGGGTATCGGTTCTTTACTGTCAACTTATTTATCTCACGATAGTTGATACACATCCTCATACTACCCTTTTTCTTCTTCAAAAATAAGATCTGAGCACCCTAAGGAGTGATACTCTGTCTAATGAACCCCTTGTCAATCAACTCTTGCAATTGAAGTCTTTCATCTTAGTCAGAGCCAACGGATACGGTGCCTTAGCAATAGGTTGGGCACATGGTATCATATCAATCAGAAACTCGATCTCGCGGTTGGTGGCACTCCTCGTAAGTCTTTGGGAAATACATATGGAAAGTCACACATAACCGTACTGTTGGACCTTATATGCCCAAGACACATACAAGATTGATGTGGTTAGTACATTATCATCCAAGTCGGGTCATACCCAATAACAAGCTATACAAACACCAATTAGTGTTTTTTTGTTGATGAGATCATACAAATAAATACCGAAACCAATTTAGAAAATGGGTTTTTCTAAAACGTTGCTTTTGTAAAAGAACAACATTATGTGGATATTGTTCATGAGAAATTGTTTGTTTCATTTTTTAAGTTGGATAAATAATAACAAATAAAAGTGTGTTATTGTTATAAAATTAAAAGTGGTTTTAATTTTATAAAATGAAGGGTAAGAGTGTAACATTTTATAAAAAACCAAAATGGGGGGGAAACCCATTTTTGAGACCAAGTTTCGGCTGCCCAAGGAGGGGATTGGGACTCCATTTTGTCTTGTGATTTGCAAGTCATTTACTACTTGAACATTCTTCCATTATTTCACATTTCTCTCACACACACTTAAGCAACAAAAGGCTCTCCACAAGGCTGAATATTTTCAGATTTTCAGCTCCAACAAGGCTGAAATTTTCGGTTTATTAAGGTGCCTTGGTGTAGAACTTTGGTGTGAAGCTCCCTAACTAGCTAGGTGTTTGAAGAGCTTGTGGGTATTACAAGCTTGAGGTCTTCTCCTTTGAAGGCTAGCAACTCAAGAACATCATCTTATTCATCTTATATATCTTCAATAACTTATAGAAGAAAGGTTGTTCCTTTGTACACCCTATGGTTGTTGTTTTGTTTTGATAGCACACTATTTCACATATGTTTATATGATCCTTATTCTTGGGTTTTGTTTATGTTTTAAATGGTGAAAATTTTCATATTTCTAACCATTTGTTAAACCTATATTCCGCTGTGATTTTTCAAGTTCAAAATGGTTAAATTAGGTGTTTTACTTGGGACAAAACCCAACAATGGCATCTTGAGGCGGTTATGTGGAATATGTGCTTCAAAAGGTCTTGACAAATTAGTTTTCATGGACTTTTTCAACCCATTAGGGGCTGTTTTGTTGTGGATGTATGAATCCCTTATATTTCAAGGTTTAATCTTGCATGCTTTGGTTTAAACCTTGAAAGATTTACATCAAATGGTTGATTGTGTTATTTGGACAAACCATAAAGTTTTAGTTTATGTTGTCTCAAACTTTAGGGCTGAAATAAGGGGTTCATTGTTGTTCTTGGATGTTGAATATGTTTCTCATTATGGTGCATAACATACCCATGGCCTTATGTGTTTGGTTTTGGTTGATTGTTCAATGTCATGTTGGTTTTGTTTCTTGAAAGGGTTGTAATTTGTGTTTTGTATCTTGGGTTGTAATTTATTTATTCATTTGGTTATGTAATAAATAGATTAGGTGCATTTCTTTTATTAGAAAAATTGTCTTAGGATATGACTTTTGTAAAAGAAGATGCACAAGATGAAGACTCAAAGAAGGACACAAAAGACATGGACACTTGAAGCTTTTGGATGTGGTTTCAAGTGGGAGTTCATGGACACATTTTGATGTGTCATCTCAACCCTTAGGAAAGACCTTATGACAACACTTGTGATGGCAAACAAGTGTGGTCAACTTAGTGGCTATGGTTACGCACTCATGTTTGTATGTTTATGCTTGTTTGGATGTTTGTTGTTTGATTGTTTGGTTGATATTTGAATATGCATTACAAACTCATTAACAAGTTAACAAGCTACAAATTTGATGGTTATTTATCATTAAGTGGTTAATAAAAGGATATTAAAAGGATTAATGGTTTTAATAAACGAGGTTTTATCAAAAGTGAACCATACGGTACCTTGTATTTGAAAGCATGCAAATATAACGTACATAGAGTTTTCTAAACTAAGATTATGAAAAATTACATTCCTTTTATAAACAAGTTTAACACCATCCTTTTGCACAACACTTGAGTCATTTGGAAACTCTTAATGGGATATAGGTCACCTAACCATTTTGAGGGAACTTGTGACTTGAGGTGGGGATAACATATTTGTGGGATAAAGGTCACCTAACCACTTATGTTGGAAAACTCACGTGTGTGTGCAAGTAGGGTAACTTGATTTGCAAACCATGTTAAATGGATCACCTACATATGGTTTACAAAGGTGTTGATGGGATTAACATGCCGACTATACATATGATGTTTTAAAGTCGATCCCATACCCTAGAAGTTGCAAAGGGTTGCAATTGTCAAAACGTTGACTACCTTGTTAATTTAAATAATGAGATAAAGGTTACCAAACCACTATTTAAATGTAACATTGGATTCTAGATTTGAAATTATGTAAGACACTTAAAAGGGGTTTTAATTATTAAAATATGAACAATATCAAAATTACTAAAATCGAACTTTGTTGTATTTTGTAGATGGCCACCAACAATAATGATAACAATGAAATCCCGATCGCTCACTAACTATCACTAAGGACCATTCTCCAAAAGGAGCGTCTAAACCATAATAACTTTATTGATTGGTTTCGAAACTTGAGAATTATTCTCAAGCAACAGAAACGATCATACATATAGACGATCCGATTCCCGATCAACCTAGTGAGGATGATGAGGAAGCCTATAGTAATTGGGTGAAATACATTGAGGACTGTGTCCAAGTGTCTTGCCTTATGTTGGCAAGTATGACTCCAGATCTCCAAAAGGAGTATGAACATCATGGAGCGTACGACATGATAACCTAGTTGAAGGAAATGTTCCAACAACAAGCACGAGTTGAGCGCTTTGAAACGGTTCGAGCACTCCAAGCGTGTCGTATGGACGACACCCAATCTGCTTCATCTTATGTACTTAAGATAAAAAGCCACATCGACCACCTCGAAAGGCTGAATTGTCCCGTCTCGAAAGAGTTGGCTACGGATTTGATCCTCAACTCTTTGTCAAAAAGGTTTAACAACGTGGTCGTGAACTATAACATGAACGGGTGGGACAAGAACATAAGTGAGCTTCACTCTATGCTCAAAACTGCTGAGGCGGCCATGGGTAAAAGGGTTTTACCCGTTCTCACCATCAATGAAGGTGGAAGAAGAAGAGGCCTCACCCCGCACCCAAGGCAAATGTTGCCAAAGGTAAGGCGCATGTTAGGGGAAAAGGAAAGAGAGTGGTAAGAGCGCCACCACCAAAACCAACGGAGAAGGTGCAAAAGGTTGCTTCGAATGACCCATGCTTTAAGTGTGCAGAGATTGGACATTGGGCAAGAAATTGCCTAGTCCATCTCAAAGAGTTGCAAGCTAAAAAGGATGTCGGGCAAATCTCAGGTACAATTTTCATGATCCATATTGATCTAAATTTAATATCCTCTAACACATGGGTATTGGATACCGGATGTGGAACTCATATTTGCAACTTATTGCAGGGGTTCAAAAGAAGTAAGGAATTCAAGAAAGGGGATGTAAGCCTCTACATGGGGAATGGGGCAAAGGTTTAAGTTGAAGGCCGAGGGGACTACATCTTGAAGCTTCCAAATGGTTTGGAAGCAATTTTGAACAATATATTATATGCACCTAGTTTGACTAGGAACATTATTTATGTTGCCCAATTAAGACAATATGGTTATGTTTTGTCATTTATTGAGAATGAAATTCATGTTTCTTTAAATGGCACGTTTTATTTTAAAGCTATTCCTGTTAATGGTATTTATGAATTGGTTCGTGAAAATACATTATATGATAGCTCATTGTACCAAACCACCACTAAGAAACTCAAATTGGATTTGAGTGATACCTATCTTTGGCATTGCCATCTTGCTCATATAAACAAGAAGCGTATACAAACACTTCAATAGAACAGTCTTTTAAAAGCAAATGAATACGATTCATTCAATGTATGTGAATCTTGTTTACAAGGTAAAATGACTAAGGAACCGTTTAGTAGCAAGTCCGAACGGGCAAAAGATTTATTAGGCATCATACATTCGGATGTATGTGGTCCTTTTAAGCCAATGACTAGGTACCATGAAAGATACTTCATTACCTTTATCGATCACTATAGTCGATATGGTTATGTGTACTTGTTAAGACACAAAGATGAAGCTTTTGAAATGTTCAAAATCTTTCAAAGTGAAGTAGAAAATCAACTCAACAAGAAAATAAAAATTCTCCGCACTGATAGAGGAGGTGAATACCTAAGTGATGCCTTTAGGGACCATCTTAGAAGTTGTGGTATTGTCTCACAACTATCTCCACCCGGAACACCACAACATAATGGTGTGTCCGAGAGGAGAAATCAAACTCTATTAGATATGGTTCGATCTATGATGGGTAGAAGCACACTGCCTCTATCATTTTGGGGTTTTGCTTTGCTCTCTATGGCCTGTATTTTGAATATGGCCCCAACAAAGAAAGTGGAAACAACACCTTTTGAAATATGGCATGGAAGGGTTCCATCACTGTCATATTTAAAGGTATGGGGTTGTGAGGCTTATGTTAATACTCCCACCTCAAACAAGCTAGAAAGTTGTTCCACTAAGCATATCTTCATTGGATATCCCAGAGATTCTATGTGATATTATTTCTTTGATCCATTGGAACAAAAGGCTGAGTTCTTAGAAGCTAAGTTCCTTATGGAAGGAACTAGCAGTAGAACTGTGGATCTTGAGGAGGATGAAGAACCACAAACCGATACATGTTTGGTTATACTAGCACTTAACACGAGGATGTTGAGAATGATCAAGTGGTTGATCAAAGTACATAGAACGTTCGCAGATCTGGTAGAATTAGTAATCCACCTGAAAGATATGGATTTTTCGTACTGGATGCTAAGTGGTAGATTCCGATGAACCAACCACCTATCATGATGCAATGTCCAATTTGGATTGTGACAAATGGCTTGAAGGCATGAACGTTCAGATGCAATCCATGTATGAGAACCAAGTGTGGGACTTGGTTGAACCACCTCTTAACTCCAATATAGTTGGAAGTAAGTGGGTTTTCAAGAAAAAAACCATATGCATGGAACTTGGATTCTTATAAAGCTAGACTTGTAGCAAATGGTTTCACTCAAACTCAATGGGTTGATTATGATGAGACCTTCTCACCAGTTGCAATGCTAAAGTGTATTAGGATTTTATTTGCCATAGCTACTCATTATGATTATCAGATTTGGCAAGTGGATGTCAAAACTGCTTTTCTAAATGGATATCTTGAGGAAGATGTCTATATGGTTCAGCCTAAAGGTTTTGTCAACTCAAAACATCCTAACAAAGTATGCAAGTTAAAGAAATCAATCTATGGATTGAAGCAAGCATCAAGAAGTTGGAATCACCATTTTGATGAAGAAAAATAACCAAATTTGGGTTCATCAACAATGCTGATGAAGCATGTGTATATAAGAAGGCTAGTGGGAGCATCACCATTTTCTTAGTATTGTATGTCGACGACATCCTCCAATTGGAAATGATATTCCAACCATGGAAGGTGTAAAAGCCTGGCTTGGAAGTTGTTTCTCCATTAAGGATCTTGGTGAAGCCACCTATATTTTAGGAATAAAGATCTATAGGGATAGATCAAGGCATTGATAGGTTTGAATCAAAGTGCATACATTGATAAGATCTTGAAAAGGTTCAAGATGTAAAACTCTACGAAAGGTACCGTACCTATTCAAAGATGAACGATATTGAGTAAGACTCAATGTTCAAGATCAAAGGATGAACAAGACAAAATGAAGGGAATCCCGTATGCGTCTGCTATAGGATCTATCATGTATGCAATGATATGCACTAGACCGGACGTGTCATGCGCCTTGAGCATGACAAGCGGATACCAACAAAATCCTGGAAACAATCATTGGATGGTTGTTAAGAACATACTTAAGTACCTAAGGAGGACTAAAGATATGTTCCTAATCTATGGATCTGGTGAGGGGGAACTTGTAGTAAAGGTTTACACGGATGCGAGTTTACAAACTGATCGGGATGATTCACAATCACAATCGGGGTACATTTTCATCTTGAATGGAGGAGCAATCTCTTGGAAGAGCTCTAAGCAAGATGTGGTGGCATTATTAACTATAGAGTCAGAATACATTGCCACTTCATTAGCAGCTCAGGAAGCTGCATGGTTAAAGAAGTTCATTGTCGATCTAGGGGTGGTCCCTTCCATTTAGGACCCCCTAGAAATTCTTTGTGATAACAAGGGTGCGATTGCTCAAATCAAGGAACCCTGTGCACATTAGAAGACTAGGCACATTGGATGAAGATTCAACTACATAAGGTATGAAGTTGAAGAGGGGAAGATATGTATTTGCAAAGTTCACACGGATCAAAACATTGCACATCCACTCACGAAGCTTCTTGAAAAGGTGAAGCATGAAAGTCATGCTTGTGCCATGGGGCTTCAATATTCTAGTGACCGGATTTGATCTTTAATTTTTGTAATGAGATATTGTAACCTTTATTACTTTAATGAATTATTCAGTTATAATGATTCAACTAATATTCCTATTTTGCATGTTTAAGATCCAAGAGTAGATTATTTACTCAGAATGGTCGTAGCTGTTCATGCTTGTGGGAACAAGTATGAAGGTAATGCTATTATGAACTTGGATTGGTAAATATTCATATGGATGAATATAGAGCAAAAGGTTGCTACCAAAGTTCATAGGTATTTGTGGGATGCAAATATTCGACTGACCTGCATCTCAAATATTACTACAAGGAATCTTCCTGATTGATCATAAGTAATTTTGAGTAAAGGCGAACATCATTTGGTATCCTTTGACCTGAGATACATATTGGGTGTTGATATTTACCGAATATTATACTTTGACTTAGCTCTTCACTGTTCTGAAACATGGCACTACATAAGTTTTAGTTCAGGTATGATACAAGGTAATTATGATAGACGTATGTTGTCAAGATGGGATTTGTCCCTCTTTTTCGTTGAGAGTATAATGTCTATGGCTTGATAAAGTTAGATCAATGAGAATGATCACTCTGTGTCTCTAGGATTTAACATGACATCTACGACAAAAGGATAGATGATTGTTTCACCTAAAACCTTTCAAGTATGGTACTTGAAGAGGATGATGTTATTGAATGTCACTTAGTCATACGTATTGAGGGTAGTAAACCGTTGTTAGGCGGTATTTACTGCTTGCATCAATCTTCTATGAATCTTGTGCAAGTGAGAGATTGTTGGACCTTATATGCCCAAGACACATACAAGATTGATGTGGTTAGTACGTTATGATCCAAGTCGGGTCATACTCAATAACAAGCTATACAAACAACAATTAGTATTTATTTGTTGATGAGATCATACAAATAAATACCGACACCAATTTAGAAAATGGGTTTTTCTATAACGTTGCTTTTGTAAAAGAACAACATTTTGTGGATAATTTGTTCATGAGAAATTGTTTGTTTCATTATTTAAGTTGGTTAAATAATAACAAATAAAAGTGTGTTACTGTTATAAAACTAAAAGAGGTTTTAATTTTATAAAATGAAGGGTAAGATTGTAACATTTTATAAAAAACAAAAATGGGGGGAAACCCATTTTTGAGACCAAGTTTTGGCCGCCCAAGCAGGGGATTGGGACTCCCTTTTGTCTTGTGATTTGCAAGTCATTTACTACTAGAATATTCTTCCATCATTTCACCTTTCTCTCACACACACTTAAGCAACAAAAGGCTCTCCACAAGGCTGAATATTTTCGGATTTTCTGCTCCAACAAGGCTGAAATTTTTGGTTTATTAAGGTGCCTTGGTGTAGAACTTTGGTGCGAAGCTCCCTAACTAGCTAGGTGTTTGAAGAGCTTGTGGGTATTACAAGCTTGAGGTCTTCTCCTTTGAAGGCTAGCAACTCAAGAACATCATCTTATTCATCTTATTCATCTTATACATCTTCAACAACTTATACAAGAAAGGTTGTTCCTTTGTACACCCTATGGTTATTGTTTTGTTTTGATAGCACACTATTTCACATATGTTATATGATTCTTATTCTTGGGTTTTGTTTATGTTTTAAATGGTGAAATTTTCAGATTACCAACCATTTGTTAATCCTATATTCCGCTGCGATTTTTCAAGTTTAAATGGTTAAACTAGGTGTTTTACATGTGACAAAACCCAACAGGTACATCGGTGAGTTGTGGTGTTCGCATATCCACGTCCTTTACATAGGCCAAGTAGGCACTACATCCACGCCTCATGCATTTTCCTGCCACCGCCATCAAAATCGACTTCAGAATCGTAGTGACTCAATCACCGTAATCCGTTAACGTATTCCTGTCAATCGCTGTCAACCGAATCATCTTCTTGCGGCACACAATATTCGCCTCGTAGTCCGCCAACCAATCCACTCATAGGACTACATCAAAACCGCCTAAAGTCATCATGAATGGTCTAACAAGAAACTTATGACCTTCTAATTCAATGTCACAGCCTTCTATCATCTAAGAAATCCTAGAAGACTTACCTATGGCAGTTTCTACGTCAAAGGGCGTATCTATACTCTTACTACTAATAGGCAATTAACACAGAAAGCAGCATAAATAAAACTTTTAATAGTACCAGAATTAAGTGACACAGAAGCTAGAATCTGATTTACAAGAAACGTACCTCACACCACATCGGGGTCCGTCCTAGCCTCCTCCCTGGTCATGGTGAACGCTTTGCGCTTGCCTTTTTCCGTTTCGTTCTAACCGTATTCTTCTTCGCACCGGAACCCTCGGCCCTCCGCTTCTTGTAGTCCCTACTCATGTGACCCTCTTCACCATAGTTAAAACATAAAGCCACACGACAATCCTTTCCTATATGCCCCGACCTCACACACTTAAAGCATAAATTTGATCCCAACCTACATTCTCCGATATGCTCTTTTCCACATTTGCCGCACCTCTTTGACCCCGCACCAGATGTGACCACACGGCGGTCATCCACCCGTGCACTCTTATTACTTGTCGGGGCCCCACCCCGACCAAACCTCTTTCCATTCCCATTCCGATCACCCCCACCTTCCTTACTCACCTCAGCCACCATCGCTTCCTCCTCATCATACAGCCTCCCCGCCAGGTCAACTGCTGACCTTAACGTGCTTGGTGGGGCGGTGATTATGTGCCTATGGATGTCTGCCGGCACGCCCTACATATACCTCTTAATATTACGTGTAGAGGCGTCACCTAATCCGACACCAGCCGTGCCATCTCACAAAACTTCGTAGTGTATTGTTGACGAGTCATTGTTCCCGCTTCCAGCTATAGGAACTCCCATTCCACCTTATCCATTTACCTATGAGGACGGAATTCCTCCATCACCAACTTTTTCAACTCAGACCACCTCATTCTCCCAACTGCCCGACTACCCTCGGCTTGGACAATATTGTCCCACTAACACAGAGCCGATTCCACAAACGAGTGGCGGCAAACTTCACTTTCAGTCTTCCTGACACTCGCTGATATTAAGAACAGTTTCAATCTCCCTAACTCATCAATGAGCAGCAGCAACAGTATCGTTACCATCAAAAGTAGGGGTTTACACCTTTGAAATGCCTCGTAGTTACAGCCTCGTGCTGCCTCTGGCGCAGGCTCTTCTTCTTCCTCCTCTTCATCATCGGAGAGAACCGTTTCAGGCTCCAGTCGCTCCCGTCTTCCCAAGGAACTGTTCCTCTCTTTCCTTTCTCCTTCCCTTACGGTCTTTATCACTTCGGTCACTACAGACGTAGGATCGTCTGCATGACTTGATGCACCTCCTCCACAACAGCCTCCTTCACCGAGGCCCTCAGGTTAGCACTCTCATCTCCGCCCTCTGGATGAAGGGTCTCGGGTTCTTCATGAACCTCCTTTTCAACTCTAGGCCTTCCTCTTTTAGGCTGTGGTTCAGCACCACGTCCAACACGACCTCCACGACATGAAGCCTTCAATGATCTACCACCGGCCATCCTCTAACACGCTATAAGATTCAAACACCAACACCATCATTCAAGGGAATAGCTCAGTTTATGTCAAGTATAGTAAGTCCCTAATTACCATGACCAATTATGATTAGCCACATACTTTACTCTTAATACCCCAAGCATTTCCTATCCTAACTACATCAGTATCTAAATCTACTAAAGGCACATAAATTAGATCACATAACATGCGCACATAATGCCCATTAACATTAAGAAAATACCTTATGGCATGCAGCTACTCGGACCGGCATCCCTTTCCTTTCCATCCCATTCTCAGTTTAAGTTTAAGTTTATTTTGAAAATTTACCGTTTCAATTAAACTTTGGCTCTGATACCAACTTGTAAGGCCCCACCCCGGGACGCTTACAGCTGGTCGATCATCGCACATAAAACATATATTTACATTAGCTTAAATAAACATTGCAGCGGAAACATTAAAAACAACATTTCATTTCATTAAAAAAAACGCTTTCGCTAAATAATACAACATTTGTTACAAAACACCGTTTGTTCGCATTACAATGCGAAAACATTAAACAAAAGAATGCCATCCAAGAAGTGCCGAGTAGCCGCCCCGTGCCATCTGCAGCAACATTACGTGCCAACTAGAAACACATAAAAGTCAGTGTTGCTGAGTGAGTTCTAGTTTTAAAATAAAATACACTTTACTTTCGTTAAAAGCGTTCTTTACTTTCTTTTAAGATCATACTATACTTTTTACATATGATCATGCATCATACGTACACATAGATGATATCATTATTATCTTCATCATGCATTCGCTAACTTTCGTTCATTCATCGTACGTCATTATCATTCTGTTTCGTTCACTTCATTAGTTACTTTCATTCGTATGTTTGTTAAAAGCGTTCTTTTCATTAATGCATGCATTCTGTCATTATGTTCCTTTTTTCTTTATCTTCCACTTTACATTACATAATAATTTTCATTTCGTTCATTAACATTCAATGTAAAGCCATGGAAAAATAATCAATCATAATAAGGAACATCAACTAGAAAATACAAACATCACCATCATACATGTATAACAAGCATCATACATACCATCATACATCAAGCATACATCATCATCTATGACCTTGAAAGTGAACTTAAATGAACCACCGGGAACTTCTCAAGTCAAGGCCGACTTCTACCCATTTCTCCGAAAATCAGAAAAATAAATTGTCTTAATCCGCATTTCCTCCTGCTCATCCGCATTAGCAAATGCGGGTGAGTTAGACTCTGAGGGTCATCCGCATTAGTATGTGGTTCATCCGCATTGGGTAATACGGATGAACAAAACAATTATCCGCATGCGGTTCATCCGCATTGGGTAATGCGGTTGAACAAAAACTGTTATCTGCATATGGTTCATCCGCATTGGGTAATGAGGATGAACAAAAACTGATATCCACATATGGTTCATCCGCATTGGGTAATGCGGATGAACAAAAGTTGTCTTCCACATTTCCTCTACTCTCCCGCATTTGTCAATGCGCAAGAGCAGAACTTGTCCGCATCACTTCTGGTCCTCTGCATTTTTCAATGCGGAAGATCAATCAGCTTTGCAATCATTCTCAAACTTATTCTAAGCTTGAATCATATATTCTAAGCCTTAGAAACACATTCATAGCATAGCTATAACCATAATAACATCCAAATCAAACCCCACCCGCAAACACATACACATTAACACACGGGTGAAAACCCATTTAACAAAAACGTACATACATGTATTTCTAGCCCCAAAGCAGTTAAAAACATGTAAAATAGGGGTTCTAGAACTCACCTTTGTAGTCTCTTCACGTAAGACTTCCTTCAAACCCGTTTGCTACAAGTTCACACCTTGAAACACACCAAAACACACACCTGAACACACACAAACACAATAAGCATACAACCGAGGATAAAACCAGTTAAGAACACCATAAACACATGAATTCTTACCTTAAATTTGCACTTTTCTTTTTGTTCATCTTCAACCCAAGAGTTTCTACTCTTCTCTCTGTAGAAATATCCGAATGAAAAGATGTAGGCAGATAACATGGGCGGCCATCACCTTTTACACCCACTTTTTCAAAAATTTTGTCCTTTTGACACTTTTACCCCTCAACTTGGGTTAAATAGCTTTTTTTTTCTTCCTTTAATTCCTTTGTTCGAGTCTTCTAAAATAACTGGGTGTTACATGTTTGCAGTGACATGATTTTATCATTAGAAAGTTTATGGTCATCTTTTTGTTTTCTATGCATTGATTCTTCTTGCTTCAATTTATCACATATTTTGAATGAGTATGTTCTATAATGTTCAACTTGTTCAACACATGCTTTAGGACATAGTTTTTCTCTTACTTCAATTGGAATTTCAGTATGTGACCTTGAAGACTAAGTGTCAGATGTAGAGTTTACAACCATTGGTTGTTTAGACTTTTCCAAGAGAGCAATTTCTTCTGTGTCCTCCTTGGATCAGATTTTTCACTCTAGTCATAGTCTGTCTTATTCTCTGATTCATCAGATTTTAAATCGTTGTTGTCAGACCAGTCTTTGTTCATTTCAGAAATTGATGCTAAAGCTGAAGTAAGATCAGGTGTAAACTGTTTACCATAAGCACTCCTGCCATAACCATCTTTTATGCTTACAATTAGTGCTTTCTTTGATTCTTCGGCTATCTTTTGATCATCTTTTAATTTAGGCGTAGGCAGACCTTGATATGGTTTTTGAAAAGTATTTTGATTCTCATGTTGATATCTTTGATTATTGGAACTGTTTTGGCCAATTCCACTTTGAGTTCATGTAGCTTTACATTCTCTAGAAAAATGGCCATAACTGTTGCAATTGAAACATCTTGATTTTGACTTGTCAAAACCAATTGTTTTGTTGGCACTGGGCTTGTAGTTCATGTTGACATATGAGTGCTTTTGTGTTGTGTAAGCAATCATCATCATTTGCCAATTAAGGTCCATTTGCCAAGAGTTAGATGACTACCTTAATAGGCTTGGAAGCTTGCCATAAAAGCTGTAAAAGCAGTTTTGGACTCTTCATCCTCTAACAGGATATTTATAACATCTTGAACTTTGGTAGGACTAGCAGAGTTAGAAGATGGAGTCTCAATATATGTTTTAGGCAAAGTAGATTTTGGAGGAGACTATGTTTGTGGCTGAGTTGAACACACTGGGGTACTAATGAAAAATCTAGCTCCAATGAACAGATCACCCTCATCTTCAGGAGTAGCCTCATTTTTGGCAAGAAAGGCATTCTGTATAGTATTTGCTGGAGAAGCAACATACTTGTATTGAGATGTTAAAGCAGATCTGTCATTATTTCTTGAACTCTTATCAATTTCTACATATTCAACCTTTGCAATAAGAAGATCAAGATCCATAGGAAAATTTTAATTGTGCTTTAGCAGGGTTACAGTTTCTTTCCATGAAGATGGAAGTGCATTGAGGAGTCTGTCATTTAGCTCTTTAAGAAAATTTTTGATTCCGAAGGTTGATATTTTAGATGTGAGTTGAACATATCTATTCATCATCTGGTTTATTGTTTCTCTTGAAATATGCTCAAAAAGTTCAACTTGCCTCTTTAACTTTTGCCTTTTAAGACTTTGTATCTCCTTTACCCCTTCACAAATAACTTTTAGAGCTTTATAAATGGTATAACGAGTTTGATAGTTCTCCAATCTTGAAGGTACCTCGAGAGGTAACCCTTTGCACATGAGAGTATATGCTTTAACATCATTCTTCACCATCTTTAAGTCATCACCATGTAAGCCATCTTCAGGATATTGCTCTTGAGCATCTTTAGTATATACAAATCCTGTATGAGGACCATGAGAAATGACTGGGATGTGAGGTCCTTCTTCAATTGACTTCCATAAGATCAGTATCTATTGACTTCAAATTATGTTTTAATCTGAGTGACCAATTTTTAAAGTCAGCTCTATTCTTTAACTCTGTTACTCTGTTCTCTGAATCTTCAGACTTAGGTAATTTTTGAGTTCAAGAAAATATATTATTTTTTATGATTTTGGATTTAAGATGGAATAAAAAAGTCAGCTCTATTTTTCAACTTTGGTACTCTGTTCTCTGAATCTTCAGACTTAGCCAATTTTTGAGTTCAAGAAAATATACTTTTTTTTATGATTTTGGATTTAAGATGGAATAAAGAAATGAAAATATTTTTTGATTTTCGATTTTTGAATATTTCGAAGTGTTGAGTGACAATTGTGAATGAGATGCGCCTGAATAGTTGAGAAACGTCTCAACAGTTGAGAAACGTCTGAAAAGTAGTAAAACGCCCAACTCTACTTAGAAACACCTAAGGGATTGCCTTAGTGAACTTCTGAAGTTTCCAAGTGTAGAACACCTAAACATTGTCAAAGGCCCAAACAGTTCAAAAACGCTCAAATAGTATTGATGCATCCAAAACAGTTGCAAAGCGCCTGAACAGTTCCAAAGCGCCTCGGACTAAGTTCTCCGAAAGACTTTCAAACAGTGCTGAAACGTCCAAACAGTGTCAAAACGACCACTCTGAAACGCCTAAGCAGTGTTAAAGTGTCTGAATAGTGTTGATCCATCTAAACACTTAGGTGATTTTCACATGATTTCAACACCTCAAATGCTTAATTCATCTTCTTCCTAACAACCTAATCGTAACAAAATTTTCAAAACTTGATAAAACGATCTAAAATTCTTCAATTAAGTCACTAATACACTAATAATCAATCCTTTAATATCATTTCTTTCAATTAACAACACTTTGATTCTCAATTTTGCAGATTTAATGTTCGAGTTTTGAAGAACTGTTCGAACACAAATTTGACAAAAATTCGGATTTGATGATGTAAATTCACTCAATTGTGATTCAAATCATGTTTCTAGTGATGAAGCACAACTAAATCATCATCTAATTGACAATTGTGATCAAATCACAAAAACAAGTTATTCAAAAGTCCTCAAAAGTTGATTTGAACTTCAAATCACTGAACCAAAAGCTTTGATACCATTTGATAGGTTCAAGTGGATCAATCTGTGATTGTTATCAAGCAATGACAATAACATGAACAATGTAATAAACACAAATGAATATCAGAAAAAATCATAGAGTTTCAATTTATATTAGAAGGATTACAAAGTGCAATTAAGAGAATAGGAATATCTAACTTCTAACCTGCATAAAACAAGCAATCCTATTTATACTAATAACAACAAACAAAAGGAACATATATTTACATAACAAGTCCGTATACTATGACAAAACTAATCTAAAGACTAAAATGCTACTCTTTCTAGGGTTCCAACACTATCTCCAAATACGTTAACCTACTTGAGTTCGCTACTCGCGTGTTCTAGTTTGTGGGTGCTTAGAGAAGGATGTCAAATACATGGGCTTGTTTTGAAGTTAGGTATGCACATGGACTTGCATATATAAAGTGCACTTATGGATATGTATTTTAAATGTAGTAGCATGCAAGACGCGTGGCAGATTTTATAGTCTACTCAAGTTCTTGATGACGTTTCCATGACAGTGATTCTTGCTGGTTTTGCACAAAATGGATGCGAGGAAGAAGCTATTCACGTTTTTGTGAGAATGGTGAAAGAGGGAATCAACATTGATCCAAACATGGTCTCTGCTATTCGTGGGGTGTTTGGTGGTGATACTTCCTTAGCTTTCTATAAGCAAGTCCAATCTATCGTTGTTAAAAAAGGGTTTGGTTCAAATCCTTATGTTAGTAATGGGCTTATCAACATGTACTCCAAATGTGGTGAATTAGAGGAATCAATCAAAATCTTTGAAAGGATGGCTTACACAAACTCAGTCTCATGGAACTCCATGATTGCAGCTTTTCCTCGTCATGGTAATGCTTCTAAAGCTCTCCATCTATATGAAGAAATGAAAGAAGAAGGTATAAAACCAACAGACATAACCTTTTTATCATTGCTTCATGTGTGTCATGTAGGTCTAGTAAGTAAAGGCATGGAGTTTTTGTAATCCATGATAAAACAGCATGGAATTAGCCCGAGGAAAGAGCATCATGCTTGTGTAGTTGACATGTTAGGCCGAGCAGGGTTTTTGACTGAAGCCCAACGCTTTGTCTTGTCACTATCTGTAAAGCCTCATGCTCAACTTTGGCAAGCACTCTTTGGTGCGTGTAGCTTTCATGGTAACTCATACATGGGGAAGTATGCAGCTAACCAACTATCCGTTGAAGAACCAGATAGCCCTCTGCCTTACGTTTTGATGGCTAACATTATTCTTCAAAAGGTAGATGGAAAGAGAGAGTTGAATCCATAAGAAGAATGAAGAAGGTCAGGGTGGCGAAGGATACCGGGACAATTCGCATTAAGATGAACAAACGAGTCCATAGCTTTGTTGTTGATGATTGTGTGCACCTACAAACACATGTAATTTTTGATGTTTTATTAGTGTTATTTAGGCATTTGACAAATGAAGGATATGTTTCTCATAAAAGATGGATTCTACGTTGCTGGCATGATGATGATCTTGATGAATATGATGATGAGCATGATCATGATAGAGTAGCTAATTCATGTAACATCAAGATAAATAATCTAGAAGCTTAGTGAAAGAAATCTTTGGTGTCAAACTTTGCAGCCAGAATTCAAGAAGTTTTCATATACTTCAGTTTGGTTTTCCTTAAGAAATATAGTTAATCGGCTTATATATTAATAACAAATTACAAAACTTAAATAAATTAAATATTAAGTAATGAGTAATAAAATTATAAACCATATTAAATAGTTAGTAGTATGATATAGGATTTCTTTTGAAACTTCCATTTTTAAAAAGCTTCATTTTTTAAAAATTTGTTTAAGACATCTTGTTCGAAAAAATCATTTTTAAAAAATCCATTTTCTGAGGAAAATATTTTTTATATTATAAAAATCTCAATGTTTAAATTTGTTTAAAACATTTTAAAAGATTTTTCCCTGAATTAAAGTCTTTTTACTAAAACTTTTATTTCCTAAGAAGTCTGATTTTAAAATATTTCGCATATTTCAAATTGGTTGTTATTTTAGAAAGCAAAAAATTCGTTTTTAATAAAGATTATTTATCTGCAAATTGTGTTTTTTAATTAGATATGCTATTAATTTATTAACAAATATCTACTTCAATTTGGAAAGAGTATAAGTTATATTATTCTTATTCTTATTATTACTATTCTTATTATTACTATTTAATATTATTATTTTCTTATTATAATAAATGGGTAACTAAAGATGTCACATATAGTAACTACAGATGCCACATGGCAACACCACATTCACTCTTAACAAATTTTTCCCGCTTCTCTCTCCTATTAAATGACTCAATTATGTTGATACATATGTCCCTAGTTTATGTGCTTAATGTAAAAGTCTGTCATGGCTTACATAAGTGTAATGAAATGATGTAATGATATATGAATTGTGCATTGATGTTATTATATCTTTAATTCATATATATGAACTAATTATATAGGATTGAAGTTGTTGTATGATTATTCATGCTAATGGACCATACTTATCGACCATACGCATGAAGACATCATGCTAATGAACTAGTCGCACGACATCGTACGATTGAGATATGAGAATAACTCAGTCGCACGACTGAACCTTCAGTCGTGCACATGAATCAGTCGCATGGGCCAGTCGCACGACTCAACCATGCTAATGGTTCGGTTGCACGAATGAAGACTACAAACCTATAAATACAACTTAATTCATGGAAAAACAAGACTTTTGACACTTATATCGTATACAGTCATAACCTAGCTATCCTGAGCGTCATGAGCGCATTATCCAACTTCATAGTTCGCATCTGATTGTATTATACTCAATCTTAAAGTTTCTTTAATCACGAACTCGTTCGGGTTTGCATTCTCACTGATTGGATCGCCAATCAAATAGGATTCCGCAATATTTGATTCGGTTTCACGCATAATCAGTTAGTAGTCCGTACGTACACGGTCCTAAAAAGTGGGATCAGAGCTTTGCCTCTTGATTTTCCATGTGATTCGTTAGTTTTGGTGTTAAACTCACGTTTTTCATTCAAAAAAGGTTATCTTTTTTAGTCCACAGGTTTTTTTCGACGTTTACAGGTATAAAAGTTCAAGTTTTTCGTCATGCGGTAGATTAGGGTTCTGGAAAAATCGTGTTTTGTGTCAAAGTGTCAAAATTCGAAAATTTTAAATCACAACAGTCTTTAGTGGCAGGAATAGCTCATTCGCATGATTGAGTCATCTGCATTGTCCATTCGCATGATTGAGTCATCTGAGTTGTCCAGTCATACGATTAAGTCATGCGCATTGTCCATCCACATGATTGAGTCATCCGCATTGTCCATTCCCATGATTGAGGCATGTGCATTGTCCAATCGTACGATTGAGTCATCCATATTGTCAATTAATATGATTGAGTCATCGGCATTGTCCATCTGCATGATTGACTCATCCACATTGTCAATTCGCATGAGTTAACCAGCCTTGTTCTAAAGTTCAAAGTTTATAGAAATGGAAGATCAATTCGTTGCCTTTACTGCTAGAAGTGACTCTCGCATCCGGGACCTTCTACTTCTGGAAAATGAAATTGGGAATCATAATAAACCACCAAAGCTTATAACGTTAGATGATTATCCACAATGGAAACTTAAGTTTGAGATCAATCTAAATGGAGTTGATCCCAATCCTTGGGCATCCATTAAGACAGGTTACACTATGCCAGTCGGTGCTCAGAGAGTTAAGCTGACTCTGGGAGGAATGATAGACAGCCAGAAGATTAAGTACAATGCAGAAAAGAATGTGTATGCCCTGTTAACTCAATCGATATCGAAAGACATATTTCATCAGTTCTCTGAGAACAAGCAGGTGAAAAAGTTACGGGAAGCATTGGAAAAGAGATATAATTGGAATGCAACGTTAAAGGCTCTGAATGCTAAGGCTCTGAAGAAGGAGTTTGATAACTTCTCTTCGATAGGAAATGAGAGCTTGGATGACATTATTGACAAGTTCTTCCATCTAATGAATGAGCTGCACACTCATGGTGTAACAACGTCTATGGAAGATAAAGTGTCAAGTTTTTCACATGGTTTGCCAAATAAATGGGATTTGTTTGTTTCTAATCTGAGACAGAATGATATTCTTGCAAAGTTGGATATAAATGATTTTATAATGAAGTTAAGAGAGGAAGAACTGAGAATGAAGTACAAGTCACACATAGGATCCTACGATCAAAGCCTTCACTTTACAACTCATTTCCCACTCCAACCAGTTCAGGAGCACCACTACAAACAACATTCGTGTCTGCTTTCACAGCTCCATCTCAAACCATTGTTTCAGGATCCAAAATGTCAGGGTAATCTTGCACCCAATACATAGTGCCTGAAGAAAATACTATAAAGTTAAAGACCGAGAATCTCAGTAATGTCACAGTGGAAGTTGCAAAGGAGCACATGGATCTTCTAGCAGCTGTTGTCCATTTCTATGATGGATTAGTTGCCGGAAAGATTAAAAATTGTCATCTTACACATGAAGATTACAAGCAAGTTGACGAGAATGAGCAAAAAAGGATGGATATCATGTGGGCTCTTTCAAGTGCAATTAGACGAGCCAAAAAGTTCATTGAGAAGACTGGATAGAATTTAGTAGCCACTAAAGACACAACCTTTGGTTTCGACAAAACCAAAGTCACTTGCTTTAATTGTGGTGAAAAGGGGCATTTTAAATGTGAATGTGTAAAGCCCACGAAAACAGGAAATGGAAATCCATTTTCCACCTCAACCATCAAGACAAACCCATGAGTGGAGCTACCTCTTCAAGCAAAGAGAAAAAGGCCTTGACTGCTCAAAGTGATGAAGGCCAAGACTAGACCTTCCGCTTTATGTCTCCGAGTGAATCAAACATTGTGTGTGTTGAGGGACTGGATGATGGTTCTGCGAGTGAAGGTGAGATCACAGTTGAGCAAGTAATGTCAGATACTAAAGAAGCTATGAACGTGGTACATCACTTGGTTGAGGAAGAGCTCAGAGCAACAAGTTCAGAATCTCCAGCATCTGAGGAGTCTAACTCTACATTGATGGCTGATTCAACCGATTCCTCACAGGTAAGTACTAAAGACCAAATTTAGAGAAACCGTTGATTTGAAATTTGCTAGGTTATTAGACCACAATGATAACTTAGTAAATGATTTACAACTGACTGAAGCTAATCGTATTTTAAAATAAAATGAGTGTAGTTACAATGAGCAAATAGAACTTTTGGGTAAACAACTAAGGGAAACCGAGGTTGTTGCTTTCAATCAAGCAAATGATGTAAAGATTTATTTAAATTCTTTCGAAGAAATGAAGAAAGAAAAAGCAGTTGTAGAAGTCGAAGTTAATTCGTTAAAACAAAACTCCATACTTGACCCGTTCTTCTCACATAGTTCAACACTTAGTGAAAGAACAAAATAATGAGGAAGGGTTGGGTACAAAGTAGTTCCACCACCATATGAGATCCTTTTAAATACAAAATGTAGACGTGTAAATAACAACCCAATAAAGGATCATGTGGTGTCCACTTCTTTTGTTAGTGATCCTCATTCCACGGGTAAACCAGTGAATTCTATCACTATACGTAAGGAGTCTACTGTGGAATCAAAAGAAAAGATGCCTAATGTTAATTTGGATGATAAATTGAAAAGGTTAATGTAAGGTTAGGTTCACACATGTCTTTTTCTAAACCCAAAATGACTAAACCAGTTAACCAAACCCATGTTACACGTCAAAGTCCAAATAAACTAAAGGCTAAACATGTTAAAAATGTTCAAACAATTAATTTTGTTAAAGAAGCAGAATCATCTAAACAAGAAGTGACTAAACCCAACTAGACTCATGTTGCACCTGTATGACACTCAACCTCACATAAATAGTTTCCTTAACATGTGGAAGGGATATCATGCCACAGTTGTGGAAAAAGAGGACATATTTCTTCTAATTATCCTTATTATCACACCCCCAGTAAGAAAATTGAACTTTATGATACAAAACAAAGTTCTTCTAAAACAAGTTCTATTACTCCTCCTAAGAGAACTAATGAACCTAAAGTTCAAACTCTAAACTAGTCGTCTATTTATCACAAACATGCCTTACACAAAACTAGCTTATGGAAAGAAAAGTCAAGTAAATTGTTTGATAATGAGAACAATAAGAAGAACGATATGCCCTCATCCTCAAGTGGACAATGGGTTGAGTTTATGATGTCTTATTCCTCTGGGTCACCCAAGCCAGTGAAGGCTTGGGTCCCAAACCTAAACTGGTCATTTCCTTTGAATGTGCAGGATGTCTGCTACAGTGCTATCACAAATACCTGGATTTTTGATAGTGGGACATCTAGGCACATGACCGGGAACTCGCCTTTCCTTTTCAATGTTAAACAAATTAATGGGGCACATGTATCATTTGCTGGGAATAAAGGAGGATATATCACTGCTCAAGGCGAAGTGGGAAACCAGAAAATCAAGTTTCATAAGGTCAACTACGTTCAACAACTAGAGAACAACTTGCTTTTAGGCTCCCAGGTGACAAAGGGTTCAAAGTTGTGTTGGAGAACAAAAAGCGCAATGTGCTAAAAAGGATTATGTTATCCTGGAGGACAAAGTCTTAATGTCAGCTTCAAGATATAATATTTATATGTCTTGGATCTATCAAAAGCCTCCACCACTAATCATAAAGTTCAATGCTTTTTGTCAAAGGCAACAGAGAGGGATTCAGTCTCCTGGCATAGGAGAATGAGACACATTAATCCCAGGAAGATGAATCCATTGATATAGAATGATCTAGTGAATGGAGTAAATGTCAAGAAGTTCCAGCTTTTGGATTTTTGCATAGCATGTAAGAAAGGCAAACAAACCAAGAAGACTCACAAGGCAAAGAAAGTTAATTCCATTGACCTTCCTCTCGAGCTTCTGCACATGGATCTGGTTGGTCCCGTTAGTACTAAAAGTATTACTGGTGATTTGTACTACTATGTAGTAATAGATGATTACTCAAGATTCTCTTAGGTGATGTTTCTGAAAGCCAAATTAGAAACTTTTGAATCATTCAAACATCTCCTAACTACATTGGAATCACTCTACAAGTTGAAGGTAAGACATATTCAATCAGACAATGGCACAAAGTTCAAGAATTAGTGGATGGAGGCGTTTTGTGAAGAGAAAAGGATTGTACATCAATTTACGTCTGCCTACACACCAAAGATGAATGGAGTTGCTGAGTGAAACAATCAGAGCTTCATAGAGATAGCAAGAATCATGCTAGCCGACTCGAAACTGCCTATCCAATTTTGGAATGAGGCAGTGGCCAATGCATGCTACACCCTTAATCGGGTCTTGGTGGTCAAACATCATGGTAAAACATGTTAGGAGTTGTTCCAGCAACGTAAACCTAACATGGAGTATCTCAAACCATTTGGTGCACCATGTACGCTGCTGAAGAAAACTCAGTGTGGGAAGTTCAGTGAGAAGGTTGAAGAAGGGATCTTTCTCGGATACAATATACCGGACAAGAGAGTTTATAACAACTCAACGGGTTAGATAGAAGTGTGGTGCAACGTTGATGTTCAGATTACACCACCCCTTTGCTGGAAAGGGACCTTCATTCTTCTTCGACTATGATGGATTCTTTAAGTCCTTCAACATACCTCCCTCCCTTCCTAATGATGAGTTAACGACCAGAATGATATACGATGTCCTAGACACACCGCCACTAGACTCGACAACATCAACTTCACGAGGTGCATCTTCTAATCCTTTAGGGGGAGCACTTTATGTAACCAATTCATCCTCTGATGATGAAGAAGTGAACAATGAACAAGTGGACCAGGGGGGACAGGTTCCTACTACTGAAAGTGCACAAGCATCGGATGTTCATGCCTCTGACACTTCTGAACCTCATACTCCAACAACTACTAATACTGAACCTGGAATTCAAAATCTGGATGACGAAGTAGTTGTTCCCACCACTCCCGGATCTCAAATAATGTTTATCATCCACTGGATAATGTCATAGGGGATGTACTATCAGGAGTACACACACGAAATCAGCTATACTCAGTTGATTATGCCTCAATCATGGAAAAAGGCTATCTTGATGATGGTGCTTATCGATGTTTTGTGTCTCAATTAGAGCCAAAATATGTAAGTGAAGCCTTAAATGATGAGGCATGGGTTAGTGCCATGCAAGAATAACTCCTACATTTCAAAAAGGTAGGATTATGGACACTGGTGGACAGAACAAAAGGTGCTAAGGACACTGGTCTTAAAGTGCAAGAAAGATGACTAAGGGGTCATAATTAGAAACAAGGCTCAACTTGTGATACAAGGTTTTAGACAATTCGAAGGCATAGACTACAATGATGTGCTTGCACTTATGGCTAGAATGGAAGCAATCCGTATCTTCCTAGCCTATGCATCTTACATGAATATTAAAGTTTATCAACTAGAAGTAAAAAGTGCATTCCTTCAAGGTGAAATCCGGGAGACAGTCTACGTCAGTCAACCCGAAGGATTTGAGGATCCTTATCATCGGGACAAAGTTTATAAACAAGACAAGCCTCTCTACGGGCTCCATCAAGGCCCTAGAGCCTTGTACGAGAAACTCTAAACTCATCTTGTTAAACATAGTTTTCGCAAAGTAGTGATTGATTATATGTTATTCATCAAAGAAAAAGACGATGATTTACTATTGGTATAGATATATGTGGACGACATAATCTTTGGTTCCAAGAATGAAGAATTATGTAAAGAATTTGAATGATGAAAGCAGAGTTTGAGATGAGTGCAATGGGGGAGATGAAGTTCTTCCTAGTATTACAAGTGGATTAGAAACCAAAAGAAATCTTCCTGCATCAGACTAAATATGTAGGGGACATCCTTAGGCGGTTTGACATGGAGAATGCTTCAGCTGCTCGAACTCCACTTGCCACGAACCATGATGTGGCACCCGACGAAAATGGTGATCTAGTTGATGCTACAATGTATAGAGGAATGATCGGATCCCTTATGTATCTCACAACGTCTCATCCTAATAACATGTATGCCACGTGTCTTGTTTAACATATCAGGCAAAAACAAAAGTTAATCATCTCATTAGTGTGAAACAAATTTTTGTTATCTGAAGGGTACTCCAGCACTCGGGTTGTGGTATCCTCATGATGATGATTTTGAGCTTACAACGTATAGTGACTCAGACTATGGTGGTTGCAAGATGAACTACAAGTCAACATCTGCAGGATGTTAGTTTATTGGTAGATGGTTAGTCACCTGGCAGTGTAAGAAGTAGACATCAGTTGCCCTGTCAACTTGTGAAGCTGAATATGTTGCTGCTGCAAATTGCTTTTGTGAAGTCGGTTTGGATCGATAAACATTCGAGCATGTTCTTGACGGAAGGATAAATAACAGCACAAACCAAAATTCAAACAATAATACGAACTATAATTGAATGGTTTCATTGATAAAACTTAACGATTACAAGCTCGTTATAACATAAGAATCAAGACTATTGGCAAGGGAAAGATCGAGCATGATCTCCCCTCTCATCCGGCAGCCCTAGGGCTTCAAGGCACACTCTCTCTTGAACCCTTTTGAAATCCTATTCTCTCTACACATTGAAACTGGTATATATAGGCTTCCTCCCATATTAGATGTGACTAGGCCCATTCGTGCGATTGGACCATGCGTATGGTTCAATCGTATGACTGGACCATGCGTATGGTTCAATCGTACGACTGGACCATACTTATGTTTTAGTCTTACCAATGTCCCAATCGCATCCCTCAGTCGCATGGCTGGTCCATTAGCATGGTTCAGTCGTACGACTGAGTCTCATTCGCATATGCTCCTGCGAATGACCTAGTTTCATGTGTTTACAACATATCAGGTGTAATACATTAAGCCTAGACTATTCGACAAGCGACGAACACACTATATGCGACTATATATGCTCCAAGACTTTTCGCAAATCATTTGGATTCAACAGCAAATGCGTGACTACAGTTTGCAATTTTCCAACACTCTTATTTTGTTGATAACTCTGATGCTATTGCTTTCACCAAAAATCCAGTCCAACATCCTAAAACTAAACACATCGGTATTAATCGATGTGGGTAAAATTAATACAGATTTCCAAGGCGTCGACCTCTACACAAAAGCATTTGATAAACCAAGGTTTTTATATCTCTTAAAAGTTAACGCCGTGAAAAAGAAAAGTGATGTGATTCTGGTGGAAGAAAGTGCGTAGTCCGACGCGTTTTCTTTTATTTTCATTCAATTCATTTTATTTTCCTGTATATTAAAATCCAAAAACACCAACATATTTTTCAGTTTTAGAATTTTAGGGGGAGAATAGGTTAGTTCAGTATTAAATTAGTTGCATTATTTAACTTACAAAAAAAATGAGGGAGGAGGACAGCCTAGCTAATAGAAATGAGATCAAATTTGTGATTCTGATTCAACGCTTATGGAAAATGATAGCAAACAGGGAACAAATTCTTTGTGACTTCAAAAGAATTTAAATAATAAAGATGCAAAATTTAAATTATACATCTGAGAAGTTTAAGCAAAATAAAAGGAAAAATGATAGTAAAACTAGTATGCTACTGAGGTAACACGGAGAAAGTAGACCTAGAGGTTGCTAGACCATTATATGATGTGTCGGTAGATTCAACACAATAGATGAGGAGACCTCATTGGTGATTTAAATTAAAACTAAGTTGTTCAACTTGTTGTGGGTTCCCATCTTATCCCTGTTAACACAATCAACACATTTCCAATAAGGGGTGACGAGCAAATAAACGCCATAAATGTGTGCGGATGACCATAAAAAGAGCAAAGCACGAAAAAAAATTTTAAGCACAATCAAGCTAATGACAAATGTTGTTGGTGTGTTATGTGCAAAATAAAAATAAATGCTCTAACAAGAAGATAGGTTGTGTGCCTCTCTGCTGTGCGGTGGCACTAACCTGAGGATAAGCATAACCTAAATATTCTAGAAGTCATTGTTGTTTGCGCCTCTCGGCTGTGCGGTGGCATTCACCTTAGGCTTGACATCTCTTTGAAAGCTCTTAGAATAGTTTCTTCTTGTCAAATACCTGTAGACCACTCAAAAATCTCCTAAGGAATATTGATTACCATATAAGTGTTCGATCCATACATGCTTGTTGAAATAATCAAACCTAATGTATCATAAATCTGTGTCAACAATCTATGTACGGATTTAAGAAAACAATTATACGGACAAACATCGTGGCTGCAACTCTTGAAAGTCAAAATCAATGTGTGCATCTTATGGCTCTTGTATGATTTCATAAACTTGATGTTGACTCTCCGTCAAAACAAGAATCAAGCATCAAAATGTTTTGTTAAAGTGTCCCAAATGATTTTGATAAACCTATATGATTCCATAATGAATCTCTCCATAAATGATCAAATTAACTTGAAGTTGTGTTGTCCAAGAAGATAAATCGGTTAGACGCTCTTCTAAAGATTTCAATCCATCTCCAATCAAAAATACAAAAATATATCTTGTTTTTTTTCTAATTTAAAGTTCTTTTATTTAATTCTTAGTCATTTATTAGGTAAAAGTCAGACTATACCTCTGGATTCAATCTGTGAATCACTCACTAAAAGTGGTCACGTCTGAGGTGACCAATCGGATTTTCGAATTAAAAGGATCACGTCTGAGGTGATCAAATAGTTTTTTCAATTTAAAAGGTCATGTTTGAGATGATCATCGGTCATAACATCTTATCAATAGTTAAAGGTGTATGTTTGAAATTGTACGTGGTCAAACTCATAAGTATGAACCATTCGCATGATTGGATCATAAATATAAGCCAATCGCACGATTGAACCATAAGTATGGGCCAATCGTAAGATTGAATCATGAGTATGAGCTAATCGTACGATTGAACCATAAGTATGGACTAGTCGCACGATTGGATCATAAGCATGGAGCAATCCATACGATTGGATCACTAGAATGAACCAATCACATGAATGGATAAGGCCATATGAGCCAGTCGCACGCCTGAACCCCAGTCGCAGGAATGAAGCATGTGAATGGTCTAAGTCGCATGACTAAATGTTAAATCAGTATAAATAGAGGGGAATCGGTCGCATTTGTACCACCCTTCAAGCTCTCTAAAACCACCCATACTTACAGAAACTCTACTCAAATGTCATCTGATTGTGATTCTACAGGATAAGTGTTTCTAACAGTTACTCTACTCATCTATAGGTACACTGCAACTGAACTTGGTCAAAATGAATGTGTTGATTGCATCTTAAACGGATGAAGATGCCAAAACCTAGAACTAAGACTACTCTTAAGAATAGACCACTTAAGTGGTCACAGATGCTAGCTTAAATGAATCTAAGTGCTAATTCGAGTCGCAACTGTCCAAATGTATCTGAAAATGAAGTGCAATGTCTTGTTTTTGACAAAGATTCAAATCTTTGGCGTTCAACAGTGACATATATGAATGGACAGGCTCATGAACTTCACTCGCACGATTGAGCGGGTGAATGACTCAATCGTACGTATGAATCATGCTTATGGGTTTAGTCACACGACTGACTCAACCGCACAATGTAGCATACATCTAAGCTCAGTCGCAGGTCACACGACTGAACTCAGCTGTAGGCACAATCATACGACTGAACTCAATCATACTACTGAAGTCAGTCATATTGTTCAGTCGCATAATTGAATCAGTAGAACAAAAGTATTCAAAATTCACCTTTTAAGTCTAGCAACAAATCTAATGTATATATTTCTTTTGTTGCAGCAACATGGATGATAAATGGATAATGAACACCAAGCACAACATATGTGCACATGTAGATGTTTTTCTATGGATGAAGTACACCGGTGACATCAACTAGCTGTGCTCAACAAGGGCAACTTGTGCCCCGAGTTCAAGTACTTAGCCTATGTCATCTTTAAGTGCATAGCGTCAACGAGAGGAGGATTTGATGTGATGTCTGACCAAATCCAAAATGTATACGTAGCACTCATGTTAAACCACCTATTCAAGTGCTCTCACATGATCTTCCGTTACTTGATGGAAAGGGAGAAGATGATGTTTTGGACAGAGATGGGAATAATACTATGCAAATGGGTGGTGGTATGGATGATGAATATTCTCAAGAAGCTAACCAGGTTATGTCACTTAATGTACAAAATGTTGATGCTTATTCGCTCTAGTGGAACATCTCTCAGGCTTATGAATAGCAAATTGGTCCATAACAGGGCCAAAAGCTTACTGAAGAAGTACTAAAGATTCTAGAATAAGGTGATGACTGTGAAGTTGAAACTAAGCTTCTGGTGCATCTGCAATGTGATAATTTCAGCTCGATCAAGTATCCTTTAAGGAACTAATTGAACATTGTGTGGTGTACTCGTCTAGCGCAAGCTGAAAAGACTACAAATCAAGACAAAAGTAATTATTAGATTTTTATGTATTTTAAAATTTTGTATTTAAATTATGTGCTGCATTAATGTAATTAATGATTATTTTTGTTTAAATGTCTTGATTAATGATTAATGTGTCATGAGTTGAATGTTTAAATCAAATTGTTAAAGATGCTCCAAAAGTCGATGTCCAAAGTGATGAGGAGTTGCAGGATGTTGATGAGGTTAATTGAGGATGTTACAGCAGAACATTATCCAGAGTACACTGACCACGAGGAAAATGTGATACCCAACTTGGGTGATCCTTTTGGCAGTGCTACATTTGAGAAGCTGGATGAAATGGAAAAGGAAAAGGAAAAGGAAGAGGATGAAAACCAAGCCCAAGCCTCGAATGCAAATGTTGGTATCAAGAAGGCTGAATGGGCAGCTTGTTTTGCTAAAATAAGAGCCCAGCGCATGACTCCAAAGCAAAATGCCTACACTAAACTCTACAAAGTCAAGAAACATCAGAAGGTGTCAGGAAAAATCATAGCGTGGGCTTATTTTGAGGACTTAAACGTTTATGCAGTGAAAAGAGAGAAGGGAATCAAGTACATCTGACATCCTCATGATCTGAAGACTCTTCCTTGTTTTGAGCTCAACTAACTGGCATGCTTAGATCTGCTGTATGCTAATCCAAGGAAGATGTTAGGTTGGTTATAGTTGCATTGAAGAAAGAATACCACACCAGGTGGGTAAACTTCAGACCTCAACAACCAAAGAGGTACATGTGTAGATCTGAAGTGGACCCTATATCTGGGAAGCCGGATGTAGTGCTGAAGTGGAGTCCTCCTCGCATGATGTCAAAAATTCCATTACGGAAATGCCTCAGGACTTCACTTTATTTTTCAAATGGTGGTATTATGACTGGAGGACGGGTGAAGCGGTTATAGTTGTGAACAGAGACGGAAAAATTTAAACTATGAGGGTATTTGACCCAATGTGGCTTACCAACTTGTCTGTTGAAGATGTCTACTCTATATACAAGTGGCCATAATTCTATGACACATAGGATATTGTACAAGCCCTCCAATTCTAGAATGTGATACCGCTCTGCTTTGCGTTTGAAATACACATAACAGTCAAAAGAGAGTAGAAGTACAAGAAGTTTGAAGAGCATGTGAAGGATTTCAGACAATAGAGTAAACTAGTTCCAAGGTGGAGTTTGTTGATACATATGACCTTAGTTTATGTGCTTAATGTAAAAGTTTGGCATGGCTTACATATGTGTAATGAAACGATGCAATGATATATGATTTGTGCTTTGATGTTAATGTATCTTTAATTCATATATATAAACTTATTATATAGGTTTGAAGTTGTTGTATGATTATTCATGCTAATGGACCATACTTATGGACCATACGTATGAAGACACCATGCTAATGAACCGATCTTAGGAGACTGGATCAGTTGTACGACTGAGACATTAGAATGACTCAGTCGCACGACTGAACCTTCAGTCGTGCCTATGAATCAGTGGCATGGGTTAGTCGCACGACTTAACCATGCTAATGGTTCAATCGCACGAATGAAGACTATAAACCTATAAATACCACTTAATTCATGGAAAAACGAGTCTTTTGACACTCATATCGTATACACTCATAACCTAGCCATCCAGATCGTCAAGAACACATATTCCAACTTCGTAGTTCGCATCTGATTGTATTCTAGTCAATCTTAACATTTCTTTAATCATTAGATCGATCGGGTTGCGTTCTCACTCATTGGATCACCAATCAAATAAGATTCCGTACTATTTGATTCGGTTTCACCATACGTGATCCTAAAAAATTAATTATTATTTATAGTATTTAATTCAATCTTTTGATTACAAGCTATTTTTAAAAAGATAAGAAATAGATCTCTTTATTATTGTTTGTTTATAAAGAAACAATTTTTAATAAAAAGAAAATTTTCTAGAAAGTACGTCATAATTTTTTTAAAACATGAAATATTTTAAAATTTCCATTTTTAATATGTTTTGTTCTTAAACGAAATGTTTGGTTTATTTTTTAGAAAAAAAACAAAGAAAGTATAAAAACAAATTTTTAAAAAATTGATATCATTGTTTTATTACTTATAGTACTTACTCATACTTAACTTAAATCACATATTATTTAATAATTAATAAAATTTTATTATATTTAATATTTTATTTATTCAACCCGTGTAATACACGGGTTCCCTAAAGCTTGTTTAGTATAAAAGGATATGAAAAGTTGCGTGTCAAAAAATTATTTGACTTAGAATATGTGAAAATTTGTTTGGGCTTTGTTCATTCGTATATGTATAACTATTTGAAAATGTCAATTCACAAGTGTGTGCTCACGCAGACACATTGCATATAAACATGCATGTATTATCTAATACCATGGTTGTAAACATGTGACTCATGTTGTTTTGGGAGCTTTGTGTCTAAAGCTTGAGCATGGCTTCTCTTCATCTTTCCAAGATTGAGCTTGGGTTGGCTCCGCTTACCTATGATTTATTATTTTAATTTTATAGAAATTTATAATTTTTATCTTTCGTATAAAATAACTAGTGTGTCATTACCCGACTTTGCTACAGGTTCAAAACATAGACATGGCGTGGTGTTAAAATTTAAAACGTTTGGTTGACGACGTGTACTAATAGATGTCAATTAGTCATCCTATGAAAAATTCTACACTGAAAAAAAACAAAAAAAATGAAAATCCTAAAGAGAAAACATATAAAAGAAAAAAAAAGCATGAAGAAAGCTACAAAAATAATTTCACTTAAATACACACAAAAATACACACCTTTTCTTTAGTGTAACCCTAAATTGTTGTCACAATCCGCACGCTGCCACCACTACACTACGGTGTAAGTAGCACCACATCACTGTCATGTGTTGGCAATCCACCATCATATTTGTTCACAAGAAACACGTTCATCACCAACACCCTTTCGCCACTCGGCTTTTCCTACTCTTGAGAGCACAACCAGCCTATCTCTTTTCTTCTATGGCCAAACCCATATCTAGTATGCAACACGTTTAACAAAACAATTGTTATGGTCATAAATTTGAAAACAAAGGTTCAATTGGTTGGTTTGATGGTGGACGCAAATCTGAAAAAAAAAAAGTTCAATTGATTGCTTTGATGTTTTTCACAAACCTACAAAGGTTCAACAAAGGATTTAAAAAAACAATTTTCATAGCACACCACTTTTCTCTTTTCAGTGATGGGAAACATCTATTCCATTAGTACACAAGCCTCTACATTTCATCTCTCTTTTCTTAGCCATCATTTCCATAGCAAAGGAGAGGAAGTTTGTCTTGTTTTCCATGGTTTTTTTTGCGTATGATTCATTAGCATCACATTAGCTTTTTTGTTTTTTCATTTTCTCAAATTTTTCTAGAGGGTGATGTCCCCCATATACCCACAATTTATCCGGTGAAACGTTTTGAATATTCACCAGTTGGTGATAGTGTTCCCAATCGGGGTCAAAATTCCCCACCCTCACTCGGTTTTTATTCATAGTCATCTCACAGTCACACATGCCACTAGGATTTTAGGTCGTAAAGAGAAAACATGAAGAAAAAAAGTAGAGATCTATTATGTTATGTTTTTAAATGTATCTTTTAACACATGAGTATTTTAGGTTTTTTTAATAAAAATTAACAACACATATGGATTGCTTTATATAGTTAAAATTAGTTGAAATAAAAATGAAATTACTAAACTAAAAATTTAATTATACTATACTTATAAAATGCTACGGACTTTCGATGTAAATAAATTGCTTGTTTGAAAAATCAATCATATGGGCTGTAGTGGGAGTGGTAAACTTGTTGCATTTTAACAGTGAGTTCATGGATTCGTGTTGGATCAAGAAGAATGCTGGTGCAACCAAAACCAAATCACTTATACTTATTTTGGTGTTACTTACAAAAGGCTTCCGAAGCCAGTGTGGACCTTCTGAAGGAAAGTAGAGTTCTTCCGAAGGCAAAGTAAAATATCAACTTCCGAAGACAAACTCTACTTCCAAAGTCAAGGAACTTACTTCCAAAGATCAAGTCTAAGATGAAGAAATCAAAAGACTACTTCCCAAGTGTGATGAAAGAAAAAGTCCTCAAGCATCGGAAGAAGTAGCCACTTTCGAAGTGTAAGTGGCTTCGGAAATACTTGTTCTTCCAAAGCCATTTAACCTTCGGAAGACACTTCTATGAACTAGTGTACATAAGTATGGTCTCTGACACTCCGTTGCACACCTCTAATACTGCATGGCGTTTTCTCAAAGGGCCATGTCGTTGACCATACTTTATTCCACCGTTCACCTTTTTATGTTAGTACAAGTTACCAACTTTAGTTGGTGACAAAAGGTAACTTGGGGACATGTCCTGACTACCACATCTTAAATCTAAGTTACCTTAAACAATAGCTTTGTAGTATTTGCTTTAGTTAGAGGATTCTAGCAGGTATCAATGTATATCTAGCTATAGGTAGTATTATATATAGTTTGTCATTATAACTCATAACAGTGTGCTTGTAAGAGTCTTGTAATATTTGAGTTGAGAAGAAATATATGCAAGTACGTTGAAAATTACTTCTTGTGTTTGTTATTACTTATTATATTGTTATCAACTCTTAGAGACTTTGCTTTCATCCGAGTGTTGTTTAAGTGAGTTTGAGAGAAAAACAAGTTTTTAGCGGGTTAGTCGGTTTAACCGCCATATCTTTTACTAACTTTCTCTGCAAACTGATAAAGAGATTACATCCCTCCATGGCAATGAAGTTGATCTACAACACCCTCTCCAAAATCAATAGAGCCTAGAGAGACCTTTTATCTCTAGCCCCCATCAGCAAACCTTTATTGAGGTGAGTCCAAGTGATGTGGTGGGGACTCATGCAGATTCAACTGCCACTACAAAATGTGCCTCAATGGACCTTATGGAAAGTCGTAACATTTTTGAGACTGAATCTATGGCAACCATGCCTTTGATGACCCTGAAACAGACATCATTAATCAGGGGAATCCAGAGTGCCAAGAAACCACATCTGGTGGTGAGGCTGAACATACCAGGTATGTTACCTCATCTCCTCATGATTCTTCAAAAGAAGATGAGGGAAGCATGCAACTCCTTATTTATGACCTACTATCTAAAGTCTCAAACCATGAATTGAAGGTTAGGACGTTAGAAGAAAGGTCTGCCACTTAGCAACTTGAGATTGACAATCTCAAGGCTCAACTAGCTGAGAAATAGATTGAGAGATCTGTTAGGCATGTACCTATTCAGGTCTCCTTGACCTCTTCCTACAGCTCATCTAGCTCTAAAGATGGTGCTACTAAAAAGGGGGAGAGTGTTCAGAGACAAACATCTGAGGAACCACAGAGCCAAAGTTTAACCTCCAAATATTCAGCTCCCATTACAACTACCTTTGAGCCATCCCATGTTTTACTACAAATTGACTCAAGGATGATTAGAGATCTCCATAGGCTCTTCTCCAAGTTTTAGTTGAGATCCTCTCTTGATCAGCCAAGCCCTGATGCAGCCATGATGTACTTCAGAACTGAAGACCTTTAGAGGCTAAGTGCACCTTCTACCACAGTGGAAGAAGTTGGTTAACCTAAGGTCCACATGGAACCTAAGATTCAATTCGAATGGAAAATGGGGACCGATGGCCTAGCAACTAAAACAGTTGGGACAGAATCTGCACCCCGTCAAACTTACAAAGCTCAAATTAAAGCCTCAGATGAACAAGCCGAATCTTCCTAAGCTGAATTGGAAGCTGCGAAAGGAATGTTCTCACTATCCGAGGAACCATCATCATAGATGCAATTCTAAAACTAGCATCTGAGGTGAATAGTGAGGACTTTCTGGATCAACCTCTTGTTCAGACACCCTCTTTGCCTCTCTCACAACCCGAATCCACTCTCTAATAACCACCAAAGTCAAGCTCTTCAAAAGTTAACAAAGGAAGAAGAAAATGACTACGGAAGAGCTTCAGGAAGTGGAGAAGATTGAAAAGCTAAAAAGAAAAGGAAGACTTCCAACTGGGAAGCTATTTGCAGCCAGTACAAAAGCAGCTGCAGCCAAGTAGGAGGCAGTCAACAACAAAAGAAGAGAGGAGATCATTGACTAGCTCATCAAGCTTGCAGCTGCCAATAAAGAAACACTCCTGCTACCAGTAGAGGAGCTGGTGAACTTGAAAAGGCAACCATGCTGCAACAGGAAGCAACATGGTTGGCCTTAGAGGAAGAAAAAGAAAAGGAATAGAGGGAAGCTGACGTGCAGCTCAGGAGGGAAAGGATAGCCTTCCTAACCTCCAAAGGGTTCTCTCTTCAAGAGTTGTCTCCCACACAATGATGAAATGATCCTATGGCTTTTTAATAAAGAGCATGATCAATTGGAGAAAGTGAGAAAAAGATTTGCAAGAGAAAAGTTAAGGGAAAAGAAAAAGAAGGAAGAAGAAGCAAGGGCCACTGCAACCAATAAGATAGGTGATAAAACGTGGATGAAAGACTATCTTTGGGCTCACGGCTTCTCTGGAAGGCAGGTGGGTCCCATGAAAGGACACTCCAATGAATTTTCAGTGAAATCAAAGCTCACATTCGTTTGGGGAAAAGGAGAGAGATGTACAGAAGGGTACAGGGTATGACCTTTATACCAACCACTTAACCCCATCTTGAACCAATTCCCTCTCCATTCACCATCAAAACTGAACCTTATACTCCTGAACCCAAACCTTTGCCCTCATCCAATTCCTCACCCTTCCAACAACCTTCCAAACCATCCCCTCAGCCCTCCAAACATCTCTCTCTAGAGGAGTTTAAGGCAATCATGACTAATTTCACCAACTGTACAACTGTGAGCGACATCTCCTGTGAGGAAGACTCTATCAAACTGACATATGTTGATGGATCTCCACATTCCCTCACAAGAGATCAATTTCTTGATCTGCCTAGAGGAACACTTGATCATGCTGCAAGACTTGTAGGCCTCAACTCAGACTCATTGAATGATGAAGAGAAGAGAATAAGAAGGAAGCTGGTGACTTTGTTGGATACAAAGAAAGAGGACTAGATTCCTAGTCAACATCTTATGCCTAGAAAGAAAATAATACAGGGGAAGTTCGATGAAACTTCTCACAACTTTGTTGTGGATAGACAGAAGGTGAGTCAACAGACTGAGTGCCCCTCTCTGCTACAGTTTAGTAGGTTTGACCTTGCTAAGTTAGTAGAGAAACCATTCCTCTAATTCCTCCAACTCTGAAACTACTGCTCACATGAGAAATCATCTAAGCAGTCTTCATCTTACTGAGTTGACTGCAAAAGCCAAGATTGAAGAAGAGTTGAAGTTGAGAAGAAAGGAACACAAGGATAAGCCTCCCACCAAGGGTACAACCTTTCTACTAATGGTGGAGGGTCCTGATTTGGAACCTATAATTAGATGGGAATATGATTATAGCTCCCATAAACTAACTCTTTTCAGAGGAACACAACAAAAGGTACATATCATTTAGGGTGACAGACTAGAGTTCCAGTCAACTAAAGATTTTTACAAGCTTCTCAGCACCACTTCAGGGAGAACAAGGAAACTAACAAATATTTACTCTCCTTGGTACTGAACGTTTTGAGGAGCACAAACAAGTGAGGTTTTTGTAGCATCAGCCATGGGGGAGTTTGCTGGATCAAGAAGAAGGATAGTGCAACCAAAACCAAATCACTTATACTTATTTTGGTGCACCTTACAAAAGGCTTCCGAAGCCAAGTGTGGACCTTTTGAAGGAAAGTGTCAGATCAAGAAGAAGGCGGTGCAACCAAACTATCATCACTTAGATAATTTTGGTGCTACATCAAGCTTCCAAACTTAGCATGGAACTTCCGAAGGTTGTAGAGTTCTTCCGAAGATAAAGTGAAAGATCAGCTTCCGAAGACAGAACACTACTTCTGAAGTCAAGAGCATGCTTCCGAAGGTTAAGTCTTCGAAGAGCAATCAGAAGACTACTCCGAAGTAATAAGAAAAGAAGAACTTCGCAATCCTTAGAAGACGCAGCCTCTTCCAAAGTATAAGTGGCTTTGAAAGTACTTGTTCTTCCAAAGCCATTTAACTTCCGAAGACACTACTATGAACTAGTTGTTGGGGTTTGTTAGAACAAATACATAGTTTAACCTTTTAAACTTAGTGAAAAAACACAGCAGAAACAAGCATTATAACTTAGTTAATGAACTGAAAATTTCGAGTTTCATCTTGATTTAACAAAGTTATAAACAAACCCATAAACATTGGATATTTTTTATGTGAATAATACTAGCAAGAAACACACACATACATCATGGACAACCATAATGAGGCTGCCATAGACTATCTTTTCAGCAGCAAAAGGAAGAGATTGAAGAGGATGAGCTCCAAGAGACGACTAAAGGCACCAAAGGAGGTCCTCTCAAGCTTGCATACCCCAAGCTATCAACAACACCTTGTTTCTAGGAGTTGAACATCCAATGAAACCCGAAACAAGCTCCTAGAATGTTTCAGCAGTGAACTCTTCAACAAGATGAGATAATCCTTTTCTTTCTTGAGAGTTTTTGCATATAAGAGAGAGAGAGGAGAGGAGTGAATGACTTGTCTATTATGATTTTTTCAAGAAAACAAGGGAAATATAAAAGAAGCCAATCCCCTAAAGGGGGGGGGGGGCGGCCGAATTCACCATTTAACAATGGCTTTCCCCCAAAACTTAAAACTTAATAAAACACATTAACAAGTCATTAACATAAGTTATTCATATAATTGACCTTTTAATTGAATAACTCATACACACTCTCTTATTATTTGATGTTATTTAAGTAACTTAAATAACATTGTAAATAATATCTATAAACAAAATATCCATATAATTGGTTCAATCTCATATGCAACTTATTTAGAAACCCATATTCTAAATTGGTGTATATATATATATTATATATATATATTTAATTGTGTGATCATATCATCAATTAAATATTATTTTGTGTTTGCTTAGCTTCTTATTGGGTATGACCCAACTTGGATCATGCGTACTAACCACATCAATGTTCTATGTGTTTTGGGCATAAAGTATTCAACAATCTCCCACTTGCACAAGATTCATAGAAGATTGATGCAAGCAGTAAATACCGCCTAACAACGGTTTACTACCCTCAATACGCATGACTTAAAGCCATTCAATAACTCAACCCCTTGAAGTATCCAACTTTAAATGATTTAGGTGAATCAATCATTTATCCTTTTGTTACAGATGTCATGTTAAATCCAAGGACACAGAATGATCATTCCTTGTTGATTTAACTTAATGAGGCCTTATTATTTGTTTATTTAACAAATCCATCAATACATACGTTTCTCACAAACACTTCGTGTCACGTCTGAACATAGCCTTACGTATTGTCCATTATTTCAGGGCAGTGAAGACTAGTTCAAGGTATAACACTTGGTGAGTATCAAAACCCGGTATGTATCTCAGGTCTGAGGATACCAAATCATATTCGCCTTAACTCAAATTTACTTATGATCAATCTAAAGATTCCATGTAGTAAAATTTGATATGCGGGTTAGTCCGATATTTGTATCCCACAAATATCTATGAACTTTGGCAGCAACCATTTGCTCTATATTCATTCCTTGTGAATATCCACCAATCCAAATACATAATAATCTTATCCTCATACTTGTTCCCACAAGTATGAACGACCGCAGACATTTAGAGTAAACAATTTTCTCATGGATTAAACATCCTAAATTGGAACATTTATTGAAATATTATAACCAAATAATTTTATTCAAGCAGTAAGAGAGTTCCAAATATCCAAATACGAAATCACAGATTAAGTCCAATCACTAGAATATCGAAGTCCATGGCACAGGTATGACCTTCATGCTTTGCCTTTTCTAGGAGCTTCGTAAGAGGATCCGCAATATTTTGATCTGTGTGAACTTTGCGAATACATATCTTTCCTTTCTCAACTTCATCTCGTATGTAGTTGAATCTCCGCTCATGTGCCTAGTCTTTTGATGAGCATGAGGTTCCTTGATTTGAGCAATCGCACCCTCGTTATCACAAAATATCTCTAGGGGGTCCTGAATGGAAGGGACAACCCCTAGATCGGCAATGAATTTATTCAACCATGCAGCTTCTTGAGCTGCCAATGAGGCGGCGACGTATTCTGATTCTGTAGTTGATAATGCCACCACATCCTGTTTAGAGCTCTTCCAAGAGATGGCTCCTCCATTCAGAATGAAAATGTATCCAAATTGTGATCGTGAATCATCACGATCGGTTTGGAAACTCGCATTCGTGTAACTTTTACAACGAGTTCTTCATAACCAGATCCATAGACTAGAAACATATCTTTAGTCCTCCTTAGGTACTTAAGTATGTTCTTGACAGCCATCCAATGACTGCTTCTAGGATTTTACTGGTAACGGCTTGTCATGCTTAAGGCGCATGAAACATCCGCCCGAGTGCATATCATTGCATACATGATGGATCCAATAGCACATGCGTATGGGATTCTCTTCATTTTATCTTGCTCATCCTTTGAGCTTGGACAATGAGTCGTACTCAATATCATTCCTCTTTGAATAGGTACCGTACTTTTATTAGAGTTATCCATCTTGAACCTTTTCAAAATCTTATCAATGTATGCACTTTGATTTAAACCAATCAACCGCCTTGATCTGTCCCTATAGATCTTTATTCCCAGAATATAGGCGGCTTCACCAAGATCCTTCATGGAAAAAAAAACTTTCAAGCCAGGTTTTTACACCTTCCAAGGTTGGAATGTCATTTCCAAATAGTAGTATGTCATCAACATACAATACTAGGAATGTGATGATGCTCCCACTAGCTTTCTTATATACACAAGCTTCATCAGCATTCTTGATGAATCCAAATTTAATTACTTTTTCATCAAAACGGTGATTCCAACTTCTCAATGCTTGTTTCAATCCATAGATTGATTTTTTAACTTGCATACTTTGTTAGGATGTTTTGCATCGACAAAACCTTCAGGCTGAGCCTTATAGACATCTTCCTCAAGATATCCATTTAAGAAAACCGTTTTAACATCCATTTGCCAAATCTCATAATCATAATGAGTAGCTATGGCAAACAATATCCTAATAGATTTTAGCATTGCAACAGGTGAGAAAGTTTCATCATAATCAACCCTTTGAGTTTGAGTGAAACCCTTTGCTACAAGTCTTGCTTATAAGTATCCAAGTTTCCATGCATGTCAGTTTTCCTTTTGAAAATCCACTTACTTCCAATTACTTTGGAGTTAAGAGGTGGTGTAACCAAGTCCCATACTTTATTGTCATACATGGATTGCATCTCAACGTTCATGGCTTCAAGCCATTTGTCACAATCAAAATTGGACAACACATCATGGTATGTGATTGGTTCATCAGAATCTATCACATAGCATCCATCAGTGAAAAATCCATATCTTTCAGGTGGATTACTAGTTCTACCAGATCTGCGAACGTTTTCTGCGTATTGATCAACTATTTGATCACTTTCAACATCCTCATGTGGAGTGCTAGTGTCAAAAAAACGTGTATCGAGTTGCGGTTCTTGATCCTCTTCAAGATCCACAGTTCTACTACCAGTTCCTTCGATAAGGAATTTGGTTTCCAAGAACTCACCCTTTTGGCAACAAACTCCTTCTGTTGTATTGGATCATAGAAATAATATCCCATAGAATCTCTTGGATATCCAATAAAGATACACTTAGTGGAGCGGCTTTCTAACTTGTTTGAGGTGGGAGTCTTCACCTAAGCCTCACACCCCCACACCCTCAAATATGAAAATGATGGAACTCTTCATGCCATATTTCATAAGGTGTCCTTTCCACTTTCTTCGTTGGGGCCATATTCAAAATACGGGCCGCAGAGAGCAGAGCAAAACCCCAAAATGATAGAGGTAATAAGCTTCTAGCCATCATAGATCGAACCATATCCAATAGAGTTCGATTTCTCCGCTCGGACACGCCATTATGTTGTGGTGTTCCCGGTGGAGATAGTTGTGAGACAATCCCACAACTTCTAAGATGGTCCCTAAAAGCATCATTCAGGTATTCACCTCCTCTATCGGTGCAGAGAATTGTAATTGACTTATTGAGTTGATTTTGTACTTCATTTTGAAAGATCTTGAACATTTCAAAAGCTTCATCTTTGTGTCTTAACAAGTACACATACCCATATCGACTATAGTCGTCAGTAAAGGTAATGAAGTATCTTTCATTGTACCTTGTCATAGGTTTAAAAGTGTCACACCCTCAAAATCCACTTGCGGAGTTTTACCGCGAGGCGTGTGAACAAACCAGGATCACAGTCAATAGTTACTCAGAATGACTCTATATGTCATAATTTAAATGAAATCAACCCAAGTAATAAATTGCACAGTGCGGAAGCGTTTTGAAAACAACCCAAAGAAATAAAAGTATAATTGTGGCAAAACACGTGCCAATCCCAAAAGAGAAATCATTAATTAATAAAATGATAAAATTGTCTTGAAGACCGTGTCATAGAATGCAGTAAACCATGCGGTGCTCCTATGGCAAGCAAGCTAATGACCTGAGAATAGCATACTAAAAATGTCAACACAATGGTTGGTGAGTTCAAGAGATATTTAAACATAAACAGGTGGGGCTCGTCAGACCCAGTAGTACTACCCAAATTTCCCTGCTATTCAATATTAACAATTCGAAAGTGTGAGGAATTTTCCATGATATCAACACTATATAATATTGTACACAACTTGAATACATAAAGCGTTCGTGATTTACCAGTATGCTATCTCCCCCAAAGAGAGTAAATAAAAAGTGGGGCATGAACTCACCTGATATGCGTATAGATACACAGAGTTTCACTTGTCAAACAGAATAGACAGACAACCTTGAGAGGTTACCTAGATCATATAAGTGCATGAGTACGTGTAATCAAAGAACATGTGAAACCCTATGTGCACTACAACCAAGGACTCAAGATTTCAGAAAAATAGACATGTTTGACCTAGTTGACCCGTTTGACCCGTTGGTGACTTTATGTGTTGTAAACCATTCAAGTAATCATACACATATATCATACATAGTTAACATTCAAATATATCATATGTATGCTATATAACCAGGTGTATCACTTACATCATCATACAACCAAGTACCATACAAGTCATGCGAATCTAGAACATTAACATATTCACTAGTTATAACACAACTATATGTCACACAAAGATCAAACCACTCACCACATGCCATGTGAAGCCACTCACGACTTCACATCCTAAACCCTGTCATCGTACTAAGTAGGGGCCTCAGATTCGCACGCGTGTATGATGATCATAACCATAATCTTAACCATATGCATTGCATTCTACAACCTCACAACAATCAATTACCAATCCAAACATGATGTCCTACTACTAATCAACATCCAAATCATACATGATCAAATGTCCAAAAGTCATTCATGATTACCCCGACATCACATACAACCACATTACCATGTTCTACCACATTAGAATCTATCCATGATCATACTAACATGCTCCTAGCATCCCAAACATGTTCAAGCTATCATTTTTCAGACTTTATGCAAATAAAGTTTCCCTTTTGGGAAAGTACATCCCAACATCTATCAACCACCCAATGTATTCATGAATTCATCATAATTATACCATCTCAAGCTCATAACAATATCTAAACATGATCAGCATTACCTCATCACCACAATCTAACAATCTTCATAAACAAAAGTTTCTACTTTTGGCAAGCTATGAATCAACAACATCCATTCAAAGATTTCTAGAATTCATAACAACAATCTAGCATCTAATCATCATCATGAACACATCCATAACATCAATCCATCACTAGATCATCATTACATGCAAAATAAAGTTACTATTATTAGTAACCTATGAATACCAACTTTAATTCACCAATTTCTTGCAAAATCAATGTATCCTAACATTCATACAACCTACTAATCATCATACATTCATCAAACAATCATCCATCATGTGTAATCATGGCATTTTCGAACTAGGGTTTGCTTCATACTCAAAGTTCATGATCAATCCACTAAACATAGAATTCATGCATAATCGACGTTAACTAACATGTATTCAATCTAACTAACATACTACATCATCAAACACATCAAATTCGACCCCTTGAAGGTCAATTTGCAACTAGGTTCGGCCCTCAACAAAAACCCACAAAAACATGAAAATCCAACCTTTAAACTGTATTAACTTGCAACATGAAAATCCAACCTTTAAACGTTATTAACTTGCAATTGATGATTCCTACGTGTTGTATGCCTTGTAATCAAACAAATTGGGGCTTTGATGCTTGTTCTTGCTGATTTTCGCAAAGGGAGGGGTTTTGGAAGGGTGTTTGAGGCCGAATGGGTGGGGATTAGGGTTGGGTTTTGTTTTGTTTAATTTTAATTTACAAATTACCCTTTTTAAACCCTTGTATTTGTATTTTATAAAACTAACTTTAAACTCTTTGTAAAGTGTTTTTAACTTCATAATTAAAGATATAAACTTATGAAAATCATTATATATCTTATCTTATAAAAACACAACACATACGAATAAATAGGCACGTTTCCGCATTACGCGATTAATTTTCTAATTAACCTTTTAAAACGTGTAAACCACAAACATAATCCAATAATCACATAAGCATTAGATTCACATTAATTAACATTATCCATAATATTAGGTCCACACATTAAGAACTAATAGTGTGTGCTCACGACACGTGTATACAGAATTAACGGAACTAACGGAGTTTGGTAACGAATGACAGGATCATGATCACAAGTTTGATGTTTATCAGAATGTAAAGCAGCGGAATACACAACGAATTAGACAAATTGTAGCAAGCAAACAATATATGTAAGCGTTAAGATAGCATACGGTTATAGGGAGAGAATATGAATTTCTGATTTCTAGGAATGTTTATAGATGGAGAATATTTCTAATCAAATCAATCAAACATTCCATTCAATTGCTCATATCGCTCAATGATTACAATGGTTGTCACTCCTTATATAGAGTGCAACAGTCACTGCTGTTATCACGGAAAGTGACAACTGGCAGATCCAATACAGAAATAACTAAATCTTAACAAACTACTGAAATGTTCACAACTACTGAGAACATATCAGCAGGTTAAGTACAAAATATAAAACTACTCTGAAACTACAACGACTGAAGAACAAGCTCTTCAGTCGTTTTACAAAACTACTGAAACATAAAACATAAAACTACTGATATCACAACTACTGAAGAAGTACTCTTCAGCAGTTGTGACAAACTACTGAGGCTTCAGTACTTGGTCTTCAGACTTTGACCTTCAGGCGTTTCATCAGCTGATGACTTCAGTAGATATCATCAGCTGATGTCTTCAGTCTTTGTCTTCAGACTTTGTACATCAGTTGTTGATCTTCAGCACTTGTGAACTCTTCAGCTGTTGTACTTCAGTACTTTGGTCTTTCAGCTTCAGCACTTGTTTCTTCAGCTGTTGTACTTCAGCACTTTGGTTCTTCAGCTGTTGAAGTCTTCAGTACTTGTCAAACTACTGATGAGGCTTTCAGCAGTTGTTGTGATACCGTGTGGGACTTAGAGGTTTTCTGATCTTGGCTCATTGGTTTCTTTGGTCCAACAAACTCCCCCTGAACCAATGCAGCCAAAACCTCTAACTTATTTAAACTCCCACTTATTGATGGCAAAAATGTTGGTCTTTTTCCTTCTTGATCAGTAGAGAAGATGACCCATGTACGCTCCGGCCTGGGAAGAACCTCAAATATTTGTTTGGCAGAGTATGAATGGGAACTCTGTTTTGGGGAACTGGACACAGAGTTGTTATCCCATTCATGAGATTCACTTCCCCATAATGAGTCTGTATGACTCACGGACATAGGCCTCAAGGAGAACAATTTGTTCCTCTTGAGAGAGTTCTTCAGCTCCTCCTTCGAAGAAGAACTCTGGACCATAGTACTCTGATATACTACTTCATGGTCCTGCCATTCTTCAGCTCCACCGTAGTTACCTCCCTGTATACAAATTCATCCGGATGGTTGCCTTCAAGGAGTAACTGGAGCTCATTCTTTTGGATGTCTTCAAGCTTTTTGTATAACAACCCCTTCTTAATCATCTTGTTTTCTAGTAAGGCTTGAGGTGTCTTCTTTGCTTGGTGAGCTTTCTTGAATTCATCAATGATTTCCCAGGGTGAGACTACAACGGCCAACATGATGGTAGATTCTATTGTTTTTCGTACTTGGCCGTTGTATCTGTGTGGGATAGTTCTTTTATGGATTCTAGAACTCACCCTGGGGTCTGGCCATACTCTCACTCTCTCCCTCTGATACTGAAAGGTGTGTCTGAGAGTGTACAGCCTTTGAGCATGCCCTTTCATGGCTTGAATAGATGATGACTGAGGAAATTCCTTGTCAACCATCTTCAACAGTTGCTCATCGTGCTGTTTCTGCTGTTCTTCTTCTTCTATCTTTACTCTGACCATTTCCCTTTGAGAGTCGGGTGTGATCATGGATTGACTCTGGGGCTTTGGTAGCTTCAGAACAGCAGAGAGTGGCAGACTATCATCTTCATCCTCTTCTTCTACTTCTTCTAGCCTCAACACCCTTCTCTTCTTCTTCTTGGGTGCATCATCGGCTGTTGGTTTAGAGGGTGAGGGAATTGGTTTTGTGGGTGTGTGGTTTTGGTAGTTTTGATGTGGGAATGTTGACAGGCTGTTCTAGCATTTTGGATGTGAGTTTGGCTTTTGACTGTTTGGCTAGTTCAGTCCTGCTCCCAGCACCAGCTTCATTTAAAACTTCAACAATTAAACCTTTTGTATATTCTTCAGACGAACAGATCTTGGTGGTTATTGCCAAGATACTGTCCCTGGACCAAGCTTTGATCTCGATCAATGATCTTCCAAGATGTTTTGCTATAAATCTGATCATGATCTCCAGCCTTTCTCTTTCTGACACATCATAACTTGACCATCTTGATTGGATTTCTTCAATCTCTAGTCTTCTGATCTCAGAATCAAGTTTTTCAGTGTCATGGCCTTGCCTAAACAACTGATCAATGATGTTATCCATTGATCTGCTGTGTTCGGCATCAGCTCTTTCACCATCAGCTCCAAGGCTTTCTCTTTTTCATCCTTCTTCTTTTCTTGTATGTGACATGAAAGTCTTTTGAACTTTCAGTCACTTTCTCCATGGTAGCCTCCTCCTTCTCTTTTTCCTTCTCTTTCTCAGTCTCCTCAACCACTCCTCAGTTTCCACTACTGTCTCTTCTGTTTCTTTCTCCTTCTCTTTCCTCTTTCTTTTACCTTTCACTGCTGAACTCTCCCCCTTTTTGGTGCATTGGTTGCAGGGAATTGAGTAGCAGAAAGTTGTTTGCTCAGAACATTCTCCACCATGGGTTGTAAGACAGAAGAAAGTCTCTCATCAACAGTTTTGATCACCAATTCAGTTAGCTGTGGGGTGATGAGAGATAGGGGATTTTGAAGGATAGCAGCCAGTTGCTCAGGGGGGTTCTGTCCTTGAGGATGGTGCCAAACAGAGGCAGGTGGCTGAGATTTTGTGAGTGGTTGTGTGTTTAGGAGACCTTCAGAGGAAGGTGCCATCTGTTGGGTTGATGTGGTGGCAGATGGTCTTACTCCTTGAGAGAGTTGGTCAAGTAGGTTTTGCAGTCTACTGACTTCCTCCTCTAGGATCGTGTTCTGGGCAAGAACATCATAGAAGAAGCCCAGGTCATCATCAGCATATGCTGAATCACCTGACCTCCTGCTTGTAGCAGGATATACATGCTCTGGGTGTAGACCAGATGTAGCATGTGCCCCTTTGTCTTGGAACTGGGGACTTCCAGCCTCAGGACATTGTCCTTCATCGGCTGTTGCCTCTGGTGAGGTCTTAGTTATGTTACCAACCTCAGTCTGATCATTTGCTGATTCAGAAGAGTTGGCAGCCTCACCAGAAGTTCTTATCTCCATATCAACACCAGGAGATAGAACAGTTAAACCCCTGTGCTGTGGTTTCTCAGGTGCACTGTATTCCTCCCCCTCAATTGTAGAGGTATTCCCAGTGGTAAGTGGTTTCTGGGGAGGGGGTGAGGAGTGCAATTGAGTCAGCACTTGTGCAACTATTAAAGTTGGGCTGTGAGGGGCGGTTGGTTGGGGTACAGGGGAAGAAGCAGTGTGCACCTGGGGTGGATGGTGCTCTTCAATGGCAATCTCCTCAAGTGAGGAAGATCCCAGATAAGTAGGTGCCCCTTGGGTTGCTGCAGGTTCCTGTTGAGAGGAAGCCTGAGCGGCTGTGGCTGGAGGAGTCATTGTATCCACTAGGGGGTTTGGACTAGTGGATATATCCTGCGTTTGTTGTGCAGGAGCATCCTCAGGGGACTCAATTCCCTGAGTAGCCATTTTGGGTTTCTTTTTGGTGGGTTTGGTGGGGACATTGGATTTGGAGGTGGTGGCTGTGGGTTCCAGCTGCGTGGGTTTTCGCAGCTTGGCAGCCAGTTTGAGTGTCCGGTCGGAGTTGTGCCGGGAGTATACTTCTGGCAAAACAGCCGTAGCAGGGACTCCCAAGCCAACAAGTCCCTCAGCATTAAGCTGGTCTATTATAATGGCCATGATGAACCGTGGATAGAGTATCCAACGGTTGGCAGTTATTTTTGAGCCATCTTTGAGCTCTGAAAATATTAATTCTGAAAAGTTCAGTGGTTGTTGCTCAAGGATAGAATACAATACCTGCTGCCATTTGGTGGACATTTGATCCCAAGACGATGTCTTAGGGGCCAAACATACATTGACCATGTGAAAGATCAGGCGCTCAGCGTCATTAAGTGTTTCTTCATGATGGTTGTGGCACTGAGATCACCTTGATATCCATGCTGAGCAAATGATAGATCTATGGTGCCCTTCGGATATCCAGCAGGAGAGGTAGCATCACTCAGGTGAAGAATTTTCGGATTGTTGCAGGAGTAATCACTACTTCTTTGTTGTTGACTACAGACCGGAGGGATTGTGTGTTGCTCTCCTCAGTTGTAACCGTAATGTTCATCCAAAATTGGTTCAAGGATTCGGCATGTAAAACAGGTTCAGAAGGAATGCCTTGTTGTATGGGGACTGAACCATAAGATCGATAGCAGCATCGAACTTAGTCCAGATCGGCGATTTTGTGAAGGTAGGCAACACAGTTGTGTCGCGGTTTAATTTGCAAAGACGCCATGGAAATTTGTTGGAGAGGAACGTTAGGTTTGAAGAAGATGAAGTATGGAGAGCTCAGGTTAAGGGTTATATAGGGTACGGGTGAGGAAATGACTGAAGGATGTGGTGTTAGTCATCAGTAGTTTTAAACGACCGTTGACATGGTATTATCCTTTCAGACGTTGAAACAGCTGAAGTCGCGGTGTTAGGCATCAGTATTTAGTTTAGAAAACTACTGAAGACCGTGGTTTTGACTTCAGGTGATTGAAACAACTGAGGACATGGTGTTTGTCATCAGTAGTTATGAAACTACTGAAGACAGTGGTTTTAGTCATCAGCTGTTGTAAACAACTGAAGACTTGGTATTAGTCATCAGTAGTTATAAAACTACTGAAGACGTGGTTTTGCTTCAGTTGTTTATAAAGAAACAGCAGTGGTACAACGACTGAAGAGAAAGTTCTCAGCTGTTTTCGTCAATTCTTAGCTTTTCAGCTGTTTCAAACTGTCCTCAACACATTCATCAGTCTTTATGGCTGATTTCAGTTGTTTCATAGGACATCAGTACTTATCTGTTTTTACTGATTTCAGTAGTTATGACTGCATCAGTAGTTGTAACTACTTCAGTAGTTTAGAGCAGATGAAGTACTTCAGTACTTGTGAGACATTTAGCCTTCAGTAGTTATAAAAACTACTGAGGTTAAAAGAGCTCATCAGTACTTATATGTGACAGGCACTCATGATCATCAATATGAATTACTGAGATCATCAGTAGTTGTCACCTATTCTAGCTGCAGCATACCAAGCCTTAACACCAGGTTTTGGAAAGTTGAACTATCCAAAGGCTTAGTAAAATGTCTGCAAGCTCATCAGCACTGGCACAAACTTAGGATCAATCAGACCTTTTTCAAAACAATCTCTTATAAAATGATGTCTGATCTCTATATGTTTGGTCCTAGAGTGCTGGACTGGATTTTTGACAATGCAAAGAGCTGAAGCACTATCCATTAACAATGGAGTCTTAGTCTCTGTAATGCCATAATCCAAATTGGTTTTGAAGCCAGAGTACCTGAGATGTACAGCTTGCAGCAGCAATGTACTCTGCTTCCGCAGTGGATGTAGCAACTGAGGTCTGTTTCTTGCTCTGCCAAGAAATTAAGCAGTTGCCTAGGATTGGCATCCACCAGAAGTTGATTTCCTGGTCAACTTACACCCTGCATAGTCACTGTCAGAAAAAGCAACTAATTTACCAGAATGGTTGGTAGAATACCATAAACCTAGAGATGGAGTGCCTTGCAGATATCTAAAGATCCTCTTGACTGCAATCAGATGAGACTCTTTAGGTGCAGCCTGAAATCTAGCACAAACACATGTAGCAAACATAATATCTGGTCTAGAAGCTGTTAAATACATCAAGGACCCAATCATACATCTGTAAAGTGTTTCATCAACCACTTTACCTTTCTGATCTGAATCCAGTTGTGTGGTGCTGCTCATGGGAGTAGAACAGGGCTTACAGTTTTGTAAATCAAACTTTTGCAAAAGATCTTTTGTATATTTGGATTGATGAATAAAAATTCCATCAGCCTTTTGTTTGATTTGCAACCCCAGAAAGAACTGTAATTCTCCCATGGCACTCATTTCAAACTTCTGTTGCATCAACTTTGTAAAGGCATCACACAACTTTGGATCAGAGGATGCAAAAATAATATCATCTACATAAATTTGAACAAGTAGATTATGCTGCCCAGCTTTCTTAATAAATAAAGTCTTGTCTATGGAGCCTCTAGTGAAATTGTTTTCCAGAAGAAAGTTTGATAATGTCTCATACCAGGCTCTGGGAGCTTGTTTTAACCCATAAAGAGCTTTATCAAGCTTATACACCCAATTAGGATGTTTATTGTCCTCAAAGCCTGGAGGTTGACATACATAAACCTCTTCTTTAACTTTTCCATACAAAAATGCACTTTTGACATCCATTTGAAAAACTTTAAGTTTTTGATAAGCAGCATAAGCTAAAAACAATCGAATTGCTTCCAGTCTGGCTACAGGGGCAAAGGTTTCATCATAATCAATACCTTCTTCTTGTGCAAACCCCTGAACAACCAGTCTGGCCTTGTTCTTAACAATAAGCCCATTTTCATCAGTTTTGTTCCTAAACACCCATTTAGTGCCTATTGCACACTTACCTGGAGGTAGAGGAACCAGTTCCCACACTTGCTGTTTCTTGAACTGAAGAAGCTCAAGCTGCATGGCATCAACCCATCCATTGTCCTTTAAAGCAATGTGATAATTCTTTGGCTCTTGCTGACTGATGAAGAGAGCATAGAAGCAGAAATTTGACAATTGACTTCTTGTTGATACTCCAGCAGTGATATCACCAATGATTTGAGACATGGGGTGATTCTTCAGATCTTGATACACAATGAGATCTGTGCAAGTGTTTGTAGCCGGTTCAGCAGCAACAGATGGTGATGGTGAATCATTTCCTTGAAACCAATCAGTGGATGGTAATTCAAAGGAAGTTGAATTCGAAGAAATCTCATCAGCATTTGTTGTGGATGGTGCTACTGGCGCTACAGGAACATCAGGTCTAGTTGACTCAGGCAGCTGATCACTAAACCTGAAGAGGTGAGTACTGCAATCATCATCATCATCAGCAGTACCACCAGGTGGTGAACTGTTGACAGGAGCAACAGCAGGAGTTTGATAAGGAACATATTGCAGTATGTCCAGATCAAATAACTCCACAGGACTTTGTGGAATCTTGTCCTTTGGAGATTCATTAAACTTAACATGTAGAGTTTCTTCAACCATCTTTGTTCTGCAGTTGAAGACTCTGTATGCTTTGCAAGTAGATGAATAACCAACAAAGTATCCTGCATCCACCTTAGGATCAAATTTGTGGAGTTGATCCTTTGTGTTGAGAATAAAACAGGGACACCCAAATGCTTTGAAAAATGAAATCAGTGGAGCCAAATGATGGAGAACTTCATATGGAGTCTTCATCAACCTCTGATTTACTAACACTCTATTTTGCACATAACAAGCTGTGTTGACAGCTTCAGCCCAAAAGGTCAATGGCAAACCTGAGTCAGCCAGCATGGACCTTGCAGCTTCAATGAGGGTCCTGTTCTTTCTCTCCACTACTCCATTTTGTTCCGGAGTCCTTGGAATGCTGAACTGCCTTTTGATTCCCTTTGAGAGATAGAAGTCATCAAGTGTATGATTTCTGAACTCAGTTCCATTATCACTCCTGATACACTTGACAGGAAGGGAATACTGCTTCTCAATGTACAGCACAAAGTGGATAATCTTCTGAGCAGCCTCATCCTTTGAATGTAGAAGAAAGTCCATACAAATCTGGAGTAATCATCCACAATTACCAGACAGTATTTCTTCTTTGCCATGCTCATTACTCTCACAGGACCAAATAGATCCATATGCAGTAATTGCAAGCAGGCAGTGGACTTGGACACTTCAATAGGAGGAAATGAGACCTTGTGCTGTTTTCCTTTTAAACAAGCAGTGCAAGTTTCATCACAGTGGAACTCCTTTATTGGTAAGCCTCTGACTAAACTATTGTGGCTAAGCTGATTCATGTTTTTGAGATTAACATGACCAAGCCTCCTGTGCCATAGTTTAGATTCTTGAAAAGAGGCTTTGGAAAATCAAGGATTACCTTTGAGATCTATCTTCTTAGAGAGATCTAAGGCATACACTCTTCCTGTCCTGTTGGCTTTCAGGAGAGTGTGATCATCCAACACCTTGTCAATCAAGGGCAAAACTTTGGATGACAGAATCCTACAGTTTTGACTTGTGAAAAGGGCAACATGGCCTTTATCACACATTTGACTGACACTCAAGAGGTTGTACTTGAGATTTTCCACATGATTAACATCATCAAATTTGATTTCTCCATTGGAGACAAAGCCCTTACCGATGATGTAACCCCTAGCATCATTGCCAAAAGAGACAAATCCCTTCTTTCCTTGAGAGTAGTCATGAAGAAGAGATGTTCCCAGTCATGTGCATGGATCCCCCACTGTCTACATACCAGATGCTATTTTGGCATGTTGAAGAACCCTGCAAAAATAAACAATCAGTTAGTTTTAGAGACCCAAACCTTTTTGGTTTTGGGCCTGGTCTCATCAATAGATGGTAAACTAGCATGTTTATTTGTAACAACAGCCTGAGAGGAAGAAGATGGTGCAGAAGAGGAGTCCTTTGGCTTAGACCTCCTTTTCTGTGGTTTCAACATAGGAGAATCTAGTTGGTTAACTCTACCCAACAGATGTTGTACCATCATCACCAGCTGTGTCTGATTTTGTGATAAAGCTTTCAGCTCATCAGACACATTGCTAGTGGAGTTAGATAAGGTCCTATGTTGCACCTTCTTCTTTTGAGCACCCTCAGCTGTCACCTGTTTAACTCCTTCCTTTTTGGATTGCTTTAAGGACTTAAGGGTTACAGGATTTGATGTTGCTGATACAAATGTGGTCTCAAACTCATTTTTCATTTTTACCATTTTCTCATTAATTTCTTCCTTTTGTTTGAGTTTGGAACCTCTTTTGTACCAACAATCATCTGTAAGATGATTGAACAAACCACATACTTCACATGGTTTCTTCTTCATCTTAGGTTGATCATCAACTAAAGATGGTGAAGACTTGTTCTTCAATGCTTTGGAAGCATTGGTTGCTTTCTTGACAGCATCTTTAGTAGTCTTCAAACTTTTTCTACTGCCAGTTTTCTTCTCTTCAGTACTGACAGCAGTTGAAGTTTGAACTTCAGGAGTTGAATCCTGCTCTCCAGTCCTTTCAGGACCTTCAGGATTGACTCCTGAGTTGATCAACTTATTGATCATGTGAATGTCAGCATTTGGACCATCAACATCAGCTGATAGGTTCAAAGAGGACTTGATACTGACTGCTACTTCTGATTGTGCTGTATCAGAAGGTAGATCACATGACTTGATGGATTGGTTATCACTCTCACCATCAGATTCTACCTCTGCTCTTGGGGTAAAATCTGTAGGTGGAGCAGTGTGATTGTAACCAATTCCAAACTTCACATTTGAAGCAGATTGCTTACTAAGAAGCATTTCAAAACCTTTGCATGATTGTACCCATCTATCACACTCGACCTGGGTAACTGCAAGGGTTTCTTTGAGATCTTTGTACTTCTCTAGAAGTACATCTTCTCTAGCCTTATCATCAATTATTTTGCAATTCAGTTTATAACCTCATCATTTTTATCTTTGAGCACAAACTCAAACTCACTTTGTTTTTGGAAATTTCTTGTTCTAGCTCAATGTTCTTATTAATTAAAGCTACATTTGCTTCTCTAATGGAAGCAAATGCTGCTATGCATTGTTCAGAACATAATTGGCTTTTGCCTCAGAGGATACCTGTGATACCTGAGTGTAGAGGCATTGGAAGATGAAGTATCAGCAGACTCCAAAGCCATAAGAGCTAGATTCCCAAAGGACTGTCACCACCATGTTGACCAGCACCTGAGAACAGTTGATCATGACCAGACAAGTCATCTGGTAAACTGCTCCAGTCAACAACTCCTGGGGTGAAGAAGCTGTGTTGTTGAGATGAAGGTTGTTGATGAGATGGGGAAGGCTGAGGTTCTGGTAATGCATGAGGTTGTGGTGTCATAGGAACTTGAACTTGACTTGACTGTGGCATGTAATAACAAGGGTACTGATAAGGCATTTGACCCTGAGAACAAAATATGCCGGAGATTGTTGTTGAGGATGATGACTAGATGTGACAGGATTGTTGCCCTCTGTTTTGTTGACTGTTGCCAGGAAAAGTCACAAAGGGTGCAGTAGAGTTAGATCCAGTTGATCTACACTCTCTTGCAAAGTGTCCAAGCGTTGGCATTTGTGACACCTCAACTTGCTCTTGTCAAAACCAACTTTGGTTTTGCCAGAGAGTCCTGGGAATTTTCTTCCAGTTCTTTTGTAGAACTTCTGAGATCTGATATTATCAAGGCCATTTGGCTCAAAATATCCATCTCTTCTAAGTCATCATCAGCAATCCCCTTGAGATCATCCATGAAGCATAAATTGTCATTATTACCACCAGTAAACTGACCATCAACACTTACAAATGCAGAATTAGAAGTGCTCGAAGAGAAATTAATATGCTCATCATACTGGCATTCAGATGCAGCATATTCTGACTCATGACCCACCAAGGCAGTGTTGCCTTGAATAAAGTCTTCAGTGAGCTTTCCAGATGAAGACAGTTTTCTCTTCTGTTCTATCTCTCTCTCAAAAGTGAGCAGTTTCCCATGGAGTTGGGTGAGAGATAGTTTGTCCAAACTTGCACTGGAGCGTAGGACAATAGTATATGTGTCCCATCTCTCAGGCAGTGATCTGAGAAATCTGTTATTCATCTGAATATTGGTGTATTCAAGTTTGACCATTTTTAGTTCAGAGATCAAACAAGAAAACCGCTCATATTGTTGAGTCAGTGTCTCACCCTTTCTATGAGAGAATGTCTCATATTGTTGGCAAGAATTTCTCTATTATTTGCCAACCCTCATCTGTTCCTCCAAATTGTTCTTTCAAAGCAATCCAGAGGTCATGGGCAGTTTCATGATGCATTAGCCCAGAATAGATTTCATTGGGCAAAGCCATGGCCAGAATTCCATGGGCTTTTGCATCAATCTCAAGCAACTTTTTATCCTCATCTGAATATTGCTCCCTCCTCTTCGGAACCATTTGATTGGTTTCCGGGTTATTCACCATAGGCTTGTGTGGACCATGTACCACTGATGTCCAACACCCTGCGCTGTTAACAGACAGGTGATGGAGCATACGTCTTTGCCATATGTTATACTCATTCCTAACCAGCATAGGAGGCTTGGTTGAGGAACCAGTATTGTGAGGATCATTGGAGGGAGTGGTCATTTTCAGTTCAAAAACATTTAGTTCAAGTTTTTAAAAGTTTTAGACAAACCACAACAAACTCAATGAAACCAAGAATAAGATCTCAGGATGAATGAGCAGAAATACAGAAAATTCAATCTCTATAACCGTTTCTTGCAAAAACAAAAGCTAATTCAATCAAACTTGGATCTAGAATAGCAGTTTCAATGATCAATTATTAGATCGATCAATGATTAACCCTCTGATACCATTTGACAGGATCAGTGATCACAAGTTTGATGTTTATCAGAATGTAAAGCAGCGGAATACACAAACGAATTAGACAAATTGTAGCAAGCAAACAATATATGTAAGCGTTAAGATCGCATACGGTTATAGGGAGAGAATATGAATTTCTGATTTCTAGGAATGTTTATAGATGGAGAATATTTCTAATCAATCAATCAAACATTCCATTCAATTGCTCATATCGCTCAATGATTACAATGGTTGTCACTCCTTATATAGAGTGCAACAGTCACTGCTGTTATCACGGAAAGTGACAACTGGCAGATCCAATACAGAAATAACTAAATCTTAACAAACTACTGAAATGTTCACAACTACTGAGAACATATCAGCAGGTTAAGTACAAAATATAAAACTACTGAAACTACAACGACTGAAGAACAAGCTCTTCAGTCGTTTTACAAAACTACTGAAACATAAAACATAAAACTACTGATATCACAACTACTGAAGAAGTACTCTTCAGCAGTTGTGACAAACTACTGAGGCTTCAGTACTTGGTCTTCAGACTTTGACCTTCAGGCGTTTCATCAGCTGATGACTTCAGTAGATATCATCAGCTGATGTCTTCAGTCTTTGTCTTCAGACTTTGTACATCAGTTGTTGATCTTCAGCACTTGTGAACTCTTCAGCTGTTGTACTTCAGTACTTTGGTCTTTCAGCTTCAGCACTTGTGTTCTTCAGCTGTTGTACTTCAGCACTTTGGTTCTTCAGCTGTTGAAGTCTTCAGTACTTGTCAAACTACTGATGAGGCTTTCAGCAGTTGTTGTGATACCGTGTGGGACTTAGAGGTTTTCTGATCTTGGCTCATTGGTTCTTTTGGTCCAACACGGAATTTTACCGGATGTCACAAAAAGGACCACATACATCCAAATGTATGATACCTAATAAATACTTTGCCTTTACGTTTCCTTTCGGCTTACCACTAAAGCTACCTTGGTCATTTTTGACGGTTTGCAAGAACACAAAATCTAGTTTAGCCCTTAAACTTTCTGAAAAACGCAGCGGAATAATAGCTATAAGACATTGTTTATAAGCTGAAAAATTCAAGTTCTATGTGATGCTTTATGTGTAAACAACCCATGAACAAAAGGGATCTTTTATATGTGAATGAGCATACTATGTAAACACAAAACACATAATAGACAGCCACAAGGTGCTGCCAAAACTACCTTTCAGCAAGCTAAAATGTCGACAAAAGAGTAGAATGGATGCTGAATTCGGCCAAAAAGGCTGATATGCCCAAAACTTCAAGCTTAAAAGTCTTCAAGTTTCACTCCCACTTGGCTTTAAGTAAGCATCATGATTACTTGGATTTGGACACCAATACTCCAAAAGGAAAACCGCCAACTGCCCTTCAAAACCGTGAACATCCAGCAGCAAAATTGGGAGGATGAAATCGACCAAGGTTCCAAGAGGAGAAACCCTCAAGCTTGTATACCCCAAGCCTTTGAAGCAACCACCACTCTTGCTAGGGAGAGAGCATCAAAACAACCCAAATGTTCTCTTCTTCTTGTTTCAGCCGTGAGGTTCAAGAGAGAAGAAGATTAGAGAGATTTTGGAGCATGCAAAATGTATTGATGGATGAGAAGTGTGTCTTACACTCTTTCAAAGAGTGTAAGTTTCAAGACCAAATTTTTCACTTTCCACACAACGTGGCCGCCCAAAATGGTCCAAAAGTGGAGGGTTTTCCTCCTAAACTGTCTTATATCACACATTAATAAGTCATGTACTAGACTTATTAAAATTGTGACATATACCTTCTCTAATTAACATTTTAACTAAAGTAACTCACATGTTATTTGTGTTATTTAAACCCTTTTAAATAACAAAAGAATAATAAACCCATCAACAAATTATCCTTATAACTTGTTTCATCTCGCAGATAATTATTTAGAAAACCTTTTTTTTTTTTCTAAATTTGGTGTAATTATTTAATTGTATGAACCATCATCAATTAATAATTCTTGGTGATGCAAAGCTTGTTATTGGTATAACCCACTTGGATCATAACGTACTAACCGCATCAATATTCTACGTGTCTTGGGCACATAGAATCCTACAATCTCCCACTTGCCCAAGATTCATAGACGATTGATGCAAGCAGTAAATACCGCCTAACAACGGTTTACTACCCTTAATATGCATGACTTATAGCCATTCAATAACATCATCCCTTTCAAGTACCCTACTTGAAATGACTTAGGTGAATCAATCATCTATCCTTTTGTTACAGATGTCATGTTAAATCCAAGGACCAGAATGATCATTCCTTGTTGATTTAACTTAATCAGGCCTTAGACATCTAACTCTCAACGAATAAGAGGAATAAATTCCATCTTGACTACATACATTTCTCACAAACACCTCGTGTTATGTCTGAACATACCCTTATGTACTGTCCACTATTTCAGGACAGTGAAGAATTAGCTCAAGGTATAATACTTAGTGATATCAAAACTCAATATGTATCTCAGGTCGGAGATACCAAATGATATCCGCCTTTACTCAAATTTACTTATGATCAATCATTAAGATTCCATGTAGTAAAATTGAGATACGGGTTAGTCCAATATGTGTGTCCCATAAATATCTACGAACCTTGGTAGCAACCCTTGCTCTATATTCATCCTTATGAATATCAACCATCAAGTTCATAATAATCTTACTCTCACACTTGTTCCCACAAGTATGAGCGACTACGGACATTTTAGAGTAAACATTTTACTCATGGATAAAACATGCTAAATAGGAACATTAATTGAAACGCTATAACCAATAATTTTATTCAAATAATATAAGTTCCACATATCCAAATACAAAATTTACAGATCAAATCCAATCACTAGAATATCGAAGTCCCATGGCACAAGTATGACCTTCATGCTTTGCCTTTTCAAGGAGCTTCATGAGAGGATCCGCAATGTTTTGATCTGTGTGAACTTTGCGAATACATATCTTTCCCTTTTCAACTTCATCTCGTATGTAGTTGAATCTCCGCTCAATGTGCCTAGTCTTTTGATGAGCACGAGGTTCCTTGATTTGAGCAATCGCACCCTCGTTGTCACAAAATATCTCTAGGGGTTCCTGAATGGAGGGACAACCCCTAGATCGGCAATGAATTTCTTCAACCATGCAGCTTCTTGAGCTTCCAGTGAGGCGGCGACGTATTCTAATTCTGTAGTTGATAGAGCCACCACATCCTGCTTGGAGCTCTTCCAAGAGACAGCTCGTCCATTCAGAATGAAAATGTATCCCGATTGTGACCGTGAATCGTCACGATCGGTTTGGAAACTCGCATCCGTGTAACCTTTTACAACGAGCTCCTCGTCACCAGATCCATAGATCAGGAACATATCTCTCATCCTCCTTAGGTACTTAAGTATGTTCTTAACAACCATCCAATGACTGTTTCCAAGATTTTGCTGGTAACGGCTTGTCATGCTCAAGGCGCATGACACGTCCGGTCGAGTGCATATCTTTGCATACATGATGGATCCAATAGAAGATGCGTATCGGATAGCCTTCATTTTATTTTGCTCATCTTTTGAGCTAGGACATTGAGTCGTACTCAATATCGTTCCTCTTTGAATAGGTACGGTACCTTTCTTAGAGTTTTCCATCTTGAACCTTTTCAAGATTTTATCAATATACGCACTTTGATTTAAACCAATCAACCGCCTTGATCTATACCTGTAGATCTTTATTCCCAGAATATAGGCGGCTTCTCCAAGATCCTTAATGGAAACACAACTTCCAAGCCAGGTTTTTACACCTTCCAAGGTTGGAATGTCATTTCCAAATAGTAGTATGTCATCAACATACAATACTAGGAAAGTTATTGTGCTCCCACTAGCCTTGTTATACACACAAGCCTCATCAGCTTTTTGATGAAGCCAAATTTCTTTATCTCCTCATCAAAATGATGATTCCAGCTTCTCGATGCTTGTTTCAATCCATAGATTGATTTCTTTAACTTGCATATTTTATTAGGATGTTTTGGATCGACAAAACCTTCAGGCTGAACCATATAAACATCTTCCTCAAGATATCCATTTAGGATGGCGGTTTTGACATCCATTTGCCAAATCTCATAATCATAATGAGCAGCTATGGCAAACAATATCCTTATAGACTTTAGCATCGCAACAGGTGAGAAGGTTTCATCATAATCAACCCCTTGAGTTTGAGTGAAACCCTTTGCTACAAGTCTAGCTTTATAAGTATCCTTGTTTCCATGCATATCAGTTTTCTTCTTGAAAACCCACTTACTTCCAACTACCTTGGAATTAAGATGTGGTAAAACAAGTTCCCAAACTTGATTGTCATACATGGATTGCATCTCAACGTTCATGGCCTCAAGCCATTTGTCACAATCCAAATTGGACACTGCATCATGGTATGTGGTTGGCTCATCTGAATCTACCACATAGCATCCATCCATGAAAAATCCGTATCTTTTAGGTGGATTACTAATTCTACCACTTCTACGAACATTTTGTGTGTATTGATCAACCACTTGATCAACTTCAACATCCTCATGTTGAGTGCTAGTTTCAACCAAACGTGTATCGGGTTTTGGTTCTTGATCCTCCTCAAGATCCACTGTTCTACTGCCAGTTCCTTCCATAAGGAACTTTGCTTCTAAGAACTCACCCTTTCTGGCAACAAACACATTTTGTTCCAGTGGATCATAGAAATATATCCCATAGAATCTCTAGGATATCCAATAAAGATACACTTGGTGGATCGGACTTCCATTTGTTTGGGGTGGGAGTCTTAACATAAGCCTCACAAACCCAGACCCTTAAGTATGATAGGGATGGAACTCTTCCATGCCATATCTCAAAAGGTGTCCTTTCCACCTTTTTGGTTGGGGCCATATTTAAAATACGGGCCGCGGAGAGCATAATGAAACCCCAAAATGATAGAGGTAATGAGCTTCTAGCCATCATACATCGGACCATATCCAATAAGGTTCGATTCCTCCTCTCGGATACACCATTATGTTGTGGTGTTCGAGGTGGAGTGAGTTGTGAGACAATCCCACAACTTCTAAGATGATCTTGAAAGGCATCACTTAGGTATTCACCTCCTCTATCGGTACGGAGAACTTTAATTGACTTGTTGAGTTGATTTTCTACTTCATTATTGAAGATTTTGAACATTTCAAAAGCCTCATCTTTGTGCCTTAATAAGTACACATACCCATAGTGACTATAATCGTCGGTAAAGGTAATGAAGTATCTTTCACCATTCCTAGTCATTGGCTTAAAAGGACCACATACATCCGAATGTATGATTCCTAATAAATCTTTTGCCCTTTCGTTAGTTCCACTAAAGGGTGCCTTAGTCATCTTTCCTTGTAAACAAGATTCACAAACATCAAATGAATCACATTCATTTGTTTTTAAAAGACCATTCTTTTGAAGTGTTTGTAAACGTTTCTTGTTTATATGGCTAAGACGACAATGCCAAAGATAGGTATCACTCAAGTCTAACTTGAGTTTCTTGGTGATAGTTTGGTACGATGAGCTATTTAAAGTATTTTCATGAACCAATTCATAAATACCATTAATGGGAATAGATTTAAAATAGAACATACCATTAAAAGAAACATGAATATCTTTTTCAACAAATGATAATACATATCCAAATTATTTTAACAGGTCTACAGAGATAATATTCCTAGTCAAACTAGGAGCATACAATACATTGTTCAAAATCACTTCCAAACCAGTTGGAAGTTTCAAGATGTAGTCACCACGGGCTTCAACTTGAACTTTAGCCCCATTGCCCATGTAGAGGCTTACATCCCCTTTCTTGAAGTCACTACTTCTTTGAACCCCTGCAACAAATTGCAAATGTGAGTTCCACATCCGGTATCTAATACCCATGTGTTAGAGGATATCATGTTTAAATCAATATGGAGCATGTATATTGTACCTGAGGTCTGCCCGGCATCCCTCTTTGCTTTCAACTCTTGGAGATGGACAGGACAATTCCTTGCCCAATGTCCAATCTCCCCACACTTGAAGCATGGGTCGTTAGTAGCAACCTTTTTCTTTTTCTCTTATGGTTTGGGTGGCACCCTTGCCACCCCTTTCCCTTTTCCCCAAGCGGGTCCCTTACCCTTGGCAACCTTTGCCTTGGGTGCAGGACGAGGCCTTTTATTGTTCCCACCTTCATTGATGGTGAGAACGGGTAAAACCCTTTTACCCATGGCTGCCTCGGCCGTTTTGAGCATTGAGTGAAGCTCACCAATGCTTTTGTCCCAAGCATTCATGTTGTAGTTTAACACCAATGTCTCGAACTTCTTGGTAAGGCCATTTAGGATCAAATCCGTGGCCAATTCCTTCGAGACGGGACAATTTAGCCTCTCGAGGCGGTCAATGTGACTTTTCATCTTAACTACATAAGATGAAATAGATTGGTTGTCGTCCATACGACATGCATGGAGTGCTCGAACCGTTTCGAAGCGCTCAACCCTTGCTTGCTGTTGGAACATTTCCTTCGGTTGGGTTATCATGTCGTAAGCTCTGTGGTGTTCATACTCCTTTTGGAGATCTGGAGTCATGCTCGCTAGCATGAGACAAGACACTTGGATGGAGTCCTCAGTGTACTTCAGCCAATCGTTGTAGCCTCCTCATCATCCTCGCTAGGTTGATCGGGGATAGGGTCGTCTAAAACATACGATCTTCTCTCTTGCTTGAGAACCATTCTCAAGTTTCGATACCAATCGATGAAGTTGTTATGATTTAGAGGTTCCTTTTGGAGGATCGCTCGTAGAGATTGGTTGGACGCGGATGAGTTATCGGAATTATCATTATTTGAGGCCATCTACAAAATTTAACAAAGTTTTATTTTAGTATTTTCGATATTGTAATTTTAATAATAAATGCCTTTTCAGGTCTTTTCATATTAAAATCTAGAACCCAACATTATATTTAAATTGTGGTTAGGTGACCTTTATCCCACGTTTTGAATTAATAAGGTGGTCAACGTTTGATGATTGCAACCATTTGCAACTTCTAGAAATATGGGATCGACTTGAAACATCATATTTAAAGTCGGCATGTTAATCCCATCAACACCATTTGGAAACCATATTGTAGGTGATCCATTTGATATGGTTTGCAAATCAGGACACCCTACTTACACACATGTGTGAGTTTGCCAAAATAAGCGGTTATGTGACCTTTATCCCACGAATATGGCATTCTCACCTTGAATCACGAGTTCCCTCAAAATGGTTAGGTGACCTTTATCCCACTAAGAGTTCTCAAGCGACTCAAGTGTTGTGTAAAAGGACGGTGTTGGAACGTATTTTACAAAAGGTATTGAGATATTATAATACAAGTTTAGAAAACATTATGTTTACATATTTCTATGTTTTCAAAACAAGATACCTTATGGTACAATGATTAAAACCCCTTTTAATCTTTGAAATCATTAAAAAATTTTAATAACCTTTTATTACCTTTTAATGATTAAAGCCCATTGAGATAGTTTGTTATGATCATTGAAAGAATAGTTAAGCAAACATCATATGTAAAGTCATCAACCACAATACCATAATCAAACAACCATGAATCAACCAAATGTAAGTGCATAACCATAGCATCTAAAGTGGCCACACTTGTTTGCTATCACAAGTGTGGACCATAGGACATTCCTAAGGGTCAAAACACATCACAAAAGTTCCATGAACCTCCCACTTGAAACCGCATCCAAATGCTCCATGTTTCTTGTGTATTCCCTTTGTGCTTCTAACATGTACATATTCATATTACAAGACATTATGTCCTAATACAAGATTTCTAGTAATAAGAAAAGTATCTAATCTATTTATTACAGCTCAATAATAAATAAATTGCACTTTAAACTAAGCACAAATAAAAGATTATACAACCCAATTGAATGTATAAATATAACCACTACAAACATCCAACAACACAAGGTCAAGGGCTAGGTTATGCACCATAATGAACATGAACATATCATCCAAACCAACAATGAAACCCCACTTAAAACCCATGAAATTTCAGCCAACATAAACTGAAATTTCAGGTTTTATCATGCCCAAACAAACAACAAATATGACATACATGTCTTTCAAAGTTTAATCACAAGCATGTGTGATATAACTTTGAAAGTAGGGGATTCATAAAACATGAACATAGCAGCCCCTAAAAGGGGTTTCAAAGTCCCAAAAAACGAAAATAACAAAGACAAAACAAGCTAGCTATCCACATAACCGGCTCTAGATGCCAATATTGGGGTTTGTTAGAACAAGATGCATAGTTTAACCTTTTAAACTTAGTGAAAAAACGCAGCGGAAACAAGCATTATAACTTAGTTAATGAAAAGAAAATTTCGAGTTTCATCTTGATTTAACAAAGTTATAAACAAACCCATAAACATAGGATCTTTTTATGTGAATAAGACTAGCAAGAAAACACAAACATACATCATGGACAGCCATAATGAGGCTGCCATAGACTACCTTTTCAGCAGCAAAAGGAAGAGATTGAAGAGGATGAGCTCCAAGAGACGACTAAAGGCACCAATGGAGGTCCTCTCAAGCTTGCAAACCCCAAGCTATATCACAAACACTTGTTGCTAGGAGTTGAACACCCAATAAAACCCGAAACAAGAGCTGCTGGAATGATTCAGCAGTGAAACTCTTCAACAAGATGAGAGAATCCTTTTCTTTCTTGAGGGGTTTTGCATGTAAGAGAGAGAGAGAGAGAGGAGAGGAGTGAATGACTTGTCTTATGATTTTTTCAAGACAACAATGGAAAAGATAAAAGAAGCCAATCCCCTAAAGAGGGGGGGGGGGCAGCCGAATTCACCATTTAACAATGGTTTTCCCCCCAAAACTTAAAACTTAATAAAACACATTAACAAGTCATTAACATAAGTTATTCATATAATTAACCTTTTAATTGAATAACTCATACACACTCTCTTATTATTTGATGTTATTTAAGTAACTTAAATAACATTACAAACAATATCTATAAACAAAATATTCATATAAATTGTTCAATCTCATATGCAACTTATTTAAAAAAATCATTTTCTAAATTGGTGTATATATATATATATATTTATTATGTGATCATATAATCAATTAAATATTATTTGGTATGACCCGATTTGGATCATGACGTACTAACCACATCAATGTTCTATGTGTCTTGGGCATAATGAATTTAACACTAGCGGACTGACACCCTGCTGCAGACCTCTGACACTGCAAGACGTTTTCTCAAAGAGCCATGCAGTTGACCATACTTTATTCCACTGTTTACCTTTTTATGATAGTACATGTTACCAACTTTAGTTGGTGACAAAAGTTAAGTCAGGGACAGATAACACTTTATCCGAGATACCTTAAACTATAGTCTTGTAGTATAGGATTTAGTTATAGGATCCCAGCTGGTATCAAAGTATATCTAGCTGTAGGTAGTATTATATATAGTTTCTCATTGTAACTCGAAAAGATAAGCTTGTAAGAGTCTTGTAATATTAGAGTTGAGAAGCAATATATGCAAGTACCTTGAAAATTACTTTCTGTGTTCTGTATTACTTACTATATTGTGATCAACTCTTATTGACTCTATCTTCATCTGAGTGTTGTTCAAGTGAGTTTGAGAGAAAAACTAAGTGTTAAGTGACCCTTAACCGATCCTGCAATTTGTATGAGAGCTTCTTAGGCTCTTGATTGCGTGATCTAACCATCTAAATCAACCTGTTTTTTACTCCTCCCTACAACTCAAAATTGACCTTAACAAGTCCGAAGTAGAGATGGGAACCATGACAATGGCTCCCATCATTATTCCTGAAAATTTTAGGTCTTGGAGTAGAAGAATAGAAGGCTTCATCAGATACCAAGACAGCAAGATGTAGAAATCCATTGTCAACGGTCCGTATAAGCCAAAGGTGGCATCACCTGGTGGAAACGGTGCCATGATTGAAAAAGTTGTTGAAGACTATTCTGACGAAGACCGAAAGAAGAAAGACATCAACATCAATGCTATGACAATTCTCGTGACAGCAATACCGAACTCTATCATGGTGGGGTTTGAGCATTGTAAGTCTGCAAAGGAATTGTTTGATGCTCTTGCTCAGATGTACTCAAGCTCCTACGACTCGAAGAAGGACTCACTAAAGCAGCAGTTTGAGAACTTCACTTGTATTGCTGGAGAGACCCTTAGCCAGCAGTATTTTAAGTATATGGATCTTATCTCCTCTCTTCAGTCTATGAAGATCACTCCTGAACTCAAAGATCTCACGAGAAAGTTCATGAGTGCTCTTCCAAACGAGTGGACATTTTATTGTGTCTCTATTAAGAGGACAGAGAATTTAAACACTCTTACTCTGACTGAACTTTATGACATCCTTGATGGATATCGTTTAGAGATGGAAAGTAAGAAGGGCCACCAGCAAGCCGTCCTCTGAGTCTTCCTGCTAGCAACGATTTAATGGTTGCAGAAGGCTCAACAACCCCACAACCTCAGAACTACCTGACTTACCAGTAGCTATCCTGCTCTTTTGGACCTTACATCACTTTTCTTGAGACTCCAAGGTCTCAACAGGCTCAATACAATTCCTTCCAGGAAAGTTGTGCCTTTGTCCCGGAAGTGGGCACTCCGGTGATTTTCAATACTGTTTTGATGATCTCGAGTGTTTCAATCTAGATGATGTGAGTATGTGTACATTGTCCAACAGATGGCTCTTTTAACTTACAGGGTGAAGAAGTTCTTTAGGAGAACTAGAAGGAAATTCCCTCAAAACCCAACTACAAGCATGTTTGGGTTTGACAAGACCAAAGCAAAGTGTTACAACTATAACCAACTCGGTCACTTAGCAAGGGAATGCAAGGCTCCCAAGACCAATCCAGGAATACCATAGGCCTCCACACATCCCTCAACCTCAAAGCCCATTAGGAAGTCAACTAAAATAGCTGCAATGGCTCAAGAAGTTGACTGGAGCTTCATGGTACAGGATATGACTTCTGCTCAAGCTCTCATGGCAGGAACAGATGATACTCCGGTATATGAACATCTCTGTACTCCAGCCTGTATAGCTAAAGTTAAACTTTATCATGATTACAATATGGAAATCCCATCTGATATCGAGTCTTTAAATATTTTAATATCTGATTTTAAGAGAGCTGAATCTGGCTATCAAAAGAAAATTGACGAGTTAGAGAAAACTATGTCTCTTTTAAAACATGAAAACACCAACTACAAGACTCAAATCAAGGATCTGATATCCAAATTGTCTGAAGCTCAAGCCCAGCTTGCCACTGCTTAGGCTCAAGCCAGAAAGCATGCTATTTTTGAGGAGAACTTCCAAGTTATTCTTGCATCATCCTCCCACTCCAAACTCTGTTATCAGAACAAAAGAGGGTTAGGAATCAATGAAATTGCTCCACCACTCTCTTATGAGTCTATTAGACAACCAAGAAGTGGTACTGAGGAGCAACAGGTTCCAACTGTTGACCCTTCCTCACTAGAGTTGAAGGATGAAGCAATAATAGTGGCCACCACAGGAAAGAAACAAGTAGAAGTACCTATTTCCTCCTATGAAGATTGTTACTACAATCATGCAAGCACACATTATGCAAATAATGTTAGGAAAGAAGGAGTCAGGCAAGGTTTCATATTTGGACCTTTTCAAACGGTTCAAGTGATGAAGAAGGGAAAGCTGGTTTCCGAAGCAAGGTTGTTTTCAGAAGAAACTCTTTCTTCCAAAGGAAAAATTGCCTCAGAAGCAAATGCTACTAAAGTTCGGAAGAACAAGAAGATTCCCTTGAAACCATCCCAGAAGAAGACTGCTTCGGAAGAAAAGGTGGTGACGACTTCTTTCGAAAAGAAAGAAGCTTTGGAATAAGGCCATGCTGCAAAAGCCTCTATAGGCTCATCCTCCAAGATCGATCGAAGGATGGACTGGAAAATCAAGGAAGATACTGCAGCCCAAACCTCTTCTTCAATACATCTATTGAACCCCCATGCATATCTTTTCGTTCGATTATGCCATTATCATTAGAAGAACCCAAGACCAACAAGGCTTGGGCTTCCAATCAAAACTAACTATCTCGTCTTATGTGTAGGGACATTAATATGATAAGAACAACAATGTCTAGATTGTGGACATGGATGCTCCAGGCACATGACAAGGAACAAATCTCTCCTTCAACAGTTTCAACACTATGATGGAGGTCCTGTCCATTTGGAGGTGAGGCCGGAGGATATATTTCTGGCAGAGGGAGTATATCGAATGGTAAGTTAAAAGTTGACAAAGTTAACTTTGTCGAACAGCTTGAACACAATGTGTTAAGTGTTTCTCAATTCTATGATCAAATGCACCAGATGCTTTCACAGAACATGAGTGCATTATCCTCAAACCAGGGATGACCATTCCTCCGGAATTGGTGCTTCTTAGGTCTCCCAAGAAAGGGGAATTTACAAGATGGATATGAACAATGCTTCCCCAATGGGTGAAGTGTCATGCTTTCTTTCCAAAGCTGACAGTGATAAGTCAACACTGTGGCATAAACATATGTGTCATGTAAATTTTAAGATAATGAATAAATTGGCTAAAAATAACTTGGTACATGGCTTGCCTAAAAAGGAGTTTTTCTGCAAAGATAACTGTGTTCCATGCCTGAAAGGGAAGCAACACAGGACCTCTCATAAATCCAAATGTGTTAACTCTATCACTGCTCCATTACATATTGCACATGGATCTTTTTGGTCCCACAAGTATAATGAGCATTGGAAGGAAATCATACTGCCTTGTGATAGTTGATGATTTTACAAGATTCATATGGGTATTATTTTTAAGAACTAAAGATGAAACTACTGAAATATTAAAATCTTTTATTCTTAAAATAGAAAATCAAATTGATCACAAGGTTTAAATTATTAGAAGTGATGAAGGGACTGAGTTTAAGAACTTCATTCTTGACTCATTCTGTAACTCAAAAGTGATTGCTAGACAACACAGTGCTTCGAGAATTCCTCAACAAAATTGTGTTGCTGAGAGGAGAAACAGGACACTTATTGAGGCTGCTCGAACAATGTTAGCTGATTCAAAACTACCTCTTATATTCTGGGCAAAGGCAATTAGCACTGCATGCTATGTGCAGAACAGAGTTCTTGTAGTTAACCCGCATGGAAAAAACCCTTATGAGCTATGGAAGAAGAGGCCACCGTTCATTGGCTTTCTAAGGTCCTTTGGCAGTAGGTGAACCATACTTAACACAAAAGGAAATTTAGCAAAATTTGCTGAAAAGTCGGATGATGCTATGGTTGTTGGATACTCTTCTCAGCTGCAAAGCTTTTAGAGTATACAACATTAAGAATCAACAATTTGAGGAGTCATCCAATATAGTTGTTAATGAGCACACTCCTTGTGTTAGGGGGAATGGCCCTGATCATATCTTTGATTTAGAATTATTTCCAAACTATTCTAAACCATCTTCTGAGAATGTTTCAGCTGGAACAGGTGCTCAAAATCATGTTGATATTGCTATTGATGATCAACTGTTTGAGCTACCTAGACCTCTTCCAATTCTCCAAGAGCTGCAGTAAATAAAGTTTCCACCATTCACAGATCTGACAGCTTAACCATATCAAAGAATAGTGAAGCTTCAACAAGTAAATAACTTGCTGAGCCTCAAAACTCATCAGGTGTTCCACCACAACACCAAGCAGAAGAAAGTAGTATTTTAAAGGAACATGCAACTGTTAATACTACGTCACAACCAACCATTGATGATGTTTCTCATTCATTCAATCAGTCCTCATTGAATGACTTTGAAACAATAGCTGGATAGAGTGTACCAGCTCTGAGCAGAACATGTCCAATCTGGATCTATCTCTACAGCTGGTGGTGATTCCTCGTCTTAGGATTCATAACACTCATCCAACTGAGAACATCATTGGGGATGTCTCTCAAGGTGTGAGAACAAGAGGGCAGACTCGTCATGGGAATGTCTGCTTGTACTCGTGATTTTTTTCCCAGATGGAACCCAAGAAGGTGGAATATGCGTTGAAAGATAGTAGTTGGCTTGAATTGATGCAAGAGGTGTCACTTCAATTCAAGAGACAGAAGGTATGGAACCTATGTCCACTACCATCTGGTCAAGTACCTAGAGGCAGTAAATGGGTTTTCAGAAACAAGAGAGATGATAGAGGCTTGATCATCAAGAGCAAAGCAAGACTTGTAGTTCAAGGATACACCCAAGAGGAAGGAATTTATTATACCGATATCTTTGCACCTGTTGCAAGACTTGAGGCAGTTAGGATCTTCCTTGCTTATGCTGCATCCAAGGAGTTCACTATTTACGAGCTTGATGTCAAGTGTGCCTTTTTATATGGGGATATAGATAGGGAAGTCTATGTGTGCTAACCTCTAGGATTTGAAGACCTACAGCACCCCAACTATGTGTGCAAATTGGATAAAGCTTTATATGGGCTACACCAAGCGCCTAGGCTATGGTATGAGACTTTGACTCAGTTTCTTCTAAAGAATGGCTACACTAGAGGTACCATTGACAAGACTCTCTTCATCAGAAAGTCTAGAAAGGACATTTTGCTTGTACAAGTCTATGTCCATGACATCATATTTAGTTCTTCAAATGACCAAATGTGTAAGGACTTTTTCCTTTGAATCCAGGTGAAGCGAATGAAGGAAGGGTTTTTCATTAATCAATCTAAGTATGTGTCTGACATCTTACAAAGATTTGAGATGAAAGATTTTAAGCCTGCCAAGACACCCATACCCTGAAACCACAATCTTTGTCCTGACCTTGGGGAGGATATTGATCAACATCAGTATAGGGCAATTATCAGTTCTCTGATGTATGTCATAGCCATATCATGTTTGCTACCGGTATCTATGGAAAATATCAGGTTGCTCCAAAGGTGTCTTATCTAGTTGTTGTTAAGAGAATCCTTAGATACCTCAAAGGAGCACCCAAACTAGGTCTCTAGTATCCCAAAAACAAGGATTTCAATCTCTATGGATACTTTGACAGTGACTATGGCGGCTGTAACATTGACAAGAAATCCACATCAAGAGGATGTCAATTTCTTGGTGGAAGGATCATCTCATGGCAATGCAAGAAGCAATCCTGTGTGTGTACATCAATTGCTGAAGCTGAATACATTGTTGCTGCTAGCTACTGTGCTCAACTGTTATGGATTCAGAATCAGATGTTAGACTATGGATTCAACTTTATGTGTACTCCTATCCATATTGACAACAACAGTGCTATCTCCATTATTGAAAATCCGGTGAAGCATTCCAAGACAAAGCATATTGATATTAGGTACCATTTCATTAGAGATATTCATGAGAAAAATATGATTAAACTAATCAAAGATGACTTAAATGAACAATATGTTGATTTGTTCACCAAAGCTTTTGATGAACAAAGATTTAAGTATCTCATAACAACTATTGGGATAAGAAACATTCATTAGATTACCCCTTTTGAAAACCTTTTAATATCTAATGTTCTATGTCAATACAATTTAAGCCTTGTTACACAAGGTCTCTCTGAAAGTTTCTATGTATAAATTTCTTCCAAGTGAAATTAACCCTGAGAAGCTATTTTCATATCTTCCGAAGCTAAATTTGTCAAAGGATAATTTTAATCTCGGAAGAGTTTTTAGTCTCGAAGAAGCGATTGTTCTCAAATCAGATCTACTTCCGAGGCTATACACACTCTCCATTCGGAAAGCAATCTTGATCTTTGGAAGCAAAGTTTTTGCTTCAGAAGTAAGAATTGCCTTCGGAAGACAAATTACCTTCGGAAATGTTTTATATTCGGCAGAGATATTTTACTATGTAATGGAAATCTCTAGGGCCCCACACTGTAAAAAGCAAAGATTTTTTAATGATGTCGGATTGTTTAACTGATTTTAACCTTACTGCCATTATCATTTTTTCCATTAAAACATCACATCACCTTATCCTAACCCCCCATTACCGCCTTCCCACCCTCTTTTAAATAATCCTGACTATTCAATTTCATCTTCTTACTTGAAATTTTTACTGCCCTAGAAATTTTCTCCACTCCAACTTTACCCAAACTCAAATTCATCCTCATTCACCTTTCTCCAATGGCACTAAACCCTCAGCACAACCAAGTCGCACTTCTTGATTCTTCATGAGATTCTGACTTCTCTGAAATCATCTCGTTTCTCACCAAATCATCTTACTACACAGCCCTTACCGTTAACCCCACTGTTTACTCCAATAAAATGGCCGAATTTTGGGAAAATGGTCAAGTCTACCCTAAACGGGATTCGTGTACTAAGGTCCAACATTTGTGGACAAGAGTTGGTCATTAATGAGCAACTTATCAGGGAGCATCTCGAGCTTCATGATGAAGGAGCTCCTATTGAATTCCCCAAAGAAGATTTAGACAACACTTATATCCTCATGGGATATGGTAGGTCGACAGTCTACAAGTACAACTTCTCTTACACCTAGAAGTTCCTCCTGCATGTTGTTCTCCACTATCTGTTCAACAAATCTGCGGGATGGGATCAAATCCCTTATGAACTAGGATGCTTAGTTTATGGACTGGTGAGAGGCCTCCGCTTTAATTACTCAGGATTTGTGTTCACTAATCTCATTGGGAATCTTCAAAGGAGACATTCTTTATGTATCCCCAATTCATTCAACACATAATCAACTGTGAGTTAGAGCAGAGTATGCTTGACTATGCAGCTGCTCTGACTGTTCCTCACATGAGGCCTACCATATTCAAGACTTTGAAAAAGGTATCCACCAACTTCACTTGAAGGTACACTTCTCTACTTCCAGGTATGATTGAGCGCATAGCTCCTAGTGACATCCCTGTTCACCCCACAGGTGATGACCCACACCAGCAACCACCTCCACAATGCCAACACTGCCTTCTCTATCCATGACCATCACATACCAGAGACGCCCGAAATGAACCCTTGTTCAATATACTCTGATTGAGCAAGCACCTCCTATTCAATCCAAAAAGACTAGAGTGGAAACATAGGCACCCACTCAGTCTGAGGTCTCACCATCCTTCTCATTCGACCTCAATTTGGGTTTTGAGTCTCCTCCCTCTCAAACCCATGAGCTCGACACCCAAACTAACAGCCCTCAGGATGAGTATCTACACTCTTTGAGTAGCCAGCAAGGGACAACCCACCAAAGGCTCAATGCCTGTAGACATTGACCAAGATCGCTGGTTAGTAGGCTTACCATCCCTATCCTTCACTGACTTTCTTTTTAAACTAATGAAGAGATAACATCTCTCCATGGCAATGAAATTGATCTACAAAACCCTTATCTGCATTTCCTCAAACTCCAAAAGCTGAAGTTAAAGCCTCGGAAGAACAAGCAGAATCATTCGAAGTTGAAATGGAAGCTGTAGAATGACTGTTCAAGATGTCCGAGGAACTGATCATCACAGATGCAATCCTAGAAATGGCATATGAGGTGAACAGTGAGGACTTTCTGAATCTACCTCTATCCCAGACACCCTCTCTGCCTCTCTTACAATGAGAATCCACTCTCCAAGAACCACCACAGTCAGGATCTTTAAAAGATAACAAAGGGAAAAGGAAGATGACCGGAGGATAGCTTCAGGAAGAGGAGAAGATTGAGAAATTAAAGAAGAAAGGAAGACTTCCAACTAAGAAGTTGCTAGCTGCTAGTACAAAAGCAGCTGCAGCCAATAAGGAGGTTGTCAGTAATAAAAGAAGAGAAGAGATAATTGATCAGCTCATCCAATTAGGAGCTGCCAATGAAGAAACACTCCGGCTACCACTAGAGGAGTTGGTGGAACTAGAAAAGGCAACCAGACAGCACTTGAGAAACAACAAGAAGCAGCCAGGTTGGCCTTAGAGAAAGAGAAAGAAGAAGAACAGAAGGAGGCTGACTTGTAGCAGAGGAGATATAGGATAGAGTTCCTAATCTCAGAGGCTTCAATCCTCAAGAACTCTCTCCACATGACAATGAAACAATCCTTTGGCTTTACAACAAAGAGCAGGATCATATGGGGAAAGAGAGAAGAAAGGTTGCAAGAGAAAAGCTAAAGGAAAGGAAGAAGAAAGAGGAAGAAGCAAAGACCACTGCAACCAGGAAGCTCAGTGAAAATGGCTGGATGAATGACTATCTCTGGGCTCATGGCTTCTCTGGAAGGCAGGTGGGTCCCATGTTAGAGAGGACACTCCAACGGATTGTTAGCAAAATCAAGGCTGACATCTGCTTGGGAAAGAGAAAAGAGATGCACAGAAGGGTAAAGGGAATGACCTTCACTGCAACTACTCAACCACAATCTGATCCCTCACCCTTACCTTTCACCATCAAGACTGAGCCCTTCACCCCTAAATCCACATCCTAACCCTCACCATTTCATCACCGCAACCACCTAAACTTCCCATCCTTCAACCAAAAACACTTCCCAGAACCTCTGAACCACCACCTACCCAACAACCATCCCCTTAGCCTTCTCAACATCTCTCTGTTGAGGAGTTCAAGGTAATCAAGACTAAGCTCATCAACTACACAACTTTGAGCGAAGTCTCATGTGTTGAAGATTCTGTCAATACCAACTATGTTGATGGATCTTCTTGTTCCCTCACAAGAGATCAATTCCTTGATTTACCTAGTGGAATATTGGACAAGGCAGCTAGACTTCTAGGTCTCAACTTAGATTCAATGAATGTTGAAGAGAAGAAACTTAGAAGGAAACTGGTGACTCTGCTGGATACTAAGAAAGAGGACAAGAAAAAGAAGTCAGTCTCTTGTGCCTAGAAAAGGAATAATCCAATGGGGGTTCGATGAAACTTCTCACAAATTTGTTTTTGAGAGGGAGAATGGCAAAGTCAACAAACTTAATGCAACCTCTCTGTTACACTCCTGCAGATTTGATATTACTGAGTTAGCAAAGAAGGCATTCTCCAACCCCTCCAACTCTGAAGCTGCTACTCTTATCAGAAATCATCTCAGTAGTCTTCATCTAGTTGAGCTAACTGCAAAGGCCAAGATTGAAGAAGAGTTGAGATTGAGAAGAAAGGAAGGCAAGGAAAGACCTCCTACCAAAGGCACTGCCTTTCTACACATGGTAGAGAGTCCTGAATTGGAACCTATAGTTAAATGGCAATATCATTACCGTTCCGATCAACTAACTCTTTTTAGAGGGCAACAAAAGAGGGTACATATCATCCAAGGTGACAGACTGGACTTCTTGTCTACCAAGGATTTGTACAAACTTCTCAGCACCACATCAGGAAAGAACAAGGAAATAGATAAATATCTACTCTCCTTGGTGCTGAAAGATTTGAGAAGCAGAAACAAGTGAGGTTTTGGTAGCATCAGCCTAGGGGGAGTTTGTTAGATCAAGAAGAAGGCTGGTGCAACCAAAACCAAATAACTTAGATAATTTTGGTGATACATGCAAAGGCTTCCGAAGCTTAGCATGGAACTTTCGAAGGTTGTAGAGTTCTTCTCAAGATAAAGTGAAAGATCAGCTTCCGAAGACAGAACATTACTTCCGAAGTCAAGAGCATGCTTCCGAAGGTTATGTCTTAGAAGAGCAATCAGAAGACTACTTCTAAAGTAATAAGAAAAGAAGAAGTTCCCAAGCCTTAGAAGAAGCAGCCTCTTCTAAAGTATAAGTGACTTCGGAAGTACTTGTGCTTCCGAAGCCATTTAAACTTCACAAAACACTGCTATGAACTAGTGGACATAAGTATGTGTAACACCCGGTTATTTTAAAGGCAATGAAAGAAATGCTATTTAACCCAAGATGAGGGGTTAAACATGTAAAAAGTACAAGATTTACTTTTTAAGTAGTACAAAAGTAGCATGCCCGCCCATGCCATGCCATTTTTCACTTTTGAGTTTGGAATTTTAGAGAGAGAAAGAGCAGAGCTCGAGTTTGAAGAAGAACAAGAAGAAAGAATTCGAATTCAAGGTGAGAATCGTGTTTTTATGATGTTCTTAACCGGTTATGTCCTCGGGTGTATGCTTATGCGTGTTTGTATGTGTTCGGGTTTGTTTTTAATGGGTTTCTAAGTGGCTGAATACAATTTGCAAACGAGCTTGGAGGAAGCCACACTCAAAAGCAAGGTGAGTTCTAGGACCCCTCTTTTACTGGTTTATATCTGATTTTGGGGTTGGAAATGCATGAATGTATGTTTTTATTAAACTGGGTTTCGGACCCGTATGCTTGAATGTGTGTATAATGATGTTATGATGTGATGTGTGACTATGTTCATGGTTGATGATGTATAATGTGTTTCTAAGTCCTAGAGGGTAAGATTTAAGCTTAGAACATGATGAAGGGTGCATGGAAATTGAATATGATGTTTTAGACCCACATGTTAAGTTTTTAAATCTGCCTAAGTGTTTGGAAGTAAATGCGGATGGAAAGGGGTTAATGCGGATGAACATTAACCAACGGGTAAGTCAATGCGGATGAAGTCAAATGCAGATGAAGTCAATGCGGATGAACATTAACTAAGTGCATGAAATGCGGATGAGCATTTGACTAAGTCATGGAAATGTGGATGAGGTATGTCAATGCAGATGAGCATTTGACTATGTCTGGGAAATGCGGATGAGGTATGTCAATGCGGATGAGCATTTGACTAAGTCTGGGAAATGCGGATTAAGCCAATGCTGATGAGCATTTGACTAAGTCTGGGAAATGCGGATGAGCATTTGAGTAAGTCTGGAAATGTGGATGAGTAAGTCCAATGCGGATGAACTAGAGCAAATGCGGATGAACTATAGGAAATGCGGATGAACACTTAGAATAATTCTAACTTTTTGTGAGAAAAAGGAGTAATGTAGGCTTTGACCTAGGAGATTCTCGGGGGTTATGCAAGTTGAATTTTGGGGTCATAGATGGTATGATCGGCATGTAATGTTATGTGATTTATGTTTACAATGATGATGATGATGATGTTGCGTGATTATACATGATGTATGTTATGTATGTATGATGCCCTGCATGATGATGTATGAATGATATGTTTATGTTCCTTATGATGATGTATGATTATCTTTCTTATGACTCTAGTGTTATGATAATGAATGAACAAAGTATTATGTAACGTAAAGTGAAATATAATAAAAGAGGAACATGATGATGAATGCATGCATTAATGAATGAATGAATGTAAGAAAGGTTTGCAAGCAAATGTATGGAGGTGCACACCCATTGTAGGTGTTAGCTCAATGGTGTGCAGGTTAGCTACCCCAAAGGATGCACATTGGGGTCTTTCTGTGTGATTGACCATATGGATGAACCATTGTTGCGTGCCTTAGGTACTCTGACCACTTGGTGCTGGGCACCATCGATGAAGGTCTTTTATAGGCTTAGGCATAGTATCATGAGCATGAAGGGCCTTGCATATGACAATGGTATACCTGAACTTTACCTTAGGCACTATGACCACTTGGTGCTGGGCATCATCGATGAAGGTCTTTTATAGGCTTAGGCATAGTATCATGAGCATGAAGGGTAAAGTTCATGGTGATGAATGAAAGTATGAACGAAAGAATGACGAAAATAATAATTATATTATCTATATGTACGTATGATTTATGATCACGAACGAATGTAAAGAACAATATGATTTAGAGAGAAAGAATGGTTTTACGAATGAAAAGTATGTTTTATTATAAAACTAGAACTCACTCAGCAACGCTGACTTTTATGTGTTTCCAGTTGGTAGGTAATGTTGCTGAGGATGGCACGAGATAGCTACTCAGCTCTTTTGGGTGGCATCCATTTATATAAAGCTTTTGTGATGTAATACAACAAAAATAATTTTGTAACCGACAATCGATGCATTATTTTGCAAAAGATTTACGTTGAAATGAAATGCCATTTTGAATGTTTCCGCTGCGAATGTTTATTTAAAATAACTGTATATGTATGTTTTATGTGCAATGGTTGACCAGCTGTAGGCATCCCGGGAACGGGGCCTTACAGTATGGTCTTTGACACTCCGCTACAGACCTCTGATACTGCATGGCGTTTTCTCAAACAGCCACGCAGTTGACCATACTTTATTCCACTGTTTACCTTTTTTATGATAGTATATGTTACCAACTTTAGTTGGTGACAAAAGGTAAGTCAGGGACATGTCCTGGCTACCAAATCTCAAATAAGAATTTATCCGAGATACCGTAAACTATAGTCTCGTAGTATAGGCTTTAGTTATAGGATCCCAGCTGGTATCAAAGTATATCCGACTGTAGGTAGTATTATATATAGTTTCTCATTCTATCTCGAAAAGATACGCTTGTAAGAGTCTTGTAATATTAGAGTTGAGAAGCAATATATGCAACTACCTTGAAAATTACTTTCTGTGTTCTATATTACTTACTATATTGTGATCGACTCTTATTGACTCTATCTTCATCCGAGTGTTGTTCAAGTGAGTTTGAGAGAAAAACTAAGTGTAAAGTGACCCTTAACCGATCCTGCAATAGTAGAGTTCTTCCAAAGACAGAGTAAAAGATAAACTTCCGAAGATAAACTCTACTTCCATAGTCAAGGAACTTACTTTCGAAGATCAAGTCTAACAAGAAAAGATTAGAAGACTACTTCCGAAGTATGACAGAAGAAGAAGTCCTCAAGCCTCGGAAGAAGTTGCCTCTTCTGAAGTGTAAGTGGCTTCAGAAGTACTTGTTCTTCCGAAGTCATTTAACCTTCGAAAGACACTGCTATGAACTAGTGGACATATGTATGGTCTCTGAAACTCCGCTGGAGACCTCTGATACTACATGACATTTTCTCAAAGGGCCATGTAGTTCACCATACTTTATTCCACCGTTCACCTTTTTATGTTAGTACAAGTTACCAACTTTAATTTGAGACAAAAGGTAAGACTTTATTTAAGATACCTTAAACTATAGGTTTGTAGTATTTGCTTTAGTTAGAGGATTCCAGCTGGTATCAAAGTATATCCGGCTGTAGGTAGTATTATATATAGTTTCTCATTGTAATCATAACAGTATGCTTGTAAGAGTCTTGTAATATTTGAGTTGAGAAGCAATATATGCAAGTACCTTAAAAATTACTACTTGGGTTTTGTTGGATTCTTTATGCCCAAGACACATAGAACATTGATGTGGTTAGTATGTTATGATCCAAGTCGGGTCATACCCAATAACAAGCTTAGCAAACACCAAATATTATTTAATTGATGATATGATCATGCAATTAAATAAATACACCAAATTAGAAAATGGGTTTTCTAAATAAGTTGCATATGAGATTAAACAAACTATATGAATATTTTGTTCATGGATATTATTTGTAATGTTGTTTAATTTAGTTAAATAACATCAAATAATAAAAGTGTGTATGTGTCATATAACTAAAAGGTTAATTATATAACCATCTTAAATAACTAGTTTAACAAAAATATTAAAGGGAGTTTTGGGGGGAAAACCCAATTGATTTGGGGTTTTCGGCCGCCCCATAGTGGGGAACTCTCCCTTTGTTTTCTTTTGAGGTATTGGAACCTGGGAACACCTAGAACACACACACTTAATCCACTTCTCTCTCTCACATGCAAGGACCACAATAACAAAAGGTTTTCTCCTCTTCTTGAAGAGAATCTCGGCTGGAAGGTGTTCCAGCAGCTCCTTCCTTGGGGTTTGGTGTACAATTCCTAGCATGAATGGTGTATGCTTGATGCTTGTGGGTATGGATGCTTGAGGACACCTTTCCTTGGTGTTTTGGCTGTTCAACAACCTCATCATCTTCACTGATCGTTTTTCTGCAGCTCCACAAACGGTAGTTTGTATGTTGTTTTGGTTGTTATTTCTTCTTGATAGCTAGTTCAAAACATATAAATGATCCTTATGTTCTTGGGTTTGTTGTTGTTGTGAAATAAACCTTATTTTTCAAATTACAAATGAACTTACTAAGGTTTTATTCTGTTGCGTTTTCATAGTTTAAATGGTTAAACTACTTTGATTAAGGTCCAACAAACCCAACATTGGCATCTAGAGCCGGATATGTGGATGACTAGTTTCTTTTGTTCTTGTAAAATTGGTTTTATGGGGCTTTAACAACCTTATAGGGGCTGTTTTGTGGTGATTATTTATATCCCCATCCTTTCAAGGTTATATCTAACATGCTTATGATTATACCTTTAAAGAAAGATATCAAGTGGTTGATTATGTTTTTTGTTTGGACAAAAGACCCTAAATTCTTGGTTTATGTTGGCTGAAAATTTAGGGTCATATGGGGGTTTATTTGGTTCTTGAATGTTGTATATGATGATTCATATTGGTGCATAACCTAGCCTTGACCTTGTGTTGATTTGGTTTTATATGGATGTTTGTTTTGGTTGATTTCATTCATAATGGGTTGTAATATTATTCTTTTGTGTTTTGTATTCGGATGTAATTTATTTATTCATTCAAAGGCAATGTAATAGATAGATTAAGTGTGTTTTCTTTTATTAGAAAATTAGTATTAGGATATAAATTTTGTAAAAGAAGATACACAAGATGGAAGCACAAAAGGAAGACACAAGACAAGGACTTGAAGCATTTGGATGCAAGTTCAAGTGGGGGTCTTTGGAGATCTCATCTTTGTGTTGTGTTCACCCTTAGGAAAGACCAAATGACAACACTTGTGATGGCAAACAACTGTTGTCAACATAGTGGCTATGGTTATTCACATGTGGTTGTTTGATATATGCTTGTTTGATTATCATTTTATGTTGATTGTTTGATATATGCATATGCTTAACAATCTAAATAAATTATCACAACAAGCTGAATTTTTTGGTTCCTAATCATTAAGTGACTAATAAAAAGTTATTAAATGGATTAATGATTTGAATATAAAAGAGGTTTTATTAAAAGAGAACCATAGGGTACCATGTATTTGAAATCATGCGAATACAAGGTACATAGAGTTTTCATAACTAAATTTAATGGAAGCTTAAATCCCTTGGAAACAAGTTGAACACCATCCTTTTACAAGACACTCAAATCACTTGAGAACTAACTGTGGGATAAAGGTCACCTAACCACTTTTAGGGAACTTGTGTGTTTGAGGTGGGCTTAACATACTTATGGGATAAAGGTCACCTAACCACTTGTATGTGTAAACTCACACGTGTGTGTAAGTAGGACGACATGAATTGGAAACCATGTGCATAGGGTCACTAAATCATGGCGTACAATGGTGTTGATGGGATTTTACATGCCGACTAAACATAAGATGTTTAATCGATCCCATAAAGCTAGAAGTCGAAATAGGTTGCAATTGTCAAATGTTGACTACCTTGTTAATTTAAATAATGGGATAAAGGTCACCTAACCATCATTTAAATGTAATGTTGGATTCTAGATTTTAATTATTAATTGTCTATGAGACGTGTAAAGGGTATTAATAATTAAAATACATTTTCTTAGAAATACTAAAATGAACTTTGTAATTTTGTAGAAATGGCCGCAAACAATAATGCTACCACCCCGACCGTCCCTACCCTATCACTGAGAACAATCTTAGAAAGGGATCATCTTAACCATAATAACTTTATGGACTGGTATCAAAACTTGAGAATTGTTCTCAAGCAAGAGAAAAGGGCCTATGTCCTTGACAATCCTATTCCTGACCAACCGGACCCCGAGGATGTTGAGGCCTACAACGATTGGATCCAATACACTAGGATTCCATGCAAATTTCTAGCCTCATATTGGGAACTTTGATTCCCAAACTCCAAAAGGACTTGGAACAACTTGGGGCATATGACATAATTACCCAGTTGAAGGAAATGTTCCTTCAACAAGCTAGGATAGAGCGCTACGAAACGATTCGAGCGCTTCATGTGTATCATATGAAAGAAACCCAATAGGTATCATCTTATGTTCTTAAGATGAAATGCCACGTTGATCGCCTCGAGAGGTTTAATTGTCCCGTCTCAAAGTAGTTGGCCATGGATTTGATCCTTAATGGCCTAACTAAAATGTTTGAGACGTTTATAATGAACTACAATATGAACGGGTGGGACAAGAGTATTGGTGAGCTTCACGCAATGCTCAAAACAGCCGAGGCATGGATGGGTAGAAAGGTTCTACCTATTCTCTCGATCAATGAGGGAGGCAATAAGAAAAGGCCATTCCTTGATCCCAAGGCAAATGTTGCCAAAGCAAAGGGGCACATCCAAGGAAAGGGGCACATCAAAGGAAAGGGGAAGGAAAGGCTAAAGCGGAACCTCCAAAGCCTAAGCATAAGGTAACGGAGAAAGATCCATACATTGAGTGTGGAGAGATAGGACATTGGAAAAGGAATTGTCCAACCTATCTCAAAGAGTTGAGAAACAAGAGGGATGCTAGCCAAACCTCACGTACAACTTTCATAATTCACATTGGTTGAAATGTTATTTCTTCAAACACATGGGTAGTGGATACCGGATGTGGAACTCACATATGCAATTGATTGCAGGGTTCAAAAGAAATAAGCACTTCAAGAAGGGAGACACAAGTCTCTACATGGCAACGGAGCAAAAATTGATGTCGAAGCCCAAGGAGATAATATTTTGAAACTTTCAGTTTGGAAGTTGTCCTTCAAAACATTTTGTATGCTCCTAGTTTGACTAGGAACACAATTTTGATTTCCCTTTTAGAACAATGTGGTTATGAATTAAAGTTTGTTAACAATGGTATTTTTGTTTGTATGGATGATGTATTTTATTTCAAGGCTATGCTTTTTAATGGAATCTATGAATTGGTTCATGATGATTCATCCTATAATACCTCATTATACCAAACAAGCACCAAGAAACTTAAAATGGGTTTATGTTATTCTTATCTTTGGCATTGTCGTCTTGGTCACATAAACAAGAATCGGATTCAAACACCTCAAGAGAATGGTCTTTTGAAAAACAAATGAAACTGTTTCATTCAATAAGTGTGAATCTTGGTTACAAGCTAGATGACCAAGTCGCCCTTTAGTGGCCCTAATGAGAGGGAAAAATACTTGTTGGGAATCATACATTCGGATGTATGTGGCCCTTTTAAGACGATGACTAGAAATGGTGAAATATACTTCATTACCTTTACCGACGATTATAGTCGATATGGTTATGTGTACTTGATGACGCATAAACATGAAGCTTTTGAAATGTTCAAAGTCTTCAAGAATGAAGTAGAAAATCAACTCAATGAAACTCTCAAGTTCTTCCTTCAGATAAAGGAGGTGAATACCTTAGTGATACTTTTCAGTACCATCTAAGAAGTTGTGGGATCGTCTCACAACTTACTCCACCTCGAACACCACAACATAATAGTGTGTCTTCTATGGAAAAATCAAACCCTATTAGATATGGTTTGATATATGATGGCTATAAGCTCACTACCTCTATTATTTTGTGGTTTCGCAATGCTCTCCGAGGCTCGTATTTTGAATATGGACCTGACAAAGATAGTCGATTCACTAAGTGTATATTTGTTGGATAAACCAAAGACTATATAAGATACTACTTTGATCCAACAAAGCAAGAGTATTTATTGCTTGAAAGGCTAAATTCTTGGAAACTAAATTCCTTATGGAAGAATAACGTATAGAATAGTGGAATTTCATGAGGATCAAGATCCACAAGCTGATACATGTTTGGTTGACACTAGCAATCAACAAGAGGTTGTTGATGATGATCAAGAGGTTAATCAATACACACAAAACGTCCACAGATCTGGTAGAGTTAGCATTCCACCTGAAAGATATGGATTTTTCATGAATGGATGCTATGTGATTAACTCCGATGAGCCAACCACATACTATGAAGCAATGTCCAATTTGGATTGTGATGAATGGCTGTTGGGTTTTGTAGAATCAAACCAAAGTCATATTAACGATTTTAGCTTTAAAACGCAGCAGAGTTTATATCAAAATGAGTTTGTGTATATTAAAACGCAGCGGAGTTTATATCAAAATGTGAGTTTATGTATCATATACACTTGTTAAAACAAAACCCAAGACAAGGATCTATTTATATGGAAGAGCATACTATCAAAAACATATATCAACCACATAAACTACCTTTAGAACCATAGATGGGAGGGCTAGATGATGATGTTTGAAAGCCAAGACTACAATGTAGGAGCCCTCAAGAGATGATACCCACAAGCCTTTCTAACACCTTGCTTGTTAGGATGCTTCACCAAGGATTGCTTCTTGTTTGTTCCTCAAAATCCCGAAATCAACAAGCTGTTTTCAGCTCTTCAAAAACCCGAGAATCTGCTAGAGTTTTTAAAGTTCATTTCATGATGTCTTAAGAAGAGAGTGTTCTTAAAATGATTGAGTGTAATTGGGGAGAAAAGGAATCAAGGACAAAGACCAAGGCAAGCACTTAATGGCCCCTTTTGGCGGCTGCAAATCACCCTCAACAGGGGTTTCCCACCAAAAATCTTTTATAAAAATACTACACTCTAACCCTTTTTTTATAAAACAAAAACCCTTTTAATTTTATAACACTAGAACACTTTCATTTGTCATTGTTTAATTAACTTAAATAATGAAAAAAATGATTTCTCATGAACAAATCATCTACATAATGTTGTTCATTTACAAAAGCAATGTTTTTTTTAGAAAATCCGTTTTCTAAATTGGTGCTAATATTTGTTTGTATGATCTCATCAACGAACAATTATTTATTGGTGTTTGTTTGGCTTGTTATTGAGTATGACCCGACTTGGATCATAACGTAATAACCACATCAATCTTATATTAGTCTTGGGCATATAAGATCCACATCCTCCCACTTGCACAAGATGCATAGAAAATTGATGTAAGTAGTAAATACCGCCTAACAACGGTTTACTACCCTTAATACATATGACTAGGTGCCATTCAATAACATCATCTCCTTCAAGTATCATACTTGAAATGTTTTACGTGAATTAATCATCCATCCTTTTGTTACAGATGTGATGTTAAATCCTAGAGACACAGGATTGTCATTCTCCGATGATTTAGCTTTAACAGGCCTTAGATATCTAACTCTCAACGAATAAGAGGAACAAATTCCATCTTGACTACATACGTCTCTGACAATTACCTTATATCATACCTGAACCTAGCCATACGTACTGTTAATGTTTCAGAACAGCAAAGCACTAAGTCAAAGTATGATACTTGGTGAATATCAAGACTCAATAGGTATCTCAGGTCTGAGGATATAACGATATTGGCCTTTACTCAATATTTCTTATGACTAATCATGAAGATTCCGTGCACAAATAATAGAGAACGGGTCAGTCCTATATCCATATCCCATAGATATCAATGAACCTTGGTAGCAACCTTTGCTCTATATTCATACTTTATGAATATCAACCAATCCAAGTTCATTATAGTCTTACATTCATAGTTGTTCCCACAAGTATGATCGACTACGGACGTTTAGAATAACTTGCTTATTCACTGATTTAAACATGCTAACCTAGAAGAACAAATGAAAAATATAACCATATAATTAACTCAAATAACATAAGTTCCAATATCCAAATACAAGATTTGATCAAGTCCAATCACTAGAATATCGAAGTCCTAAGGCATAAGTATGACTTTCATGTTTTGACCTATCTAGGAGCTTCATGAAAGGATCCGCAATGTTTTGATCGGTGTGTACTTTGCGAATACATATCTTTCCCTTTTCAACTTCATCCCTTATGTAGTTGAATCTCTGTTCATGTGCCGAGTCTTTTGATGAGCACGAGGTTCCTTGATTTGAGCAATCGCACCCTTATTGTCGCAAAAGATCTCTAGGGGGTCTTGAATGGTAGCAACAACCCCTAGATCAGCAATGAACTTCCTGAGCCACGCAGCTTCTGAGCTTCCAATGAGGCGGCGATGTATTCTCGTTCTGTTGTAGATAGTGCCACTACATCTTTCTTTGAGCTCTTCCAAGAGACCGCTCCTCCATTCATAATGAAGACATATCCCGACTGTGATCGTGAGTCATCTCAATCAGTTTGGAAACTCGCATCCGTGTAACCCTTTACAACGAGCTCCTCCTCACCTGATCCATATATTAAGAACATATCCTTAGTGTTTCTAAGGTATTTCAAAATACTTTTAACAGCCATCCAATGACTATTACCAGGATTCTGTTGATATCTACTTGTCATGCTTAGAGCACATGACATGTCTAGCCTAGTACTTATCATTGCATACATGATGGATCCAATAGCAGATGCATATGGGACTCCATTCATTCTTTCCTATTCAACCTTTAAACTAAGGCATTGAGATGAGCTCAATATAGTCCCCTTTTGAATACGTACCATACCTTTCTTACAATTCTCCATCTTGAACCTTTTCAAGATCTTTTCAATGTATGCAGTTTGGTTAAAACCTATCAACCGCCTTGATATATCCCTATAGATCTTTATTCCCAAAATATGGGTGGCTTCACTAAGATCCTTAATGGAAAAACAACTTCCAAGCCAGGTTTTTACACCTTCCAAGGTTGGAATGTCATTTCCAAATAGTAGAATGTCATCGACATATAATACAAGGAAAGTAATACTGCTCCCACAAGCTTTCTTATACACACAAGCTTAATCAGCGTTTTTGATGAAGCCAAATTTCTTTACTTCATCATCAAAACGGTGATTCCAACTTCTTGACGCTTGTTTCAATCCGTAGATTGACTTCTTTAACTTGCATACCTTGTTAGGATGTTTTGGATCGACAAAACCTTCAGGTTGTTCCATATGGACATCTTCCTCAAGGTATCCATTAAGGAAAGCCGTTTTGACATCCATTTGCCAAATCTCATAGTCCAATATGCTGCTATGGCAAACATATCCTGATAGACTTTAGCATTGCTACAGATGAAAAAGTTTCATCATAATCAACCCCTTGAGTTTGAGTGAAACCTTTTGCTACAAGTCTAGCTTTATAAGTATCCAAGTTTCCATGCATATCGGTTTTCTTCTTGAAAACCCACTTACTTCCAACTACCTTGGACTTAAGAGGTGGTGAACCAATTCCCAAACTTGGTTATCATACATGGATTGCATCTCAACGTTCATGGATTCTTGCTGTAACATCTCGTATTTTTTTTTTTTTGTTAACTAAAAGTTAATTTTGTTAGTTCTTGTAAGGGCCATTTATGCTATTTATGAAACTTGGTGGGCTATTTATGTATGATTTCTTATTTAATTTAAAGTTTATAAATATTATATGATAATAATGTTAATATTAATAAAAGTATAAATACTATTATGGAATAATAATAATAATAATAATTATTATAATAATACAATAATAATAATAATAACAATGATAATAAAAATAATAATAATAAGTTATCAAAGTTAACAAGTTAAAACTTAATTAAGTTCAAGGGGGCCTAATTGTCAAATTAGAAACTTGAAATATTAAGTTTGGGCATAGAATAATAAGAATTCAAAGTTGAGGGACCAAATGTGTAAATAACCCAAAACCCCCCCTTACCCCGTAATTCCGGCAGCCGCTCCGGTCACCTTCGGCCGGAGTCCGGCGAGCCTCGAAACCGCATCAAATCTCCAAATTTTAATCCTCCAACGACTTCAATCGTCTCCAGAACACGATTCGAACTTAAACGTAAGACTTAATTGGGTTTTAATTCGGTTATGGAGTGGATCGAACGTGAAACCGAAGCTTAAATCGATGAGTTAACCGGTCGAGCATTAAACGCTAATAATAACCAAATTAAACGAACTTAAACAATCATCCAACCAATACTAACGTTCACAACTATCAATTACATCTAGTAACACTCAAGTAACGTAATCGGATTACCCTTTCGTCACGGACCTGCAAGCTAAGCGAGAGCCATCTTCCGAACATTTTTAACTTCTTTTGATTGAGGGCTTTGAATCAAGATCTTCATTCGAAGCTTTCCACGAGTTCAATTTGATTTCCATCAACGTTTGCATAACAATCGAGCCTTGTTGTGGTCGCGGCTGGGTTCAACAATTGTTCATAGTCAATTAATCTACAAACAGGTGATTAAACACATGTTTAAACTCGATTTTGGTCGGGGAACAAAAGCCCCATGGTTAATTCGATCAACAACCTCGAATTGACAATCAATTTGGATCGATTGGGTTCTAGGGTTCTTAAGGATTTGGGGGTGTTGTTTAGGTATGCTTTTTATTAATTTAAACGCGAACACTAACGCGGCTGGATGCCTTGGTTCACTGGTTATGTTACTCCACTCACACACATGAGGTCCCGGGTTCGAACCCGGGCACCATCATGTTATTTTTTTTTAAAGGGTTTTAACCCTTAATTAAATTATAAAAACGTTTTAAATAATACATATAAAAATTATTTTATTAAACTTTAAATAATAAAATGGATTACAAATAATAACTAAAAATTATTATTGTTTCAAAATGTTTCGTTTAATATCGTTTAATGGTACTTAATTCTTTTTGCTATAAAAATCTATTCAAATTTTATGAAACTTTCAAAATGTTATAATTATTTCTTTTTTTTTCACATAGTGAGTATAAAACATAAAAATATATTTTTAGAAAAATAAATGATTTTCATTTGTTAAAATAATTATTAACAAACCAAACCTCAAACCCCACTTATCCTTGTACTCATTAATTAGTTAAACCATTATGTTTAAGTTTAAATCTTGTAATATATATATTGGTGTCTTGTGACGATACACCTTGGAGCGACGCTTGTTAATATTATTATTAAACCCCATTATATATTTATTGTCAAGTGAGTTTTCCTTGCCCCATTTTATTTTATTTCACACCACTTTGGGGTGAAACATGATTATCTATACATTGTACACTTATAAACGTTTGAGACTTGTAAGCACATGCAATTCATCTTATTATTATGTCATGGTTATTGTGTATTGTAAGTGTTTATATGAGATACATAGTTTGTTTACAATCATTAACTATTGCTAGCCTGGCGACGTCTTAGATCTTTGGGCCTGACAAGCCTATTTGGTGCTAAAGCCGAGGTATTGCCGGCTCCTGATGACGTATGCTTGTTCATCATGGAACCAAATACACTTAGCCAATCTTTTATACTTGTAATCAAGTCGAGGTTTGGTTGTAACGATATGTGTTCTATAACCTTACTTGCTTATGACCTATGACATGAATTGCTACTTGTAACTTTATCATATTATGTATAAAAACTTGGAAACTCACCAACTATTTATAGTTGACCCTTTTATTTTTATCATGTTTCAGGAAATCCCCAAGTTTAAAGTGACTTTTGAAGCTTGGAAATAAAACTAGGACTTGGACCTAGTTAAATAAATAAATGTTATGCTACGTTTTGTTTTATTTGGGATTATTTCATGTTTTGTGACTTATGTTTGTATGACTTTTGAAACTTATAATTTTAATATTTACACTTAAATATAGCGTTATGTGGCTGTGAACAATCTTAACCCTCACATCTCGACGATTCCGCCGTCAAGGTTGGGGTGTGACAGATTGGTATCAGAGCCCATAACTATAGGTTTAGGTTATTAGTAATGGTGACCTAGACTATAGCTTATGCATGAACCTCATAGGATAATATTTATATTCTTGGAAATATATATATTGTTACATGCTACATAATGCTATACTTTATGTGCAACTTGATGCCTTAGCATAGGTTGCCTTGTAATTGTCTAAACTTTGTTACTTGTCTCCCTAAACTTAACTTTGACTCATTGACTCTCCCCGACAAATGAAACTTCTTAATCTTATTCTCGTCAACACGTGGAATCGTATACTTATGCTTAAGAATTAAATCTTTAGACTTATGTCTAATCTATGTAAATCTCATCATGGTTTTGATTTCATAAACCTAAGAAATTTGTGTGACACATGGACACCTGTATTCTGGATTTCCTGGCAAAAGGCCCTCGGGCTAAGGCAAGCATATCGCATAAATCCTACGGGACTAGTTATGCTTACCTGGGGATTTCTGGGATGAGTGATAACCATGGTCAACATACACAAATTTCTAAGGCGAGTGGGTCAACTTACCTTGACGTGTCAACGTTTCCAAATGGTAATGCGTTACCAAATGGAACCATTCCATGTGCCTTACAACTTTTTGCCTTATCCTTGTTGAACATTAATCCTTGTTATTCCAATTCTCATATCTAACTCATTTGTATATTCCAGCATGTCTCGTCATCATGGAAAGCGTGGAAGTTCCGATCGTAAGTTAGCCGCCATGATTGCTCGACAAATGGCTGCTGTCATTCCGACCATGGTTGCTGAACTTAATAGCACCTTAATGACCAACGCTAGCAACAATGGAAATGGTCATGGAGAGAATAGCAACAATCAAAACGGGAACAATCAACACGGGAATAATCAAACTTGCACCTTCAAACACTTCAGCTCTTGCAAGCCCACTAGTTTTAGTGGCAAGGAAGGAGCCACTGGCCTTCTTGAGTGGTTCGAAAGCATGGAGAATACCTTTATCAATTGTGAGTGTCCCGATGCACTCAAGGTTCGTTATGCCACTAGTATGTTCCAACAAAGGGCTCTTACCTGGTGGAATAGCGAGAAGAGGAATCGTGGACCCGATGCTATTCTAGCACTTACCTGGGAAGAGTTCAAGAACATCGCCATCGCGAAGTTCTGCCCAAGAAGTGAATTGCAAAAGTTGGAAGAAGAGTTTTGGAATTTGAAACAAAATGATGGTGATCATTTGGCCTACTCAACTAGACATCATGAGTTGAGTATACTGCTGCCCCATATGGTCGACACTGTTCCCCGCAACATCGAGAAGTTCATTAAGGGTGTACCACCCCAAATTCAAGATGCTGTGGTGGGTAGCCGACCCACAACCTTGGAAGAAGCCATTACAATCACCGCTCAACTCACCGAGAACCATATAAGAGCGGGCACCATGTCTGTGAAGGGTGCAAAGAAGGTAGAGAAGACGGCTACCGAGGCGGTTAAGGAGACCAAAGCTGAACCGTCTAACAGCCACAACAACAACAAGAAGCGCAAGTTCACACCGGCGCGTAACTATGCCGTGGCTGCACCTAACAACCCCAAAGGCAACCTGTACCTGCGGCTACATCTGTGGCACAAGTGCCTGGGGCTAGGGCTTATGCTGGTCCTCAACCGATGTGCAGCACGTGTAGGTATCATCATCCGGGGAATCAACCATGCCGCATTTGCACCTTATGCGGTAAATATGGTCATTTGGTGGCAACTTGCCACCGTGCACCTAACAATGCCGCTGTGGTCACAAACCGTGTTTGCTACAACTGTGGGGAACCTGGCCATTTTCGCCCACAATGCCCTCGTCTTGTGGGTAATGTTCCACAAGCCCGAGGACGTGCTTTCAACATCATCAACGCTAACCAAGCACAAGCAAACAACGATGTGGTGAATGGTACGTTAACTCACCCTTAAATTTTGTGATCAATTCATTTCATATTTTACCTGTATTGTTAAATACCTTAAAAATTGAACAGGTATGTTCCTTATTAACAAACTTATGCCTATGTCCTATTTGATTCTGGAGCCGATAAAAGTTTTGTTTCATTAGAGTTTGAACCCATACTTGCTAAGCCACATACGAAACTAGAAAGACCTCTTACTGTTGAAGTTGCCGATGGAGAACCGATTACCGTTGACGTTATCGTTCGTGATTGCATCTTAAGTCTTGACACGCATGATTTTCTTATCGATCTTATCCCTATGAAACTTGGAAGCTTTGACGTCATCATTGGTATGGATTGGTTAGCCAAACACCATGCCGAGATCATTTGTTTCGAGAAGTGCATTCGTATACCGTTACCCTCTGGAGATACGTTGAAGGTGTTCGGTGAAAAATCTTCTAAAGGGCTTAAACTCATGTCTTGCACTCAAGCCCGAAAGTGCTTAAACAAGAAGTATATGGCCTTCTTGGCTTATGTGGTCAACACGAAAGTCAAAGGGAAAGAACTTAAGGATGTCCCTATCGTACGAGACTTTCCTGAAGTATTTCCCGATGACCTTAGTGGTTTACCTCCCGTGCGTGAAGTCGAGTTTAAAATTGACTTGATACCGGGAGCAAACCCCGTGGCCAAGTCACCATATCGGCTTGCACCATCGGAAATGCAAGAACTCTCTTGTCAACTGCAAGAGCTGTCCGAGAAAGGCTTCATCCGTCCTAGTTCTTCGCCTTGGGGTGCACCTGTTCTTTTCGTGAAGAAGAAAGATGGATCGTTTCGTATGTGCATCGATTATCGCGAGCTTAACAAACTTACCATCAAGAATCGTTATCCTCTTCCTCGCATCGATGACTTGTTTGATCAACTTCAAGGAGCTGCCATATTCTCGAAAATTGATCTACGTTCTGGATATCATCAATTACGAGTTCATGAGGATGACATTCCAAAGACCGCTTTTCGTACTCGTTATGGACACTATGAGTTTATGGTGATGCCTTTTGGTTTAACCAATGCTCCTGCTGTCTTCATGGATCTCATGAACCGAGTATGCAAGCCTTATCTAGACAAGTTTGTGATCGTCTTTATTGATGACATACTTATCTATTCCAAGTCCAACACCGATCATGAGCTGCATTTGAGATTGGTTCTTGAGTTGTTAAAGAAAGAGCAATTGTACGCAAAGTTCTCGAAGTGTGATTTCTGGCTCGAAGAAGTTCAATTTCTAGGACACGTGGTGAATAGCCAAGGAATTCACGTTGATCCTGCAAAGGTGGAAGCTGTGAAGAATTGGTGTGTTCCTACAACTCCTACCGAAGTTCGTTCTTTTCTTGGTCTTGCTGGTTATTATCGGCGATTCATTGCCAATTTCTCGAGGATCGCGAAACCGCTCACTACTTTGACACAAAAGAATAACCATTCGAGTGGGGTACCGAGCAAGAAGAAGCTTTTGAAGCGTTAAAGCATAAGTTGTGCAATGCTCCTATATTGACCCTACCCGATGGAAACGACGATTTCACCGTGTATTGTGATGCATCTAAGCAAGGCCTTGGTTGTGTTCTCATGCAACGAGGGAAGGTCATAGCTTATGCGTCGAGACAATTGAAGGTTCACGAGGTGAATTATACAACCCACGATCTCGAGCTTGGTGCTGTTGTATTTGCTTTGAAGATTTGGAGGCACTACCTGTATGGTACGCAATGTATAGTCTACACCGATCACAAAAGCCTTCAACACGTTTTCAATCAAAAAGATCTCAACATGAGACAACGTCGTTGGGTGGAGTTGATTAGTGACTATGATTGTGACATTCGTTACCATCCTGGTAAAGCAAACGTTGTGGCCGATGCACTGAGCCGAAAGATTCACAACAAGATGATCTCATTTCAAGAAATTCGAGATCGACGTCAATGGTTTGACACCTTGGGAGAGTTCGATACTGAAATTCGACTAGATGTCAATGAGACCACCGTACTACTACAAAACCTGAGAATAGATAGTGACATCGAGTCTAGCATCCTGGAGGCTCAACAAATGGTTCAACGAGAAGGAGAATGAAGGATGAGTTGGAGCATAATCTTCTAACCCAATTGGAAACAAAATCCAATGGATTGATGTACTTCGCCAATCGTATTTGGGTTCCAAATCGCGATAACATTCGTACCTTTATTATGAACGAAGCTCATCAAACTCGTTATTCTATTCATCCTGGTTCCGATAAGATGTACATGGACCTACGTGGTCAATATTGGTGGCCTGGAATGAAGAAAGACATAGCGACTTATGTAGCTAAGTGCCTCACATGTACGAAAGTTAAAGCCGAACATCAACGTCCAAGTGGATTACTTGAGCAACCCGAGATCCCTATGTGGAAATGGGAACACATATCCATGGACTTCATAACAAAGCTACCCCGAACCTCTCGAGGACATGATAGCATGGGTGATCGTTGACCGATTGACCAAGTCGGCACATTTTATACCCATACGTGACACTTACAAGACATCAAAGTTAGCTCGTATATACGTTGATGAGATTGTAAGTCGTCATGGGGTACCTCTGCACATCATATCTGACCGAGATGCTCGTTTCACTTCACATTTTTGGTCGTCTATGCAAGAACTTTTGGGTACACAATTGGATCTAAGCACGGCTTACCATCCTCAAACTGATGGTCAAACCGAGCGAACGATCCAAACTTTGGAGGATTTGCTACGTCTCTGTGTTCTTGACTTTGGTGGCGATTGGGATACGCATCTACCGCTCGCGGAATTTTCGTATAACAATAGTTACCACTCGAGTATCAAGATGGCACCGTTTGAAGCACTTTATGGTCGTAAATGTCGTTCACCGATCTGTTGGACCGACATTGGTGAAAACTTCATCACTGGTCCTGAACTTATACAAGAGACGACGAAAAGTTTCTATTATTCGCAAGAACCTTGAAGTGGCGAGAAGTCGTCAAAAGAGTTATGCTGACAAGCGACGTAAGCCATTAGAATTCCAAGTTGGGGAGATGGTTCTTCTCAAGGTTTCACATGGAAAGGGTGGTTCGTTTTGGAAAGAAGGGCAAACTGGCTCCAAGTTTGTAGGACCTTTCAAAATCCTGAAAAGGATTGGGAAAGTGGCTTATAAACTAGAGTTACCTTCCGACCTTAGTGGAATTCATCCGTGTTCCACGTCTCAAATTTGAGAAAGTGTTTGGCTGACGAAAGTCTGCATGTTCCGTTGGAAGACATCCATTGACGAGTCATTACATTTTGTCGAGAAACCTGTTGAGATCATGGACCGCATAATGAAAAAGACTAGAACCACAACAACCCCAATCGTCAAGGTTCGTTGGGAAAATAAACGTGGCGCTGAATTTACTTGGGAACGAGAGGAGCACATGAAGAAGAATACCCGTTCTTATTTGTATAGTTTCATTTTTTTTTAATTTCGGGACGAAATTCTTTCAAGTGGGGAGACTGTAACATCTCGTTTTTTTTTGTTAACTAAAAGTTAATTTTGTTAGTTCTTGTAAGGGCCATTTATGCTATTTATGAAACTTGGGGCTATTTATGTATGATTTCTTATTTAATTTAAAGTTTATAAATATTATATGATAATAATGTTATATTAATAAAAGTATAAATACTATTATGGAAGAATAATAATAATAATAAAATTATAATATAACAATAATAATAATAATATAATGATAATAAAAATAATAATAATAGTTATCAAAGTTAACAAGTTAAAACTTAATTAAGTTCAAGGGGCCTAATTGTCAAATTAGAAACTGAAATATTAAGTTTGGGCATAGAATATAAGAATTCAAAGTTGAGGGACCAAATGTGTAAATAACCCAAAACCCCCCCCTTACCCCGTAATTCCGGCAGCCGCTCCGGTCACCTTCGGCCGGAGTCCGGCGAGCCTCGAAACCGCATCAAATCTCCAAATTTTAATCCTCCAACGACTTCAATCGTCTCCAGAACACGATTCGAACTTAAACGTAAGACTTATTGGGTTTTAATTCGGTTATGGAGTGGATCGAACGTGAAACCGAAGCTTTAATCGATGAGTTAACCGGTCGAGCATTAAACGCTAATAATACCAAATTAAACGAACTTAAACATCATCCAACCAATACTAAACGTTCACAACTATCAATTACATCTAGTAACACTCAAGCAACGTAATCGGATTACCCTTCGTCACGGACCTGCAAGCTAAGCGAGAGCCATCTTCCGAACATTTTTAACTTCTTTTGATTGAGGGCTTTGAATCAAGAACTTCATTCGAAGCTTTCCACGAGTTCAATTTGATTTCCATCAACGTTTGCATAACAATCGAGCCTTGTTGTGGTCGCGGCTGGGTTCAACAATTGTTCATAGTCAATTAATCTACAAACAGGTGATTAAACACATGTTTAAACTCTCGATTTTGGTCGGGGAACAAAAGCCCCATGGTTAATTCGATCAACAACCTCGAATTGACAATCAATTTGGATCGATTGGGTTCTAGGGTTCTTAAGGATTTGGGGGTGTTGTTTAGGTATGCTTTTTATTAATTTAAACGCGAACACTAACGCGGCTGGATGCCTTGGTTCACTGGTTATGTTACTCCACTCACACACATGAGGTCCCGGGTTCGAACCCGGGCACCATCATGTTATTTTTTTAAAGGGTTTTAACCCTTAATTAAATTATAAAAACGTTTTAATACATAAAAAATTATTTTATAAACTTTAATATTTTTAAAAAGGCATCATATATTTTCTGTATTTCTCTTTTAGTCTAGTAATTATTATTATTATTTTTTTCTTTCCTTGAATAATAAAATGGATTACAAATAATAACTAAAAATTATTATTTTTCAAAATGTTTCTTTTAATATCGTTTAATGTACTTAATTCTGTTTGCTATAAAAATCTATTCAAATTTTATGAAACTTTCAAAATGTTATAATTATTTCTTTTTTTTTCACATAGTGAGTATAAAACATAATTATATATTTTTAGAAAATATAAATGATTTTCATTTGTTAATAATTATTACAAAACCTCAAACCCCACTTATCCTTGTACTCATTAATTAGTTAAACCTTATGTTTAAGTTTAAATCTTGTAATATTATATTTAGGTGTCTTGTGACGATACACCTTGGAGCGACGCTTGTTAATATTATTATTAAACCGCCATTATATTTATTGTCAAGTGAGTTTTCCTTGCCCCATTTTATTTTATTTCACACCACTTTGGGGTGAAACATGATTATCTATACATTGTACACTTATAAACGTTTGAGACTTATAAGCACATGCAATTCATCTTATTATTATGTCATGGTTATTTGTGTATTGTAAGTGTTTATATGAGATACATAGTTTGTTTACAATCATTAACTATTGCTAGCCTGGCGACGTCTTAGATCTTTGGGCCTGACAAGCCTATTTGGTGCTAAAGCCGAGTATTGCCGGCTCCTGATGACGTATGCTTGTTCATCATGGAACCCAATACACTTAGCCAATCTTTTATACTTGTAATACAAGTCGAGGTTTGGTTGTGACGATATGTGTTCTATAACCTTACTTGCTTATGACCTATGACATGAATTGCTACTTGTAACTTTATCATATTATGTATAAAAACCTTGGAAACTCACCAACTATTTATAGTTGACCCTTTTATTTTTATCATGTTTCAGGAAATCCCCAAGTTTAAAGTGGACTTTTGAAGCTTGGAAATAAAACTAGGACTTGGACCTAGTTAAATAAATAAATGTTATGCTACGTTTTGTTTTATTTGGGATTATTCATGTTTTGTGACTTATGTTTGTAATGACTTTTGAAACTTATAATTTTAATATTTACACTTAAATATAGCGTTATGTGGCTGTGAACAATCTTAACCCTCACATCTCGACGATTCCGCCGTCAAGGTTGGGGTGTGACACTTGCCATTTGGCCAAATCAGGTGTCTGACATTCATCACTAAAATGTGGTTAATTCATCCGAATCTACCACATAGCATCCATCCATGAAAAATCATATCTCGCGGGAGGAATACTAGTTCTACCAGATCCGCGAAACGTTTTGTGTATCTTGATGATCCTATGATCATTCTCAACATCCTCATGTTTTGATTGCTAGTATCAACCAATGTGTATCGTCTTTGATCTTGAACCTCTTCAAGTTCCACTGTTCTTCCACTATCTTTTCTTCCCCTTTTCCGAAAGGAACTTAGTCTCCAAGAACTCTGCTTTTTGAGCACTAAATCTTTCTTTCTGCTCTATTGGATCATAGCATAATATCCAATACAATTCTAGGATATCTAATGAAGAACACTTTGTGGATCAGGCTTCCAGTTTGTTTTGAGTGTATTGCTTAGGATAAGCCTCACACCCCCCAAACTTTTAAATAGATAATGATGGACCCTTCCATGCCATACTTCGAAATGTGTCCTTTCCACTTTCTTGGTTGGGGCCATATTTAAAATACGGGCCGCGGAGAGCAATGCGAAACCCCAAAATGATAGAGGTAGTGTACTTCTAGCCATCATATATCGAACCATATCCAATAGAGTCTGATTCCCCCTCCTTTCGACACACCATTATGTTGTGGTGTTCCAGGTGGAGTAAGTTGTGAGACAATCCCACAACTTCTAAGATACTCTTGAAATCACTACTCAGATTACTTTCTCTATCTGTACGAAGAATCTTGACGGTTTTGTTGTGTTGATTTTCAACTTCATTCTTGAAGATTTTGAACATTTCAAAAGATTCATGTTTGTGTCTTAACAAGTACCATACCCATAACGACTATAGTCATTGGTAAACGTAATGAAGTATCTTTCACCATTCCTAGTTATTGGTTTAAAAGGTCCACATACATCCGAATGTTTGATCCCTAGTAAATCATTTGCCCTTTTATTAGTCCCACTAAAAGGGGGCTTTGTCATTTTACCTTGTAAACATGACTCGCATACATCAAATGAATCAATTTCTTTAGTTTTTAAAAGACCATTCTTTTGAAGTTTTTGCATACGATTCTTGTTCATGTGACCATGGCGACAATGCCAAAGATAGGAATCACTCAAATCTAATTTGAGCCTTTTGGTGGTTGCTTGGTACATTGAGCTATCATATGTTGTATTATTATGAACCGATTCATAAATACCATTACAAGGTATATCCTTAAAATAAAACGCATGATTTAAAGAAACATGAATATCATTGTCAACAAACATGAAATCGTAATCACATTGTCTTAGACGAGAAACATAAATAATGTTCCTAGTCAAGCTAGTAGCATACATAACAGTTTTTAAAATAGCTTCCAAACCACTTGGAAGTTTCAAAATATAGTCTCCTTGAGCTTCTACATGAACTTTTGCACCATTGCCCATAAAGAGACTAATTTCCCCTTTTGAATAATGCTCACTTCTTTTGAACCCCTGCAACAAATTACAAATATGAGTTCCACATCCGGTATCTAATACCCATGTGTTAGAAGAAATAACATTTAGCTCAACATGTATCATAAAGATTGTACCTGAGGTTTGCCCCACATCCCTCTCGATCTCAACTCTTTGAGATAGACCGGACAATTGTGTTTCCAATGGCCTACCTCACCACACTCAAAACACGAGTCTTCATGAGCAACCTTTTGCTTCTTTTCTTTCGGTTTGGTTGGTTCCACTTTAGCTTTACCCTTACCTTTCCCTGACGTGCCCCTTCCCTTGGCAACACTTGCCCTAGGTTGGGGAGGATCCTTTTCTTACTACCTCCTTCATTGATCGTAAGGACCGGTAGAACCTTTCTACCCATGCCTGCCTCGGCCGTTTTGAGCATTGAATGAAGCTCACCAATGCTCTTGTCCCATCCATTCATGTTATAGTTCATAACAAAGCTATCAAACTTCTTGGATAGGGAGTTAAGGATCAAATCCGTTGCCAACTCATTGGACACACGACAGTTAAGCCTTTCAAGGTGATCAATGTGGCTCTTCATTTTGAGAACGTAAGATGATACCGATGGGTCTCGTCCATCCGACATGCATGGAGTGCTCGAAATTTCGAAACGCTCCACCCTTGATTGTTGTTGGAACATTTCCTTCAACTGGTGATCATGTCATAGGCATTGTGGTTCTCAAAGTCCTTTTGCAAATTAGGAATCATACTCGCTAACATGAGACATGAGACTTGCAGAGTCCTCAGTGTATTTGACCCACTCGCAAAGGCCTCTACGTTATTCTCATCGGGTTGATCGGGAATGGGATCGTCTAATACATAGGACTTCTTTTCTTGCTTGAGAACGATTCTCAAGTTTCGGAACCAGTCCATGAAGTTCCCATGGTTTAGACGTTCCTTTTCAAGGATAGTTTTAGTGACAGGTTATGGATGGTCAGGATCGAGTTGTTGTTGTTAGCCATCTACAATTTTACAAGTTCAATATGTAGTATATTTCGATATCAAAGTATTTTAATTATTAATACCCTTTTATGTCTCATAGACAATTAATAATTGAAATCTAGAATCCAACGTTATATTTAAATATGGTTAGGTGACCTTTATCCCTTTATTTAAATTAACAAGGTAGTCAACGTTTGACAATTTAACCTATTACAATTTCTAGTAGTATGGGATCGGTTTAAACATCTTATGTTTGGTAGGAATGTTTATCCCATCAACACCGTTTGTACGTGATGCTTCGGTGATCCTAATGCATGATTTCCAAATCAAGTCGTCCTACTTAGACACACGTGTGATTTTATAAATATAAGTGGTTAGGTGACCTTTATCCCACAAATATGGTAATTTCACCTCAATTTCACAAGTTTCTACATTTATGGTTAGGTGACCTTTATCCCACAAACGAGTTGCAAGTGAATCGAGTTTTGTTTAAAAGGATGGTGTTAAACTTGTTTACGAAAAGGGATTTGTAGTTTCTAAAATTCTAGTTTTTAGAAAAAAAAATTTTATACCATACTATTTGTATGCATTCAAATGCATTGTATTTTATGAAAAACTATTTTCATGATTCCTTTTAACAAAACTCATTTTATTAATCATTAACCCGTAATAAACTCATTTTATTAATTCCTTTAATGATAGAACCAATATTATGCTTGTTAATTTAGTTGATTAACAAGTTTATCTATTTTCAATTAAAATGTCAAACTCATTGCAAACAACCAAATAATCAACCAACATAAAATTAAGTGCATAACCAGAGCCAACTATTTTGAACACACTTGCTTGCCATAACAAGTGTGTCAAGAGGTCATTCCTAGGGTAAAAATGACACAATGTTGTGTTGATGAACTCCCACTTGAACTTGCATCCAAATGCTTCAAGTATTCCTTTTGTGTTGTGATTCCACCACCATCTTTAGGCACCTCTTTGTCTTACAAATCAGCCCCAAAATGCTTGTTACATAAGAAAAATCCGAATAAATTTTTTCTAGGAAAATAAAGTGCACACTAATCTACTTATTACATACCAAATGAAACAAAAAATTACATAGCCTTTATTACAACCAAATGAAATCACAACCACAAACAATCAAGCACAAGGTCATGGCTAGGTTTTATGCACTAAAACACATCCAAATATGTATAAAATTCGAAAATGGCAGCCCCTTTTTGAACCCAAATTCTCGGCAACATAAACCAAGAACAAGTGGGTTTTTGTCCAAACAAAAAACCATCTAATGATTTTAATTTTTCAATATCCTTACATGCATATAAAAGTAATATCTTGAAAAACAAGGGACTTCCATGTGTGAAATTTCCAGCCCACTTTTTATAAAAAAAGGACCCGGAAATTTCAATTTTTGAAGCATGTATCCATATAACCGGCTCTTGATACCATTGTTGGGTTTTGTAGAATCAAACCAAAGTCATATTAACCAGTTTAGCTTAAAACACAGCGGAGTTTATATCAAAACGTGAGTTATATATGATATACACCTTGTAAAAACAAAACCCAAGACAAGGATCTATTTATATGGAAGAGCATACTATCAAAAACATATAGCAACCACATAAACTACCTTAGAACCGTGGATGGGAGGGCTAGGTGATGATGTTTGAAAGCCAAGACTACAATGTAGGAGCCCTCAAGAGATGATACCCACAACCTTTCTAACACCTTTCTTGTTAGGATGCTTCACCAAGGATTGTTCTTGTTTGTTCCTCAAAAACCCGAAATCAAGAAGCTGTTTTCAGCTCTTCAAAAACCCAAGAATCTACTGGAGTTTTTAAAGTTCATCTCATGATGTCTTAAGAAGAGAGGCATTCTTAAAATGATTGAGTGTAATTGAGGAGAAAAGGCATCAAGGACAAAGTCCAAGGCAAGCACTTAATGGCCCGTTGGGGCGGCCGCACAATCACCCTCAAAAGGGGTTTCCCCCAAAAATCTTTTATAAAAATATTACACTCTAACCCTTTGTTTTATAAAACTAAAACCCTTTTAATTTTGTAACACTAGAACACTTTCATTTGTCATTGTTTAACTAACTTAAATAACAAAACAAATGATTTCTCATGAACAAATCATCCATAATGTTGTTCATTTACAAAAGCAATGTTTTTTAGAAAACCGTTTTCTAAATTGGTGCTAATATTGTTTGTATGATCACATCAAGGAAAAATTATTTATGGTGTTGTTTGGCTTGTTATTGGGTATGACCCGACTTGGATCATAACGTACTAACCATATTAATCTTATATGTGTCTTGGGCATATAAGATCCAACATAATACACACAAAATGTTCACAGATCGGGTAGAGTTAGCATTCCACCTAAAAGATAAGGATTTTCATGAAGGGATGTTATGTTTATTCTAGTGACTGGAATTGATCTGTTTAGTATTAAAAGTTTGAAACAATGTAATGTTTAACTCTTTATATACTTGTGATATTTTGAGTTATATTCATTTTAGCATGTATACATCCATGAATATGTTTATTATTCAAAATATCCGTAGTCGGTCATGTTTGTGGGAACAAATATGAGCATAAGACTATTATGAACATGGATTGGTGGATATTCATAAGGAATGAATATAGAGCAATTGGTTGCTGCCAAGGTTCATAGATATTTGTGGGATACAAATATTGGACTGACCCGCATCTCAATTTTAACTACATCGAATCTTCTAGATTGATCATAAGTAAATTTGAGTAAAGGCGAATATCATTTGCTATCCTCCAACCTGAGATACATATTGGGTTTTGATATTCACCAAATTTTATACCTTGAGCTAGTCCTTCACTGCTCTGAAATAATGGGCAGTACATAAGGCTATGTTCAGGTGTGACACGAGGTGATTATGAAAAACGTATGTAGTCAAGATGGAATTTGTTCCTCTTATTCTTTGAGAGCAATATGTCTAAGGCCTGATTAACTTAAATCAACAAGGAATGATCATTCTATGTCCTTGGATTTAACATGACATCTGTAACAAAAGGATAAATGATTGATTCACCTAAATCATTTCAAGTTGGATTCTTGAAGGGGATGATGTTATTAAATGGCTTTCAGTCACGCGTATTAAGGGTAGTAAACCGTTGTTAGGTGGTATTTACTGCTTGCATCAATCTTCTATGAATCTTCTGCAAGTGGGAGATTGTTGGATTCTTTATGCCCAAGACACATAGAACATTGATGTGGTTAGTACGTAATGATCCAAGTCGGGTCATACCCAATAACAAGCTTAGCAAACACCAAATATTATTTACTTGATGATATGATCAGGCAATTAAATAAATACACCAAATTAGAAAATGGGTTTTCTAAATAAGTTGCATATGAGATTGAACAAACTATATGGATATTTTGTTCATGGATATTATTTGTAGTGTTGTTTAATTTAGTTAAATAACATCAAATAATAAAAGTGTGTATGTGTTATATAATTAAAAGGTTAATTATATAACCATCTTAAATAACTAGTTTAACAAAAATATTAAAGGGAGTTTTGGGGGGAAAACCCAATTGATTTGGGGTTTTCGGCCGCCCCATAGTGGGGAACTCTCTACAGGATCGTTGAAGGGTGTAGAGTTACAACACAACAACACAAAGAAGAGATAAACTAAACTTAGATCAAACAGTAAACTGGATTAACGTAGTGGTGACACTAAGAACACAAGTAATATATGAGACAGAACACAAAGAACACAAGTGCTTGGTTTTCAAGAATGTAGTATATTGCCTTCTCTATGTTCTATTACAAGTGTTACAAAAGCATATTCAAAAGATACAAGAACATGAGATACTTATTACAACATCCTACAGCCGGCTATACTTTGAAAGCCAGCTGGATACAATTGACTAGACACACACAAAATCAATTGTAGGGTAAAAAGGCGGATTGCCTTTTGACTAGTGACTATGACATGGCATAGCTCACATCCTTATCTATTAAACAAAGGATAAAGTACATAAAGTAGAAAGTTACAGACTCAAGACCCCAATATACAGTTACCAAAAACATGGACCTTTTCACCAAACATGTTAGTTGGTGACTTGCAGAGTTGTAGCGGAAAGGTGTCCAGCTTTACGGAACAGTACATCAGATAAAGCATGTTACTAAAAGTGTTCGGAAGAAATCTGTCTTCATGAACTTGAAGCTTCGGAAGACTTTGTCTTTGAGGCTTCGGAAGACTTCATCTTTGGGTTCAGAAGATGTTGGTCTTGGCTTTGGAAGATTTCACACTTAGAGTATTTATCTTACACATGTGAAACTTCCGAAGCATTCAACTTCAATGCACTTGTGCAGCATGTAGGAATGACTAAAGATGTTTTGGTTGCATCAGCCTTTTCATTAATCTCTACACTCTCCATTTGTTTTCTTTTGAGGTCTTAGAACCTTGAAACACCTAGAACACACACACTTAATCCTCTTCTCTCTCTCATATGCAAGGACCACAATAACAAAAGGTTTTCTCCTCTTCTTGAAGAGAATCTAGGCTGGAAGGTGTTCCAGCAGCTCCTTCCTTGGGGTTTTGGTGTACAAATCCTAGCATGAATGGTGTATGCTTGATGCTTATGGGTATGGATGCTTGAGGACACCTTTCCTTGGTGTTTTGTCTGTTCAACAACCTCATCATCTTCACTGAAAATCATTTTTCTGCAGCTCCACAAATGGTAGTTTGTATGTTTGTTTTGGTTGTTTATTTCTTCTTGATAGCTAGTTCAAACACATATAAATGATCCTTATGTTCTTGGGTTTGTTCTTGTTGTGAAATGAGCCTTATTTTTCAGATTACAAATGAACATACTAAGGTTTTATTCCGTTGCGTTTTCATAGTTTAAATGGTTAAACTACTTTGATTAAGGTCCAACAAACCCAACAGGTTTGTTATTACTTATTATATTGTTATCAACTCTTAGAGACTTTGCTTTCATCCGAATGTTGTTTAAGTGAGTTTGAGAGAATAACAAGTGTTCAGCGGATCTGTAGGTTTAACCTCCTTATCTTTCACTGACCTTCTCTTTAAAACCGATAAAGAGATTACATCCCTCTATGGCAATGAAGTTGATCTACAACATCCTCTCCAAGATCAACAGAGCCTAGAGACACCTCTTATCTCTAGCCCCTATCAGCAAACCTTTACTGAGGTGAGTCCCACTATTGTGAAGGGGACTCATGCAGGTTCAGCTGCCACTACAGAAGGTGCCTCAATGGACCTTATGGATAGTGGTAACATTTATGGGACTGAATCTGCGGCAACCATGCCTTTTGATGACTCTGAAAGAGACATCATGAAGCAGGGGAAACCAGGGTGCCAAGAAACCAAATCTGGTGGTAAGGCTGAACATACCAGGTATGTTACCTCATCTCCCCGTGATTCTTCAAAATAAGATGAGGGAAGCATGCAACTCTTTATTCAAGACCTACTATCTAATGTCTCAAACCTTGAATCCATGGTTAGGTGTTTAGAAGAAAGGTCTGCCACAAGCAACTTGATATTGACAATCTCTAGGCTCAACTAGCTGAGAAATAGATTGAGAGATCTGTTAGGCATGTACCTGTTTAGGTCTCCCTAACCTCTTCCTACAACTCATCTAGCTCACAAGATGATGCTACTAAAAAGGGAGAGTATTCAAAGACAAACATCTAAGGAACCACAAAGCCAAACTTTAACCTCTAAGTATTCAGCTCCCTTTACAACTGCCTCTGAGCCATCCCATGTTTTACTACAAATTGACTCAAGGATGCTCAGAGATCTTTATAAGCTCTTCTCTAAGTTTCTGTTGAGATCCTTTATCGATCAGCCAAGCCCTGATGCAACCATGATGTACTTTGGAGCTGAAGAGCTTAAGAGCTAAGTGCACCTTCTACCATTATGGAAGAAGTTGGTCAACCTAAGGTCCGCATGGAACCTAAGATTTAATTCGAAAGGGAAATGGGTACTGATGGCCTATCAACTAAAATAGTTGGGACATAATCCGCACCCCTCAAATTTCCAAAGCTGAAGTTAAAACCTCAGAAGAACAAGTCGAATCTTCCAAAGCTGAAATGGATGCTGGGAAAGGACTGTTCTCACTATCCAAGGAACTAATCATCACAGATGCAATTCTAGAACTAGCATCCGAGGTAAATAGTAAGGACTTTCTAGATCAACCTCTTCTTCAGACACCCTCTCTACCTCTCTCATAATCTGAATCCACTATCCAAGAACCACCAATGTCAAGATCTTCAAAAGATAACAAAGGAAAGAAGAAAATGACCGCGGAAGAGTTTCAGGAAGAGGAGAAGATTGAAAATCTAAAGAGAAAAGGAAGACTTCCAACTTGGAAGCTGTTAGCTGGTAGTACAAAAGTAGTTGCAGCCAACCACAGGCAGTCAACAGCAAAAGGAGAAAGGAGATTATTGACTAGCTCATCAAGCTTGGAGCTGCCAATGAAGAAACACTCCTTTTACCATTAGAGGAGTTGGTAGAACTGGAAAAGGCAACCAGGCTCGAACAGGAAGCAACACGGTTGGCTTTAGACGAAGAAAAAGAGAAGGAACAGAGGGAGGCTAACATGCACCTCAAGAGGGAAAGGATAGCCTTCCTAACCTCTAGAGGTTCTCTCTTCAAGAGCTGTCTCCACACAATGATGAAATGATCCTACGGCTATTTAACAAAGAGCAGGATCAATTGGAGAAAGAGAGAAAAAGAGCTGCCAAAGAAAAGCTGAAGGAGAAGAAGAAGAAAAAGGAAAAGAAGAAGAAGCAAGGGCCACTGCAACCAAGAAGATAGGTGATAAAGCCTGGATGAAAGACTATCTCTAAGCTCACGGCTTCTCTGGAAGGCAGGTGGGTCCCATGTCTCAAAGGAAACTCTAATAAATTGTCAGTGAAATCAAAGCTGACATTCGTTTTGGGAAAAGGAGAGAGATGTACAAAAGGGTAGACGGGATGACCTTCATACCAACCACTAAACCCCAACCTAAACCAATTCTCTCTCCATTAACCATCAAAACTGAACCTTACACTCCTGAACCCACACCTTTACTCTCATCCACTTCCTCACCTCAACCACCAAAACTACCCATCCTAAAACCCAAAACACTTACCAGAACCACCACACCACATCCTACCCAACAACCTTCCAAACCATCCCCTCAGCCTTCCAAACATCTCAATCTAGAGGAGTTTAAGGCAATCAATACTAAGCTCACCAACTGCACAACCCTAAGCGACATCTCCTGTGAGGAAGACTCTATCAAACTGACATATGTTGATGGATCTTCACGTTCCCTCACAAGAGATCAATTTCTTGATCTGCCTTGAGGAACACTAGACCATGTTGCAAGACTTCTAGGCCACAACTCAGACTCATTGAATGATGAAGAGAAGAGAGTAAGAAGGAAGTTGGTACCTTTGCTGGATACAAAGAAAAAGGACAAGATTCCTAGTCACCTCTTTTTCCTAGAAATAAAATAATCCAGTGGAGCTTCAATGAAACTTCGCATAACCTTGTTGTGGAAAGAGAGAATGGTGAAGTCAACAGATTGAATGCCACCTCTTTCATACACTCTAGCAGGTTTGACCTTGCTGAGTTAGCAGAGAAACCATTCTAAGTTTTGTGATGCGTCTATGTTTGGACCGTCAAATTCATGCTTCCGGGAGAATCCAACATTGCAAATGTCGAGGTGTTGGATGACCATACTGAAAGTGAAGACGATCTCGCAGTAGAAATAGCCATGTCAGAAACAGAAGAAGCTGCGAATGTGGTGAAACCTATGATTGAACAAGATGACAAAAATACATGTTCAGAATCTCCAGCAGCTGAAAAGACAATCTCTGCACTGATGGTAGATTCAACTGAATCTTCTCAGGTAAGTTCTAAAGACCAATTGTTTGATAATCATGCTTGTTTTGAATGTAATAAATTTAGGGAAAGCATTGATTTGAAATTTGATAGGTTATTAGATCATAACAATAGCTTAGTAAAGGACTTGCAACTGTGCACAGAAGCAAATCGCGTTTTAAAACAAAACGAGCACTGTTACAAAGAAAAAATAGAACTATTAAATAAAGAACTAAGGGAAATCGAAGCTTTGGCTTTTAACCAAGCAAATGCCATTAAGTTCTATTTAAACTCCCTTGAAGAAACTAAAAAGGAGAAAGCAGTTTTGGAAGTCGAAGTAAATTCTTTACAACAAAACTGCATAGTTGGACTAGTTGTTCACATATAGTAAAACTTTGTCAAAGATAGAAACAACAGGGAGGGATTAGGTTACAAAGTGGTTCCACCACCACATGAGATTTTGTTAAATACTAAATGTCGACCAGTAAACAACAATCCAATTAAGGATCATGTGGTGACCACTCCTCTAGTTAGTGATCCAGATTCCACGTGTCAAAATATGGAATCTGCCACTAAAGAGAAAGAGGACACTTTGAAACCGAAGGGTAAAATGCCTATTGTTAATTTGGACGAATAGTTTAAAAAGGTTAATTTACAGTCACCATCTACCTCATCTTCTTCTGAACAGAAAGTGACTAAACAAACTAACCTACCACGTAATAATCCAAACAAACAAAAGGCAAAAGATGTTTCAACCGCTCAAAAGGTAAAGTTTATTAAAGAAGTTAAAACATCCAAACAAGAAGAGTTCAAACCACCAAGATCAAAGTCACACTGGTATCACACTCTTCAACACAGAGACGTCTTTCCCAACATGTAAAAGTTTGCTCATGCTACAATTGTGGAAGAGAGGACATATAGCTTCTAATTGTCCTCAGTATCAGACACCGAGAAAGAAAGTTGAGTTTCAAGTTTCTAAACAAATTTCTTGTAAAGGAGTTCTATTACTCCAGCTAAAAGAAATAATGAATCTAGGGTTCAAACCATAAACCAGTCATTTGTTAATCACAAACAGGCATTGCACAAAGCTAGCTTGTGGAAAGAAAAATCAAGTCAAATATTTGATACTAAGAGCAGTAAGAAGCATAATATGTCCTCGCCCTCAAATGGACAGTGGGTTGATTTTTTGATGTGTGATTCCACTGGGATACCCAAGCCAGTTAAGGCTTGGGTCCCAAACCTTAACTAATCATTTCCCTTGAATGTGCAGGGTGTGCGTTATAGTGCTATCACAAACACGTGGATTGTAGATAGTGGAGCATCGAGGCACATGACTGGAAACCTGTCTCTCCTATCAAACATCAAACAAATTAAGGAGGAATTGTTTCTTTTGTGGGAAATAAAGAAGGATACATCACGGCACAGGGAGAAGTAGGAAATTAGAAAGTAAAGTTTGACAAGGTCAACTATGTTCAACAGCTACAAAACAACTTACTTTCTGTATCCCAGATTTATGACAAAAGTTTCAAGGTGGTCTTTGACAACAAGAAGTGCTACGTGTTGAAGAAGGAGTACACCATTCCTGAAGAGCAGGTCTTAATGTCAGCTTCAAGATACAATGATTTATATGTCTTGGATCTAACAAATGTCTCAACAACTAATAAACAAGTCCAATGCTTCTTGTCAAAGGCAACTGAGAAAGACTCCATCTCCTGGCATGGGAGGATGGGACACATAAATCCAAGGAAGATGAATCATCTTTCATAATGATTTGGTCAATGGAGTAAATGTCAAAAACTTTCACCTTCTGGATTTCTGTGTTGCATGTAAGAAGGGCAAACAGACCAAGAAGTTTCAGAAGGCAAAGAATGTCAACTCAATTGAATTGCCTCTTGAACTACTACATCTGGATCTGTTTGGCCCGGTGAGCACCATGAGTATTGCTACGGATCTGTACTGTTATGTAGTCACCAATGACAACTCTAGATTCTGTTGGGTGATGTTTCTGAAATCCAAGTCAGAAACATTTGATTCATTCAAACAACTTGTGACCACTTTGGAATCTCTAAACAAGTTAAAGGTACGTCAGATTCACTCAGACAACGGGAAAGAGTTCAAGAATCAGTGGATGGCGGCATTCTACAAAGAAAAAGGAATTGTACATCAGTTCACATCTGCCTACACTCCAAAGATGAACAGGGTTGCTGAAAGGAAGAACAGAAGCTTGATAGAGACTGCCAGGACGATGCTAGTAGACTCGAAACTATCTATCCAATTCTGGAACGAGGCAGTGGCCAATGCATGTTACACTTTGAATCGAGTCTTGGTTGTTAAACGACATGAAAAACATATTACGTGTTGCTACAATGACATAAACCCAATTTGGAGTACCTCAACCGTTTGGGGGACCATGTACGTTGCTGAAGAAACATCAATCAAGCATGTTCAGTGAAAAGGCCGAAGAAGGGATCTTTCTAGGATACAACATACCAAACAAGAGGGTTACAACAACTTAACAGGTCAAGTAGAAATGTGGTGCAATGTCGATATTCAGAGATACACCACCCCTCCGGCAAGAAAAGGACCAGCCTTCTTTTTTCATTATGACAGATTCTTCAAGTCCTTCAATATTCCTCTCACTCCTTTTGATAATGAGATATCTATAAAGATGATGTATGATGTCTTAAACACACCGCCCCCAGACTCGACTACATCTGGTTCACAAGGTCAATCTTCTAGCAGCTTAGGGGGAGTACCAGAATTAGTGACTCCTCCTCTGATGATGAATATGTTGAGAGTGTTCACGTGGCACATGAAGAACAGGTGCCTGCTACAACAAGTACACATGCATGCGATGCAGATGCCTCTAACACTTCGAAACCACAAATTCCATAGCTATAGATTCAGACTATAGAACTCATAATCTAGGTAAGGATGTAGCTGCTCCTACCATTACCGGGTCGCGACTTAATGTTACTCACCCTCTGAACAATGTCATAGGGGATGTACAATCGGGAGTACAGACACGAAATCAACTATACTCAACTGATTATGCCTCAATCATGGAAAAGGGATACCTTCATGATGGAGCTTATCGATGTTTTGTTTCTCAATTTGAGCCAAAATATGTAACTGACGCCTTGAATGATGTGGCTTGGGTGAGTGCCATGCAAGAAGAACTTCTTCAATTCAAGAAGTTAGGTGTGTGGACTATGGTGGATAGACCTAAAGGTGCGAAGGTCATTGGCATGAAATGGGTCTTAAAATGCAAGAAGGATGAAAAGGGGTCATTATCAGAAACAAGGCTCGACTTGTAGTTCAAGGATTTCGACAAGTCGAGGGTATTGATTACAATGAAGTTTTTGCACGCGTAGCAAGAATGGAAGCCATCCGTATCTTCCTAGCCTATGCATCATATATGAAGATTAAAGTATATCAACTTGATGTGAAGGGTGCATTCTTTCATGGTGAACTCCGAGAGACAGTGTATGTCAGTCAACCCGAGGGATTTGAGGATCCATATCATCGGGATAGAGTTTACAAGCTAGACAAGGCTCTATAGGGCTTTATCAAGCCACCAGAGCATGGTATGAGAAACTCTCAACTCATCTTGTGAAACACGGGTTTCGAAGATGAGTGATTGATTGTACACTTTTTATCGAAGAAAAAGATGGCGACTTGCTGCTTGTACAGATCTATGTTGATGACATAATCTTCAAAAAAAGAGTTATATAAAGAATTTGAAGCAGTAATGCAAGCATAGTTCAAAATGAGTGCAATGGGAGAAATGATGTTCTTCCTGAGATTATAGGTGGACCAGACACCTAACTGAATTTTCCTACATCAAACCATGTATGTAGGCGATATTCTCAGTCGATTTGATATGGAAAATGCTTCGATAGCTCGAACTCCTCTTGCTACAAACCACAATGTAGCACCTGATGAAAGTGGCGATCTGGTTGATGCCACCATATATCAAGGAATGATCGGATCCCTCATGTATCTCGCAGCCTCCCGACCTGATATCATGTACGTGATGTGTCTATGCTATTTATATTAGGCGAAACCGAAAGTCAACCATCTTATTGGGGTTAAAAGGTGTTGGAGCATATATAGTCATATATAGTGTGTCCGTCGCTTGTCGAATAGTTTAGACTTAATGTAATACACCTGATATGTTGTAAACACATGAAACTGGGTCATTCGTAGGAGCATATACGAATGAGACTCAGTTGTACGACTGAACCATGCTAATGGAACAGACGTGGGACTGAGAGATGCGATTGGCCATTCGTAAGACTAAACCATAAGTGTTCAGTCGTACAATTGAACCACACGCATGGTCCAGTCGTACGATTGAACCATACGCATGGTCCACTCGCATGAATGGGCCCAATCGCATCTAATATGGGCATGGGCCTATATATACCAGTTTCAATATGTAGAGAGATTAAGGATTTTGAGAGGAGTCAGCCTGGAGCCTAGGTGCTACCGGATGAGAGGGGAGATCATGCTCGATCTCCCCTTGCCAAGAGTCTTGATTCTTATTTTGTAACGAGCTTGTAATCATTTGGTTTTATCAATGAAACCAATTTTTGATAGTTTGTGTTATAGATTTGACTTTTGGTTTTGGTTGTTTATCCTTCCGTCAAGAAAACACTCGGATGTCTACTAATCCAGCCAACTTCATAATTGGTTCAGTCTTACGAAAGTCCCAATCGCATCTCTTAGTCACATGAACGGGTCTACACACAGATTTTCAAATCTGCAGCCGCCAGGGCTACCCAAAACCCTAATCATATGAATTTTACATGAAACGAACCAACATAGACATCATAAGATTCACTGGGGTGACTGGAATGTGGTTTCGAGTTTGATTTTAACATAGAAACTACACACGTTACCGGATCTGAGCAAAACACGAAGAACATGAATTGGGTTCACATCAAAGAACCTGAAATAGATCCTGAAATCAAGAGCTTGGGTTGCTAGAATGATTGTTAGATCATTCCAGCAGTAACGGCTATCATACCACTTGTTAGGATTGTGTATCGAATGAAATACTAACTGAAATACGTGTATACTGAATCAAATAGTGCGGAATCCTATTTGATTGGCGATCCAATCAGTCAGAACGCACGTAGAAAAAACTATGGATTGAATCTAAACGTTAAGAATGATTGGTAATCGATCTAGTGCGATCTATGAACTTGGAAGAGGTTCTTAGAGGTCTCTAGGTGGCAAGGGTACGATTTAGTACATAGGTTTTCGAAGTGTTATGTTTTCCACGATTTAAGTGGTATTTATAGGTTAAGGTTTTTCATTCAGGTGACTGAACCATTTGCATGGTTCAGTCGTGTGATTGAGTCATGTGGTTGATCCATTCGCACGACTGAGTGTTCAGTCGTGCGAATGAGTCAATCTCATGTTACAATCATACGACTGATCAAGTCTCCTGGTTCAGTCGTGCGACTGGTTAATTAGCATGAAGTTGTTCATGCGTATGGTCCATTAGCATGGGCCATTCGCATGAGAACTTCATATGATTAATTTTGAATATGTTTCACAATCATTATTTGACTTAGATCTATTCAAACAACCACAAACCTATATAGTTAGTTCAATAAGCATTATTACATACTAAGCAATGAAATATTCAACATTATAGAACAACCACACATTGTATTTCATTAAGTACACATTCTATTACATATGTGTAAGACATTAAAGACATTTTACATTAAGCTCAGAAACTAGGTACATATGTATCTACAATATGGATGGAGGCATACTGCAAGGAAAAGGGAAATGTGCACCAATTCACTTCTGCCTACACTCCTCAGATGAACGACATTGCTGAAAAAAAGAAGCGGAGCTTGATAGAGACTGCACGAACTATGCTAGCAGACTTGAAATTGCCTATCCAATCTGGAATGAGGTAGTTGCAAATGCGTGTTACACGTTAAATGAGGCAGTTCCAAATGCGTGTTACACGTTAAATCGAGTTCTGGTAGTTAAAAGCCATGGCAAGAGGTGTTACGAGTTACTACAACGATGTAAACCTAATCTAGAGTATCTCGAGCCATTTGGCGCACCGTGCACCCTACTGAAGAAGACTTAGGAGGGAAAATTCATCAAGAAAGCTGAAGAAGGTATCTTTCTAGGATACAACATACCAAACAAGAGAGTTTACAACAACTCGATGGGTCAAGTAGAAGTGTGATGTAAGGTTCACGTTACGAGATACACCACCCCACCTACTGTAAAAGGACCCACCTTCTTTTTCGACTATGATAGATTCTTCAAGTCCTTCAACATCCTTCTTTCCATGTCTAATGATGAGTTAGAAGCAAAGATGATGTATGATGTTCTAAACACACCATGTCACGAATCTACATAATCTGGCTCACAAGGTGATTCATCTACCAACTCATGGCGAGCACTCGAGGTAAGTGACTCTTCCTTTGATGATGAAGCCGTGGAGAATGATCAGGACACTTCGGAGAAACAGGTTCCTCCTACTGCAAGTCCACAAGCATTTGACATTGATGCCTCTGAGACTCCGGAACCTCACACTCCTACTGCCTTATGAAAGGGATGGAGATCTAGTTTGATCAATTAGATTAAGATTTGTTGCGGAATAGCACACGAATTAGATGAAATTTTAGCAATAATATGAATATTCAATCAAACAGTAATGGTTATTGAGACAGAAAGTTTTCTGCAAAAAGAATGTTTTCATTCACGCACATGCTTCACGTACAAGGAAATTAGGTCAACATTCCTTTGATAAAGGAATGTGACATGAGCTGATGTCACTTGATAGTGACAGCTAACTAATTTAGAGAAACAACTGAAAGTAAACTAAACTACTGAAGATGTCCACAACAACTAAGGACACCTTCACTAAAAGCCAAGTATAAGCTAACATTACAACTACTGAAGATATAACATCTGAAGTGTAAGAACTTCAGATGTTTTACATAATATAAAACTACTGATTACAAACTACTAAAATGTAAACCATCACAACTACTAAAGAGAACTACTTCAACTGTTATGACAACTTCTGAGAACTTTGTCTTCAGACTTTATCTTTAGACTTTGTCTTCAGACTTTGTCTTTAGACTTTGTCTTCAGCTGTTGTCTTCAGCTGTTGTCTTCAGACTTTGTCTTCACACTTTGTCTTCAACTGTTGTCTTCAAACTTTATCTTCAGACTTTGTCTTCAGCTGTTGTCTTCAGACTTTGTCTTCAGCAGTTATAGACCACTTGGATGTGAGTGAAGCTTTGGATAACTTTGCCATATCAGACCTTTCCCAGCACCAGCTTCATCAAGAGCATCTATGATCAATCCTATGTTGAATACTTCAGAAGAATAGATTCTGGTGGTTATCTCCAAAATACTGTCTCTGGACCATGACTTCACTTCAATGATTGATCTTCCAGATGTTTTGATATGAATCTAGGCATAGCTTCCAGCCTTTCCGTTTCTTTCTCACTCCAACTTGCCCATCTATGTTCAATCTCTTGAATCTCTAGCCTTCTGATTTCAGAGTCAAGTTTGGTTGTGTCAAAACCTTGTCTGAAGAGTTGATCAATAATCTTATCCATAGATCTGCTATGTTGCACATCAGCGTCTTTGATCAGTTCTTCTAACTTTTTCTCACTTTCAGTCTGTTCAGAGCTTTTCTTTCTCTTGTAGGTGATCATTTTCTTTTCTTTCTTCTCTTTTTCTTCTTCCTCTTCAACTCTCTTTCTTTTGTCTACTTTCACTGACTTAGACTCCCCCTTTATGGTTGCATTGGGTTCAGGGGTGTGAATGTCAGAAAGTCTCTTGGAAACAACAACATCAACTAAGGATTGAAGATTTGAGGAAAGCCTCTCATGAATGGCTTGATGCACAATTTTTGTGATTATGGAAGTGATAAGAGGTAAGAATGATTGAAAGGCAGCAACCATTTGCTCAGAGCGGTTCTGTCCCTGAGAAATAGTGTCTGAATCAGAGGCTGGTGGCAAAGTTGTTGGGAGTGGCTTAGTGTTTAGGAGAGTTTGAGGAGAAATTGCCATCTGTGGGTGAATGTGGGTAGATGGACTTGATTCTTGTGACATTTTGGCAAGCAGTTCTTGTAGTCTACATACCTCAATCTCAAGAATGGTGTTGTGGGCGAGAACATCAAAGAAAAAGCCCAGGTCATCATCAGTCTTTGCTAAATCATTTGACCTCCTGATGAATCAGGATGAACATGAGCTGAGTGTAGATCAGTATTCACATGTGCCCCTATTTCTTGGAACTGGGGACTTCCTGCCTCAGTATTATGTCCTTCATTGGCAGTTGCCTCTCGTGAGGACTTAGAAATGATACCATCTTCATCCTGGTCATGTGCTGAAACAAGAGAAGAGGCAGCCTCACCATATGTCAGAATCTCCTCCTCTACACAGGGAGATTGAAATCTGTAATCCTTGTGTTGTGGGTTATGAGGCACATTATAATCCTCTCCCTCAAACTGTTGAGGTTTTCCCAGTAGTAATAGGCTACTGGGGAGGAGTAGAGGAATGTAGTTGAGTCAGCAGTTGTGCAATAACCACAGTTGGGCTTGTAGGGGTGGCTTCGGTGGGAGATAAATGTGAAGAGGATTGCACCTGGGGTGAATGGTGCTCTTCAATGGCAATCTTCTCATGTGAGAGAGATTCCAGTAATGTGGTTTCCCCATTTTTGGTTGCATCAAGAACCTATTGAGAGGATACCTTAGCGGTTTCAGCTGATAGAGTCTTAGAAACTACAGGGGGATTACTACCCATAGTTTCATCCTGCCTTTGTGTTGCAGGGGCATCATCAGGGGACTCAACTCCTTGAGTAGCCTTTTTGGTTTGTTTGGAATGTGGTTTGAAGGGGACTTTGGATCTGGAAGATGAGGCTGTAGGTTCCTTCTGCTTGGGTTTTAGCAGTTTGGCAGCCTCTTTGAGGTGTTGGTCAGAGTTGTGCCTGGAGTATACCACTGGCAAAGCTACCACAACAGGGACTCCAAGGCCAATAGGACCGTTAGATTTTAACTGATTCATGATTATGGCCATAAGAAACCTTGGATTTAATAGCCATCTCTTAGCCATAGGTTTCATTGCCAGATCTTTTAATTCTAAAAATATAATTTCAGAAAAATTAGCTTTGGCGTTCAAGGATGGAATACAATACCTGCTGCCACCTGGATGACATTTGATCCCATGAAGAGGATTGGGGGCAAGGCAAACATTGATCATGTGGAAGATTAGGCGTTCAGCATCATGGAAGTGCTTCTTCAGAATGGTTGTAGCACTTAGGTCGCCCGCATATCCATGGTTGATGAATGATAGATCAATGGTGCCTTCGGGTATTTGGTGACAAAGGTGGCATCATTCAGATCTAGCGTTTGGCGAATGATAGCAGGAGTGACTACCACCTTCTTCTGGTTTACAAATGACTGGAGAGTGATCGCGACATCATTCTCACGGTATGAATAGTGACATTTGTCCAGAATTGGCGAAGGGTATCGGGATAGATGGTTGGATTCAGAAGAAAAGCAATTTGATATGGGGAATCAACCATCAGATCAATGGCAGCATCAAACTTAGTCCAAAAGGCCAATTTTGTGAAATAGGCAACACAGTTGTGTCGTGGTTTGATTTGCATGGTCGCCATTAATGGAAGATGAACGTTCAGAAAACGGTTTATGAGAAGTTTGAAGTGAGGGTTAGGTATTTATAGGTTATGAAACGGCTGAAAGAAAACAACTAAAGTTTTGGTGTTAGTCATCAGTTGTTAGAAACGATCAAGACGTGGTTTTAACTTTCAGATGTTGTAAACAACTGAAGACTTGGTGTGTCATCAGTAGTTGGAAACTACTAAAGACTTGGTTTTGGCTTCAGTTGTTTTGAAATGAACCAGTAGTTGTTTGAAACAATTGAAGAATAAAATTACTCATCAGTTGTTGTCTTCAGTTCACATATCTCAGTTGTTTCATTTGACCTTAACACTTACTCAGCTGATTATCTGATTTTTAGATGTTTCATTGGTCATGAGTACTTATGTGTTAAAACAGACATCTGTGGTTGTAACCACATCAGTACTTTGCAACAAATAAAGTACTTCAGCACTTTTAAGTAATTTATTCTTCAGTAGTTATGAAAACTGCTGAAGATAAAATAATTTATCAGTACTTATTTTTGACAGCTGTATACTAATGCTCATAGTACTTGTCAGCTAAGATCATGAGTAGTTGTCAAATCATTCAAGCTGCAGCATACCAGGCCTTAGCACTAGATTTTGGAAAGTTGCACTGTCCAAAGGCTTAGTAAATATATCTGCAAGCTCATCAGCACTAGGAACAAACTTTGGATCAATCAGACCATTTTCATAACAATCCCTAATAAAATGATGTCTGATCTCAATATGTTTGGTCCTAGAATACTGGACAGGATTCTTAACAATACAAAGAGCTGAAGCACTGTCTATCAGTAAAGGAGTCTTAGTCTCTGTAATGTCATAATCCAGTAATTGATCTGAAGCCAGAGTACCTGAGATGTATAACTTGCAGCAACAATGTACTCTGCTTCAGCAGGGATGTAGCAACAGAAGTTGTTTTTACTCTGCGAAGAAACTAAACATTGCCAAGAAATAGGCATCCACCAGAGGTTGATTTTCTCGTCAATTTACACCTTGCATAGTAACTCTCAGAGAAAGCAACTAATTTTCAAGAGTGCCCAGTGGAATACCAAAGTCCTAGAGATTGAGTTCCTTGCAAATATCTAAAGATCTGTTTGACTGCAATCATATGGGATACTTTAGGTGCAGCCTGGAATCTAGCACATACACAAGTTCCAAACACAATGTCTGGTCTAGAAGTTGTAAGGTACATCAGGAACCAATCATACATCTATAAAGAGTTTCATCAGCTGCTTTACCATTCTGATCAGCATCCAGTTGTGTGGTGCTGCACATGGGAGTAGATTAGGGCTTACAATTTTGTAAATCAAACTTTTTCCATAAATCGTTGTATATTTTTACTGATGAATGAAAGTTCCATCAGCCATTTGTTTGATTTGCAACCCCAGAAAGAACTGTAATTCTCCCATAGCACTCATTTCAAAATTTGTTGCATCAACTTAGTAAAGCATCACACAACTTGGATCAGAGGATGCAAAAATAATATCATCTAAATAAATTTGAACAAGGAGCTTATGCATGCCTACTTCTTATGAACAAAGTTTTATCTATGGAGCCTCTAGTGAAATTATTTTGAAGAACAAAGTTAGACAGTGTTTCATAACAGGCTCTGGGAGCTTGTTTTAGCCCATAAAGAGCCTTATCAAGCTTATACACCCAATCTGGATGTTATGATCTTCAAAACCTGGTGGTTGACACACATAAACTTCTTCTTTTATTTTACCATATAAGAATGCACTTTTCACATCCATTTGAAAAACTTTAAGATTATGGAAAGCAGCAAAGGTAAGAACAATCTGATTGCCTCCAGTCTGGCTACATGGGCAAAGGTTTCATCATAATCAATACCTTCTTCTTGTGAATACCCTTGTACAACCAGTCTGGCCTTGTTCTTGACAATTGGCCTTTTTCATCAGTTTTATTCCTAAACACCCATTTAGTTCCTATTGCACACTTACCTTGGGGTAGAGGAACCGTTCCCACACTTGCTGCTTTTGAAACTGAAGAAGCTCAAGTTGCATAGCTTCAACCCATCCATTGTCTCTAATGCAATATTATAGTTCTTTGGCCTTGCTGACTGATGAAGAGAGCATAAAACAAAAATGGGACATTAACGTAGTTGAAAACACCATCATTGATGTCACCAATGATCTGAGGACATGGGGTGATTCTTCAGTTCTTGATACTCAATAAGATCTGTGCAAGTGTTTCTAGGTGATTCAGCAGCAACAAATTGTGATCCAGGCTCTTAAAACCTAGAATGAGATGTCAATTCAAATGAAGTAGAGGATTTAGAGATCTCATCAGCATTTGTTGTGGATGGCCCTACTGAAGCTACAGGAACATCAAGTTTAGTAGACTCACACAGTTGATCACTAAAACTTGCATTTATACCAACAGATGGATAACAAGTGGCAGGAGATTATGGAATTACAGAATCTGCAACAGCTGGAGACTCATAAGGAACATATTGCAGTATGTCCAAATCAAATAACTCCACAGGGTTTTTTGGGATTTTCAACTTTGGAAATTCATTAAACTTTAATGCAAGGTTTCTTCAACTCTCTTTGTTCTGCAATTAAAAACTCTATATGCCTTGCAAGTAGATGAATACCCAACAAAGTACCCTGCATCCACCTTTGATTCAAACTTCTGAAGTGGATCCTTTGTGTTAAGAATATAACAAGGACACCCAAATGCTCTAAAGAAAGAAATCAGAGGACCCAAATGATGTAACACTTCATAAGGAGTCTTCATCAAACTCTGATTTACTAACACTCTATTTTCCACATAGCAAGCTGTGTTGACAACTTCAGCCCAAAAGGTTAGTGGCAAACCAGAATCAGCCAACATTGACCTTGTGGCTTCAATAAGGGCCCTGCTCTTTCTCTCCACCACTCCATTTTGTTCAGGAGTTCTTGGAATGCTATACTGCCTCTTGATTCCATTAGAGAAATAGAATTCATCAAGTGTGTGATTTCTAAATTATGTGCCATTACCACTCCTCACACACTTGACAGAAAGAGAGTACTGCTTTTCCACATGCAACACAAAATAGATGATGATTTGACCAGCCTCATCTTTTGAATGTAAGAAGAAGGTCCAAACAAATCTCGAATAATCATCCACAATTACGAGACAGTATTTTTTCTTTGCCATGCTCATCACTCTTACGGGACCAAAAAGATCCATATGCAGTAATTGCAAGCAGGCAGTTGACTTTGGTTCTTCTATTGGAGGGAATGATACTTTATGTTGCTTTCCTTTTAAACAAGCAGAGCAGTTTTCATCACATTTGAACTCCTTTAATGGCAGACCTCTCACTAAACCATAATGGATCAGCTGGTTCATGTTTTTAAGATTCACATTACCAGCCTTCTCTGCCATAGTTCAGATTCCTGAGGAGAGGCCTTGGAGAACAGACATGGATGGCCTTTTAGATCAATTTTCTTTGATAAGTCTAAGGCATACACTCTTCCAATCCTGTTGGCCTTCAGGAGAGTATATTCAACCAATATCTTGTCAATCATTCTCAAAACATTGGAAGACAGAATCCGACAGTTCTGGCTAGTGAAAAGTGCAACATGCCCTTTATCACACATTTGACTTACACTCAACAAGTTGTACTTGAGATTCTCGACATGGTTAACATCATCAAATCTTATCTCACCATTTGACACAAAGCCTTTGCCGATGATGTAACCCTTAGTATCATTACCAAAAGATACAAATCCCTTCTTTCCTTGGGAGTAGTCATGGAGAAGAGAACTGCTCCCTGTCATATGCATAGATCCTCCACTATCCACATACCAGATGCTTCTATGGCATGCTGAAGAACCCTGCATTTGTCACAACAAAGTAGTTAGCTTTAGAGACCCAAATCATTTTGGTTTTAGGACTGTTCTCATCAACAGATTTTATACTAATTGATTTGTCATGATTAACAACCTTTGAAGGTGGAGATGGTGCTGAAAAGGATTCCTTTGATTTGGCTTAGTTTTCCTTTTCAGTGGTTTAATCACTGGTACATCTATTTAATTAACTCTCCCCAACAGATGTTGAACCATGATAACAAGTTGTGTCTGATTGGTTGTTAAAGCCTTCAGTTCAGGAGACACATCAGTACTTGTTTTTTATTGGTTACTGTGACTTACCATGTCCTCCTTTTTGAAAGACACAGACTTAGTCTGGTGTTTTCATACTCCTTGAGGAATATTTTCAGCTGTTTTGTGATAAACCCCTTCCTTCTTTTTAGATTTTTCTAAAAACTTTATGTTATCAGTTTAAGATGTTTGTGGCACAAACTTGGTTTCAAATTCATCTTTCATTTTATTAATTTTCTTTTTAATGATTTTATCTTTGTTAAATTTGGAACCCTTTCTGTACCAACATTCATCAGTGAGATGATTGAATAGACCACATATTTCACATGGCTTTTTCTTCATCTTCTGTTGTTCAACTGCTGAAGAAGATGAAACTACTGAAGGTGTGTTCTTCAGTACTTTCTTCCTCAGTACTTATGTGAAGTATTGAAGGATTTGTAACAACTGAAGACTTGTTCTTTAGAAGTTTTCTATGAGTACATTTGGATTTCCTGATAAACTATTCAGCAGTTGTCAAACCATGTTTGTTTTCATTTGGTTTGAAATGTTCTTCAGGTGTTGTTACTTGCTCTTCAGTACTTTGAATACTTTGTGAGACAACACCTGAACTGCTCAGCTTTTCTTTGATCTTGTGTTTATCAGCAGTAAGACCATCAGCAGATTGATTAGCTGAGGTACTATTACTGATTTCATCCTCTGATTTTACATTATCACTTGAGTATGAGACACATGATGATGTGGTTTGGGAATTGATTTCACCTTCAGATTTTACTTCTGTCATGGGAGTAAAATCTGTAGGAGGACAGTGTGATTATACCCAATCCCAACTTCACATTTGAAGCTGTTTGCTTACTGAGAAGCATTTCAAACCCCTTGCAAGATGTTACCCAGCGTTCACACTCTACCTGAGTAGCTGCAATTGTTTCTTTTAGATTCTAATGATTTTCTAAAATGACCTCTACCTTTGCCTTTTCATCAGTGATTTGGCATTTTAATTTGTAAATCTCATCATCTTTTTCCTTTAAAACAGACTCAAACTCAGCTTTTCTTTTGGAAATCACATTCTCTAGGTCAAGATTCTGATTAATTAATCTACATTTGCTTCTCTAATTAAGGCAAAAGCAGCTATGCATGACTCGGAACACAACTTGGCCTTAGCCTCAGAAGATAGTTATGGTACCTGTGATGATGAAGCATTTGAGCATGAACCATCAGTAGACTCCAGGGCCATAAGAGCAAGATTTCCGAAAGGATTTTCACCACCGTGTTGACCGGCACCAGAAAACACTTGTTCAGAATAACCAGAAAGATCATCTGGTAAGCTACTCCAGTCAACAACTCCATGAGTGAAAAAGCTTTGATGTGATTGAGATTGAGATTGTTAACTTGGTTGAGATGGTTGAGGCTCAGGTAGGGCATGTGGTTGTTGAGCTATGTGTACTAAAACCTGATTGGACTGAGGCATGTAAAAACAGGGATAAGGATATGGCATTTGACCTTGAGGAACAAAATATGCAGGAGATGATTGAATTTGTGAATGATGACCAGAACTGGTAGAATGTTGCCCTTTGTATTGTCAACTATTGACTGGAAAGGTCACAAAGGGTGCCGAAGAGTTAGATCTAGATGATCTACACTCTCTTGCAAAATGTCCAAGTCTATGGCACTTGTGACACCTCAACTTGCTCTTGTCAAAACAACTTTGGTTTTTCCAAAGAGACCAGGAAATTTTCTGTCTGTCCTTCTGTAAAATTTTTGAGATGTGATATTGACTAATGCCATTTGACTCCATCTCTTCCAAATCATCATTAGCAATTCCTTTCAAATCATCCATCAAAAAGCACAAATTATCAGTATTACATCCTGAATTACTATCAACACCAGTAAAAGCAGGATCTCTATTGTTTGAAGAGAAATCTATATGCTCATCATAAGAACTTTCTGATGCAGCATATTCTGACTCATGACCAACCAGAGCAGTATTCCCTGGTACAAAATCATCAGTGAGCTTCCTAGATGAAGCCAGTTTCCTTTTCTGTTCTGTCTCTCTTTCAAATGTTAACAGTTTCCCATGAAGTTGGGTGAGAGATAGATTGTCCAGATTTGCACTGGAGCGTAGGACAATAGTATATGTGTCCCATCTCTTAGGTAGGGATCTGAGGAATCTGTTGTTCATCTGACTGTTTTCGTATTCATGTTTAACCATTTTCAGCTCAGATATCAAACAGGAGAATCGCTCAAACTGTTGAGTGAGTGACTCACCCTTTCTATGAGAGAATGTCTCATATTGCTGGCCAAGGATCTCTCTATTGTTTGCCAAGACTTCATTAGTTCCTCCAAATAGTTCTTTCAGAGCAACCCAGAGATCATGAGCAGTTTCATGCTGCATAAGTCTAGAATAGATTTCATTAGGCAGTGCAATGGCCAGAATTCCATGGGCTTTAGCATCAATTTCAAACAGTTCAGATCTTCATCTGAGTATTGCTCTTTCTTCTTTGGAACCATCTCATTGGTTTCTGGATTACTCACCATAGACTTATATGGTCCATGAACCACATATTTCTAACAACCTGAACTGTTGACAGACATGTGATGGAGCATTCGGCCTTGCCATATCTTATACTCACTCCTAACAAGCATCGGAGGCTTTGTTGAGGAGCCAGTATTGTGAGGATCATTGATTGGATGTAGCCATTTCACCAATTCAAACAGGTTCAATGAGATTTTAACAGATCTAGCTCAAAAACTCAACAACATAGTTTAAAACAAGACGAATCTCAAATTAATTCACCAGAAGCTACAGAAAAACAAACTCTATAACCAATTCTTGCAAATTTGCTAATTCGATCAAACTTAGATATCAAAAGAGCAGTTTCAATGATCAGTTGTTAAATCGATCCATGATTAACAAGCTCTCATACCATTTGAAAGGGATCGAGATCTAGTTTGATCAATTAGATTAAGATTTGCAGCGGAATAGCACACGAATTAGAGAAAATTTTAGCAAGAATAATATGAATAATCAATCAAACAGTAACAGTTATAGAGAGAGAAAGTTTTCTGCAAAAAGAATGTTTTCATTCACGCACATGCTTCACGTACAAGGAAATTAGGTCAACATTCCTTTTATAAAGGAATGTGACATCAGCTGACGTCACTTGATAGTGATAGTGACAGCTAACTGATTTATACAAACAACTGAAAGTAAACTAAACTACTGAAGATGTCCACAACAACTGAGGACACCTTCACTAAAAGCCAAGTATAAGCTAACATTACAACCACTGAAGATATAACATCTAAAGTGTAAGACTACTGATTACAAACTACTAAAATGTAAACCATCACAACTACTGAAGAGAACTACTTCAGCTGTTTTGACAACTTCTGAGAACTTTGTCTTCAGACTTTATCTTCAGACTTTGTCTTCAGACTTTGTCTTCAGACATTGTCTTCAGACATTGTCTTCAGACATTGTCTTCAGACTTTGTCTTCAGACTTGTCTTCAGACTTTGTCTTCAGACTTTGTCTTCAGCTGTTGCCTTCAGCTGTTGTCTTCAGACTTTGTCTTCAGACTATATCTTCAGACTTTGTCTTCAGACTTTGTCTTCAGACTTTGTCTTCAGACTTTGTCTTCAGACTTTGTCTTCAGACTTTGTCTTCAGACTTTGTCTTCAGACTTTGTCGTCAGACTTATCGTCAGACTTTGTCTTCAGGCTTTGTCTTCAGGCTTTGTCTTCAGACTTGTCTTCAGCTGTTGTCTCAGACTTTATCTTCAGACTTTATCTCAGACTTTATCTTCAGACTTTGTCTTCAGACATTGTCTTTAGCAGTTGTAGACCACTTTAGTTGTATTGGTGTCTGTGGGACTTAAAGGTTTTTCTGATCTGGCTCATTGGTTCTTTTGATCCAACACCTTAGATCCGGAACCGAACCTTCATAATCTTGATTCTGAGGTAGTTGTTCCATCACTCCTTGATCACGCCTAAATGTCTATCATCCTTTGGACAATGTCATTAGGGATGTCAGATCAGGAGTTCAGACCAAAAATCAGCTCTATTCAGCTGATTATATCTTGGTGATTGAAAAGGGATACCTTCACGACGGTGCATATCGCTGCTTTGTGTCTTAATTTCAGCCAAAGTATGTTAGTGAAGCACTGAATGATGAGGCATGGGTGAGTGCCATGCAAGAAGAACTTCTTCAGTTCAAGAAGTTAGGAGTATGGACTCTGGTGGATTGACCTAAAGGTGCTAAGGTCATTGGCACCAAATGGGTCTTGAAATGTAAGAAAGATGATCAAGGGGTGATAATCAAAAACAAGGCTTGACTTGTAGTTCAAGGATTTCGACAACTTGAGGGAATAGATTATGATGAAGTGTTTGCACCCGTGGCAAGAATGGAAGCCATCCATATCTTCCTTGCCTATGCATCATATATGAAGATTAATGTTTATTAACTGGATGTGAATAGTGCATTACTTCATGGTGAAATCTGAGAGACAGTGTACACCAGTCAACCCGAAGGATTTGAGGATCCATATCATCGGGACAGAGTTTACAAACTCGACAAGGCTTTATACGGGCTTCGTCAAGCTCCTAGAGCCTGAATGAGAAACTCTCCACTCATCTTGTGAAACATGGGTTTCCGCAGAGGTGTTATTGACTGCACACTATTCATCAAACAAAAGGATGGTGATTTACTGCTTGTCCAAATTTATGTAGATGACATAATTTGGTTCCAAGAATGAAGAATTATGTAAATAGTGAAGAAGTAATGAAGGCTGAATTTGAAATGAGTGCCATGGGAGAGATGAAGTTCTTTCTCGGGTTACAGGTGGATGAGACATCTAATGGAATTTTTTACATATGACCAAGTATATAGGAGATATTCTCAGTCGGTTTGACATGGAGAATGCTTTCGCAGCTGGGACTCCACTTGTTACAAATCATGATGTAGGACCCGACGAGAATGGTGATCTGGTAGATGCCACCATGTACCGAGGAATTATTGGATCTCTAATGTACCTCACTGCCTCAAGACCTGATATCATCTATGCTACATGTTTATGTTCAGATACCAGCAAAGCCAAAAGTTAACCATCTGATAGGAGTCAAGAGGATCTTCGTTATCTAAAGGTACACCAACACTAGGTTGTGGTATCCTCATGATGATGACTTCGAGCTTATTGCGTATAGTGACTCGGATTACAGCAGCTGCAAGATGAACTACAAGTCTACATCAGCAGGATGCCAATTCTTTGGGAGGAGATAGTGACCTGGTAGTGTAAGAAGCAGACCTCGGTTGCTTTGTCAACCTGCGAAGCCGAATACGTTGCTGGTGCAAGTTGTTGATCACAAATCATATGGATTCAACAGCAAATGCAGGACTACGATTTGAATTTCCCTTCTACTCCTATTTTGTTGATAACTATGCTGCAATTGTAGTAACTAAAAATCCGGTCCAACATCATAAGACCGAACACATCAGAATAAAATATCACTTTATACGTGATTGTTTTGAAAAGAACCTAATCGATGTGTGGTTAAAATAAATACTGATTTTCAATGTGCTGACATCTATACAAAGGGATTTGATAAACCACCTTTTCTATATATGTTAGAGGTCAATGGTGTTAAAAAGAAAAGTGATGTAATTTTGATGATGAGCATGTGTAATCCGATGTGTATAGTCCATTTTTCTTTAATTTTTATTTCTTATTTATCTAATTTATTTTGTAGTAATTAAATTGAGGTTATTACTTTACCTTATAAAATCCTAAAAATGCAAATCGTTTACGGTTTTAGAATTTTAGGGGGAGAATAGGTTTAGGAAGTAACATTTTAAAAAAACATAACGAGGGAGGAGAGAGGTAAGCTTTAGATGAATTTGTGATATTGATTCAAACTTTGAAAAATGATAATACATAGGAACAAACCATATGGGACTTTAAAAGTTTAAATTGAATAAGATGTGAAATTCAAATTATAAGTCTTTGTAGTCTGAGCAGTATAAAAGGAAAAATGATAGTAGAACTAGCTACTACCAAGGTAACACAAACAATGTAGACCTAGAGGTTGCTAGACCACTGATGATATGTCTGTAGATTCAAGACAATAGATGATTAGACCTTGTTGGTGATCTCAAGATTAAACTAAGTTGTTCAAAGCTGTGGGTATCATCTTATCCCTGGTTAACACAATCAACAAAATTCCAATAAGGGGTGACGAGCAGAATAAACACCACAAATGTGTGCGTATGACCAAAATATGAGCAAAAGCACGTGATGAAAAAAATGCAAAAGCAATCAAACTAATAACCTATGTTGGTGGTGAGATCTGTGCAAAAAGAATAAAATTGCTCAAAACGAAGATAGGTTATGTGCCTCTGTGCTGTGAAGTGGCACTGACCTGAGGATAAGCATAACCTATATATTCAAGAATTCGTTGTGGTTTGCGCCTCTCTACTGTGCGGTGGCACTGACCTGAGGCTTCGCTTCTCTTGAATGTTCTAAGAATTGTTTCTTCTTGAATACTACCCTGAGAACGCTCAAAAATCTCGTGAGGAATGTTCATTAATAGATAATGTGGGATCCATAAATGCTTGTTGAAATAATCAAAACTTAAACTGTCACCAATTGTGTCAAAAGTCTGTGTATAGATTTAAGAGGAAAAATATACTGATGATCATCGTGGCTAAAATCTTGAAAGTCCAAATCATTGTGGGAGTTTAATAGTACTAGTATGATTTCCTAAACTTGCTAACGACTCTAGATGAAAGAACAGATTCAAGCATCAAAAAGTTTGATAACATGTCCCAAATGATTTGACATACCTGTATGATTCCAAATTGAATCGGTCCATTTCTGGTCATTAATTGAAGCTGCCTTTTCAGAAAATGAATCTATTAGATTTCCATCTTAGGATTTACACCACACACAAAACCACAAAAACAAGTTTTAGTTTTGAAATTCAGTTTCAGTTCTTTTATTTTATTTAAATTTCATCAATTTAGTTTGTTAACCATCGGACTATGTCATAGAACTCAATCGGGGATTTAATCAACTAAAAAAGGTCACGTCTGAGGTGACCACACGTGTTTTCAAATGTAAATGAGTCACTTGTGAGGTGACAAATTGTTTTAAAAGAATCACATCTGAGGTGATCAAAGGTTGTCAAAATTAAAACGATCATGTCGGAGATGATCGAATGCTAATAACGTTTAATCAAACTTATAAGGAATTAAGTGTGGAATGGTCATAAAGTAAAAAACATGAGTATGATCCACTCGCACGACTAGACCATGAGTATGGACCAACCATACGAATGGACCATACTTATGCCCTAGATAGCCGAATGGAGCATGAGTATGAACCATTCACCCGAATGGCATATCTTATTGAGCCATTCACCCGAATGGAGCTGTGCGAATGAGTCAGTCGCCCAAATGAAACCCAGTCGGCCAACTGAATGTAATCGACTGAACCAATAGCACGACTTAAGTCCAATCGCCCGAATGAAATGAGCGAATTCGTCTAGTCGGCCGATTGAAAGCAGATTCAGTATAAATAGGGCCATAGTCGATCGCATGTACTCATCACCCACATTCGCCCTAAATCGCATTGTGTATCGTTACTCTACTAAAAATTATTCTGACCGAATTTAAAACCTTATTTCGTTATTCTGACGATCTCTACTTGTTATACGATACAATGCGGTACTATCTAACCGAAGCTCGGCTGATTTGAGCCCTAATGTATGAATTTCGGCCCTTACAAGAACCGAAATTGTTATTGGATGAATAACCTAGCTAAACTAATTAAAATGTTGAAATCAAGGTTATTAGGTTATTAGTAGAGTGATTGCGAGTCTATGAACCAAAACAAGATGTCTAATTTTAAGATTTGGTCCAAATTCAAATTTCAGTTGAACGAACAATGGGTCATGCGACTGGACACCGGATGATGAACTCTAATCACACGACTGAGCTGTCCGAACGAATTAGTCGGCCGAATGGATAAACCGAATGAGATCAGTCGGCCGACTGAACCAATCGCAGGCTAAGTCACCCGATTGAACTCAGTCGCATGTTCAGTCACCCGACTATATTCAGTCGCCTCTTAGGTCAACCGACTAAACTCAGTCGTATGGTTCAATCGCATGATTGAACCAGCCTAAGTTCAACCAGTTTAATTTAAACTGATTTTGTTTTGTGGTGATCTAAAGTCTATGTGTCTTGTATTACAGATGTATGGCTGACTAGTAGTCCATCAACCCCAAGCACAATATTTGTGCCCATTTAGATGCCACAACATGAAACGGTGCCGAGTTTGCATGGATCATTGCATTCCTTAAGAGATCCACACCGTGCACCACCTATAGGTCTATACAGCAGGCCTTCTGGGGGGCATCGGTTGATCGTTCACAAGAGCCCTACAACATTCGGAGTTCCATTTTCAGGCATGATATCGAGATTACTGCAGCTAATATTCGTCGAGTACTCGATCTGGGTAACAATGCAGATCACCCGACCAGGCTACATCCTCAGACAGTTAGAGGGTGCTTCCTCAGGATGAAGTACACTGCGGACAGAAACATAGGTGTGCTGAACAAAAGCAACCTGTGTCCCCAATTTAAGTACTTGGCACATGTGATACTGAAGTGCATGGCGTCGATGTGGGGTGGGTTTGATGACCTCTCAGACTAGTTCCAGAATGCCTACGTGGCACTGGTACTCAACCACCCCTTCGGTTTCTCCAATATGATTTTTCCCTATCTGATAGAGAACCTAGAGGCAAAGGGCAAGGAGGGACTCTGCATGTACCCCAGATTCTTGCAGATGATCATCGATGAGAAGCTGCCTGCCTTGCCAAGGAGAGCCATGATGTTGTATCGTTGGAGATTATGGATGACACGACATTGGGCCGCATGAAGATCTACAGGGGGAAGCAAGTCAAACCCCCTGTGAGGAGACTCTTTGGGCATCTGGCCAAGGCTGATTATGTGGCGCCGGCTGGGCGAAAGTGGCGCCATGAAGAGAGTAATTCAGATGTTGAGCAGATTGCTCTCTCATCTGATGACTCCGATGAAGACGACAGGGACACCGGCGAAGACTCTGGGCCCGCTTCTACTAGGGGCACCACTACCCATGTAACGTCTCCACCTCCTATAGATGCCACCACTGTCTGCTTTCACATGGATTTTTGTCCTCCAGATGAGGAGGCAGAGAGTGATGAGTAGCCTCTCACGAGGACTGTAGGCAGCAGGGTGGTTGCCACAGAGAGAGCTTTGAGGGCGGTTGGTGGACGCCTAGGGGATTCCGGGGATGCTGCTGCTGATCCAGATCGAATATATGCCCCGGACCCGCCCAGCAACTAAGGGGGAGCCTTTGTGACTAGAGGCTGAAGGAAGAAGTGAATGGCACACCCCTATGGCAAGAAGGGGAAAAGATTGAAGTTCACCTTGACCTCATCTACCACCACACCACTACCTCACCCACACCTTCCACCACTACCACCATCACTGCTACCACACCACTAGCCACCACCTCTACCACCTCCCACACCACTACCACACCCACTCCACCACTTACCCACATCCAATCCACCACCACTATGGCTCATCCACCACCACCTACATCTATATCACCCAAATCTCACCACTGCCACCACCACCACCACTAGCGTCCAAGCCGGACCATCATCCCACCCTACATACCACACATGATCTTCTCTACTCCCCATTAGGGTAGAGGAACAGTTGTCAGCACTCAACAGGATGGTGCTGAAGTTGTTAGCTACTGATGAGGAGAAGACTGCCTAACTACGTCAGCTTGTGGAGCTAAATGCTACCAAGCACAGCAGATCTCATAGTAAGCTGAGCAAATTGCCCAACTCCAAGAGCAAAACGTCCACTCCTCAAAGAGGATAGAGGAGTTGGAGGCATCAAACAAGACCATCATGCTCAAGCTTAAGAGCTCAAAGGATGAGCCACTCAAGATAAGAGAAGAAGATGATGGTGATGATGAGGACAGTAATGACGATGATGATGGTGATGATCAAGGTGACGATACAAAGGGAGGTGATGATGTTGATGCAGGTGATGATGATGATGAAGGAGAAGGAGATACATCTACTACGGGTGCCACATCAGCAAGTGAAAAGAGGACCAAGAAAGCTCAAGACAAAGGTGCCTCTACATCAGCCCCGTCAGCAGAGGAACACATGATACAAGACAAGACTAATGCATAGTTGTTTATGTCATTTAAAATCATTTTTATTTGAATATTATATCAAACTAATGTACATAATGTTTATATTTTATTAATGTGTTTTTCTTTTATTATTGACTAATGGTTGATGTGTTACATATTTTAAATCAAGCTGATCACACATCTCAACAACATGAATATGACATTGCTCCCCTTCAGCAGATCAAGTCTGAAGTCACAATGATACTTGATCTGCAAGGGATAGTCAGGAGGTCTATGAGTTATACTTGAAGAAGGAGAAATAATCCATGACCTTACTGATGAGCAACTTGTTAAGATGTTCAGACTGAAACCCAACGAGATCATGACGGATGCTTCTACGGTGGACATTGACAGTGATGAAGAGCTTAATGATGCGATGAAATCGAGATTGAAGATGTCACTGATCACATTATCCAGAGTACGCTGACAAGAGGGAATGTAGTCCCCAATCTGGGTGACTCCTTGTTAGTGATACTTTTGAAACTCTGGACAAAATGAAGCAAGAGTCGGAAAAGAAGGAGGACAAGGCCCAAGCCTTAGACGTCGACGTCACTATTAGAAAAGCTGAATAGGCCGCGTGTTTGCAGAGAAATTAGAGCCCATCGCAGTGCTCCAAAGTCAAATGTCTACACCAAACTCTATAAAGTGAAAAGCATCACAAGGTGTCAAGCAAGATTATCGCGTGGGCCTATTTTGAGGATGTGAATATGTATGTGGTAAAGAGAGAGGCTATAGAGTACTTTAGATTCCTATATGATCTAAAGAGTCTACCTAGTTTTGAGCTCAACCAACTGGCCAAACTGAGGCTGTGATATGCTGACCCAAGAAAGATATCACGCTAGTTGAGGCTGATTTAAAGATAGAGTACCACACCCTGTGGGTCAACTTCAGGCATCAACAACCAACAAGGTATATCAGGAGATCTGAAGTTGATGCCATAACTAGGAAGCCAAAAATAGTGCTGAAGTGGAGTCCTCCATGCATGATGTCTAGAATCCCTCTATGGAAATGCCACAGGACTTACTCCACACTTCAAGTGGTGGTACTACGAATGGAGAATAGGCGAGGCAGTCATATTGTTGAACAGAAATGGTAGTATGGAAACTATCAGGGTGTTGATCTATGTGGCTTACTAACTTGTCATCTAATGATGTTTACACCTTATAGCTCCTTCCACATCCACTTTAATTCATAATTTACCTGTTGGACCAAAAGAACCAATGAGCCGGATCAGAAAAACCTTAAGTTCCACAGACGTCACAACAACTGCTGAAGTCCACAACGGCTAAAGACAAAGTCTGAAGACAAGTGCTGAAGACAAAGTCTGAACACAAGTGCTGAAGACAAAGTCTAAAGACACAAGTGCTGAAGACAAAGTCTGAAGACACAAGTGCTGAAGACAAAGTCTGAACACAAGTACTGAAGACAAAGTCTGAACACAAGTACTGAAGACAAAGTCTGAAGACACAAGTGCTCAAGACAAAGTCTGAAGACACAAGTGCTGAAGACCAAGTATCAGACGTTGTCACAACAGCTGAAGAGGTCTTCTTCAGTAGTTGTGACGGTTTTCTTTCAGTAGTTTTATGTTTTTTTTGTTTTCAGTAGTTTTGTAAAACGACTGAAGAATTGTTCTTCAGTCGTTGTAGTTTCAGTAGTTTCGTATGAGTAGTTTTATGTTTTATACTTAGCACTCTGATATGTTCTCAGTAGTTGTGAACATTTCAGTAGTTTGTTAAGTTTTATTTATTTTTGTAACAAATCTGCCACATGTCACTATCCCATGATATCAGCAGTGATTGCACTCTATATAAGGAGTGTCACCCATTGTAATCGGTGAATGATTGAGCAGAAACATTCATATTATTGAAACATTCCTTTTCACAGAAATATACACTCTCTTTACAACCGTATTTGTTCTTAATGCATACGTATATCAAATTCTTGCTATAATTTGTCTAATTCTTGTTCTATTCCGCTGCGTTACACTCTAATCCATCAAACTTGAGATCTCTAATCCTGTCATTACCCAACTGCAAAGTAGTTTTCTTCTTCTTTCTTTTCTCCCTTTTGGCTATTATTCTATCATAGGCCATCTTTAGGATTTTGATGCACTTAAGGAAGAAGTGAATATAAGCTTCTCCTAGCTTATTTATGATTTATCTAAAGTACCTGGTATAGATGTAGTGGATGTAGGATTCATCAAGTAACTTCACTTCATATCCACTGAAAAGTTTGATTTCAGTACCCTCCTTTCCTCCACACCTTCTTTCAGTTACCATTCAAAATTCTTCTTATCATAGAAGACATTAGAGATTGGTTTGGAAGTGTGAGTACTTGCCACCATCTTCCTTTTAAGAGATTCTTTAGGCTTCAACTTTACCTTAGGTAACTACATCTTCAGCTTCTTTTAAAATTTTCTTCTTCTCTAAAGGGTTTTGAAAGGACTGTCTTTCCTCATACAGATTGCCTTCAAAGATTTGAAGTTATCAGTCCTTTTGAACATCTTCAAAATGTCTTCAAACTCATACCATCTAAACATAGCTTTGTGGTTGATTAGTTCCAAGTTTGCTAGTTCCTTTAAGTTATGTATCTATAGGGAGTTCACCAGATCAGTGTATTCTATGAAAATCTAAACTAACCCTAAGATTCTTTTGATCATAAACATGTTCCAATCACTATCATACTTCCAGGCAATGATTTTCTGATCAACTTTGCCCTGGGAGTAGATACACCTTTATCATCTTTATAGTGGTGAGTCGTTCTTGAAGCTTTAGTTGAGAAGGTTCTTCAAACCATCAGGATTTCTATGAAGTATAGGTGCCAAAAATCATGATCTTTGTGAGTAACTTGGATGTCTTGGCTGAATCCTTAGATCTTGGTTTCTTGCTCACTATCTCTTCTTCAATATTTTTTAATCTCTCTTTCTTTTCATTAGTTAATGTTGGTATTGCAACCCTCAATGAGTTTGTTTTCATATTACCAATCTTTCTTTATGTGTATCCTTGCTCAGAGAGATAATCCTTCATTTCCCTATGAGTCATGTAATAGGGATCTAGATATAGAGATTGTAGAGCTTCAACTTCTTTGGTATTGGAGATAGAGGTAACTACAGGTGACTTGGTTGTTTGAGCCTTTTCACACTCAGTCATATAAGAAGGATCCAACAACTTGTTTAGCTTCTCTTCTACTTCAACCATTGTGACATCCGGTAATTTTCCGTAACCAAACTCCCTTAGTTTCGTTAAGTCTTGCATAAACATATCGTGAACACACACTAGTTGTCGTTGGATGTTGGTACTTAATAATAATAATATATGATAAACAATAATAATCTATTTAATAATGTTGATTATTTGTTGTGATTATGTGGTTCATGATTTCATACATTTTAAATGCTATTTTATAATTTTACGCGATAACGTGACAACGTGTAGTATATATTTCACGTGTTGTGTGACTTATTGTAAATGCTAGGGTTATTATTATTTGTTAATAATATGTGTTTTTGTAGTTAAAAACTAAAAAGTATAAAAGATAGTTTTTATAAAATAAATTAAATGGTTACTTGGTAAATATTCTAAAACTAAATATTACCAAAATTAACAAAACCCTAGCCCCCACCCCCCCCCCCCATTCAGCCGTAATCTGCCACCCCCACCCTCTCTTTTGAGATTTTGATCAAGAAACAACAAGAACGATTCGGTTTTGGTTGATTCCAAGAGTTACAAGGTGTTTTACAAGTCAAATTCTTGATTCTGCATGTGTAAAGGTATGTTTTATTATGTTGTGAATAGTTTTTGATTCATGACGAACCTTATATCCGAAATTGATGATGATTATTTGAAATTGATGATTGTTAGATGATTATATGATGTTAGTTAGCTTGTATGAATTCTAGATTATGTTGATTGTGCAAGAAATCTAGGGTTTGATCATCTAGTTCATACATTGCCATAAGAGGAAACTTTTTGTTCTTGGAATTCGTGGTTTGATGATGCCAAGATGTTAGATGTGATGCTTAGATGTTAGTTTAATTGAATTGTACAAGAAAGTCCATGAAATGGAAATGTTGATCATGACTTACTAAAAGTAGAAACTTTTGTGTATGATGTTTGGGAATTTGGATGTTTTGGAGGTGATTAACATGTTAGAATGAATGCTATGAACTTGATTGCATATATAATTGTTGAATTTATGATTGAATTAGATCCTAGACCACTTTTGGGTATTACCTTCCCAAAAGGGAAACTTTATTTTTATGGAACATTGGATATGATGAATTGGGCATGCCTATGATGTTAGGATCATGTTAGAATGATTGTTGATGATGTTTAATGTGATGGAATGTGAATATCAAGTTATATGGATGCTTGGTTGATCTGTAAGAAATTTAGGCTTGATGATCATACATGGTAATGAATAGTAGTTAGTATTTAGAGAATCATGATTAGGATTGGAATTAGTTCTCACTATGTATGCTAGTAATGTGATTATGATTGACATACATGCATGCGAATATGAGGCCCCTACTTAGTAGGATTGGCAAGGTTTAGGATGTGAGGTCATGGGTGGCTTCACTGGCATGTGGTGCATGATTAGACTTCACGTATGAATTGTTTGATGTTATGTATTGGTAATGATTCAACATGATGGTTTTTTGAGATTGCATGAATGTATGATGATCTAATGTGGTATGATGACTTAGCTAGAACCTAGGTTGATAATGTGATACAGATGGATAAATTGCATGTTACTTTGTATGTAAAGTTATCATATATGATTAAACAATATTCCTATAATATGTCACCAATGGGTCAACTAGGTTAACCTAAGGTTGTTAAGTTTTCTATATACATGTACTTATGTACGTGTGTGTTCTAGGTAACCTTTGAAGGGTTGTTTTTGCACCTATCACGAGTCTCTTTATTCAGTATCATTATACACCAGGTGAGTTCATGCCCCTCTATTTTTATAAACCTTCTTCTAGGGGAGGTAGCATACGTGTTCTCAAACAATATTTTATATTATAAGTTGTGTATGTTTTAGCATAATGTTTGATACCTTGAAAAATCTTCACTCTTTCGGATCGTTAATAATGGTAAGTAGTGGGAAATTTTGGGTAGTACTACTGGGTTTGATGAGCCCCACTTGTGCGACTTGAGGTCAAAAGGTCTAATTTTGTCCAAAACACAAACATCGTCATGACCTGGTAAGTCGTGACGGGAGGCAACAAATGAAGCACAGTCAGCTTCAATCATGAAATCACTATGGTTATTACTTGTGAATATAAACTAGCAATCTATTTCAAAACACTTCTTATGCTATACAATTGTTAATATTTATGATAAACACAAACTCTTAGAACTCACCAACCATTGTGTTGACATTTTTAGTATGGTATTCTCACGTTGTTAGCTCTGCTTGCCGAATAAGAGCACTACACAGGTCCAGCAAGCATTGTAAGACTTCATTTCATAGACATGTTTGTTTGTCTTTCATTTATGGGTTCTAAATTTTTGGATGGCACGTGTTTTGCCATATTACGCATTTTATTACTTTGGGTTTGTCTTATTTACAAAATGCTTCCTCATAGTTTTAAACGTTTGAACTTTTGTTAGTTTTGTTTTGAATGTGGCATATAGTGTCTTTCTGAGTAACTATTGATGGTCATCCTGGTTTGTTCACACGCCTTACGGTAATACTCCGCACACGGATTTTGAGGGTGTGACATATTGGTATCAGAACCATTGGTTATAGGGAACTAGGTTGCATACACACAGTCTATAACCACATGTAGTTAGTTAGTTACTCTTGATTATCCTCTTATTGTATACTCATTGGCATATGCGTTACATACACTGCAACATAGCATATTCATCGTCTTCATCCCCTGTTCGACACGCACTAGGAAAGGAACCCGAGGTCATATGCATCTTCATCGTTTCCGATGAAATGGTGTCTGCTGCAAATCTCCCTACTATTGTACAGGTTATCTGACTAGCTCATAGGCTCGCTGATTAGCCTATGGAGCAAGGAAAGTTACCCAAGCGGGGCATTATGGCAAGTGTGTTGACAAGAAACGCAAGTGGGAAAATAATGCTAGCAAGGGATCGTCATCTAGTAACCAACCCCAACAACATCAACCTCAATAGCATCAGCAACATAGGCGGTTTGATAACAATCGCAACTTTAACCAATCATCTTCATCATCTCAACGAGTAGGTGGATACGTGGGAAAAGAATCCATAGTGCAACCGATGCAACTACCACCACACTGGCAGGTGTGATAGTTTTCAATGCCAGTGTTATGGGAAGGTTGGAGATGTGGCAAAGGAATTGATGAAGAAGCCTCAACAACCTCAGCGCCTAAGCAGCCCATTAAATAGCAAAGGGTCGTTTTAAGTGTGGAAAGGAATGGCATTTCAAGAAAAACTGTCCTCAATTGAGAGGAAATAGGAATGACAACGGTAATGGTGGCACTAACAACAATGGTGGTAATGGTGACAATAATGGTGGCAACAATGGGGGAGCTAAAAGGGGAGCCTTTGTCATGGGTTCAAGTGAAGCTCTAAACGATCCTACTATTGTTACTAGTAAATTTTCTATTAATGTTGGTTTTGCTTCTGTAGTGTTTGACGCTGGAGCCGATAGGAGTTTTTTCTCTACTAAGTTTTGTAGCCTCTTAAAGTAATATGCCCTCTGTCTTGGATTCTAAGTATGTTGTAGAGTTGGCTGATGGTAGGCAAATCTCTGTTATGCACATCCTTAAGAACTGCAAGATAGAACTCACTGGTCATACTTTTGACATTGACCTTATGACCGTTACTCTTGGAAGTTTTGATATGGTCATAGGCATGGATTGGCTATCACAGAAGCAGGCCGAGGTGATTTGTCATAAGAAGGTCATTCGTATTCCCATGGTAGATGGGGAAATGCTTTCGGATAAGGGCGAGAAAAGTCGTGTTGTGATAGGCATCATATCATTCATAAAGGCTCAGAAGTGGTTACGCAAGGGCCACTTGGCCATATTAGCGCTCGTCTCTAACCAGCAACAAGAGGAAAAGAAGATAGAAGAAATTCCAGTGGTTCATGACTTTCCAGAGGTGTTTCAAGTGGATCTTCCTGGACTACCACCTCATTGTCAATTCGAGTTTCATATCGATTTGACTGCCAGAGATGCTCCGATTGCAAGAGGACCTTACCGGTTAGCACCGAATGAACTGCATCAATTATCTACGCAACTCCAAGAGCTGTTGGATAAAGGGTTTATTCGACCATGCTCATCACCATGGGGAGCACCTGTTACCTCGTATCGACGATCTATTTGATCAGCTTCAGGGATCAAGTTATTATTCGAAGATTGGCTTGAGATCTAGTTATCATCAATTGAGAGTTCATGAAGAAGACATCTCCAAAACAGCATTCCATACTCGTTATGGTCACTACGAGTTCTTGGTCATGCCTTTTGGGTTGACAAATGCACTAGCAGTGTTCATGGATCGCATTAACCTTGTGTGCAAACCCTACCTTGATCAACTTGTTATTGGTTTATTGATGACATACTGATTCATTCTTGGACCAAGGAGGAACATGAGGAACACCTACGTTTAATCTTGGAGCTACTTAGAAAAGAATAGTTGTACGCCAAATTTTCTAAGTGCTCTAGATTTGTGAGGTGCAATTTTTGGGTCACATTGTTACGAGAAGGGAATGCACATGGATCGTGCAAAGATTGAGGCTATAAAGAACTAGTCGGTACCCAAGACACTAGTGAGATAAGGAAATTTCTTGGTTTGGCAGGATACTATCAGCGTTTCATTGAGGGGTTCTCAAAGATCGCTCAACCTCTCATAGCTTTAACCCATAAAGGAACAACCTATAAATAGGGTAAGAGTCAAGAAGCTACTTTTTAGTTGCTGAAGCAGAACCTTTGTAGTGCATTGATATTGGCGTTACCTGAAGGAAGTGATGATTTTATGGTTTACTATGATGCTTCTATCCAAGGACTTGGTAGTGTCCTGATGCAACATGACAAAGTAATAGCTTATGCTTTGAGATAACTAAAGGTGCGTGAGAAGAACTACACTACTCATGACATGGAGTTAGGAGCATGGTCCTTGCCTTGAAGATCTGAAGACATTACTTGTATGGTACCAAGTGCACAATTTATACCGATCACAAGAGTCTTGAGCATATCTTTGAGCAGAAAGAGCTTAACATGAGGCAACGCCGCTTGGTTTAATTATTACACTAATATGACTGTGCTATTAAATACCACCCGGGAAAGGCGAATGTAGTCTCCGATGTCTTGAGCAGAAAGGAAACCGCTAAACCCCGACGAGTACATGCCCTATAATTGAAAATTAGCACTCATTTGCCAGAACAAATTAAGGAAGACCAGATGGAAGCATTTAAAGGTGAGAGCATTAGATCTGAATCTTTAAATAGGATGGGTAAACAGTTAGAAGTCAAATCCGATGGAATATGATATTTCATGGAAAGACTTTGGGTACCTTTATATGGGAATCTAAGAGATTTGGTTATGAGTGAAGTGCACAGGTTTAAGAATTCCATACATGCTGCTTTGACAAAATGTACCATGATCTAAAGGTGCATTACTGGTGGCCTAATATGAAGGCAGATGTAGCTACATATGTGAGCAAATGCCTGACTTGCTCAAAGGTTAAAGTGGAATATCAGAAACCATCTGGGTTACTGCCACAATCTGAAATCCCCTTATGGAAGTGGGAACAAATCTCTATAGAATTCAATACTAAGTTGCCGAGGACTCCTAGTGGTTGTGATATGATAGGGTGATTGTGGATCGACTCACTTCTTGGCAATCAAGGAGACTGACAAAATGGACAAGTTAACTCGAATTTACGTCAAGGAGGTAGTGTCGAGGCATGGTGTGCCGATCTTGATTATTTCTGATCGTGATGCTCGTTTTACGTCTCATTTCTGGCAATCCTTACAGAAATCTTTGGGTACGCGTCTAGACAGAGTACTGTCTATCATCCACAGACCGATGGTCAAAGTGAACGTACTATTCAAACTTTGTAAGACATGTTGCGTGCTTGTGTGATCGATTTTGGGAATGATTGGGAAGCTCATTTACCATTGGTTGAGTTTTCTTACAACAATAGCTACCATACTAGCATCAAAGTAGCACCATTTGAGGCATTATATGGTCGAAAGTGTAGATCACCAGTTTGTTGGGTGGAAGTTGGTGATAGTCAATTGACTGGTCCTTCATTGGTACATGAGACTATAGAGAAGATAGTGCAGATAGAAAACCGCATGGCTGCGGCGCGAGACAGAGAGAAGAGTTACGTAGACAAACGACAGAAACCTTTGGAGTTTCAAATCGGTGACAAAGTCTTGCTCAAAGTTTTTCGATGGAAAGGTGTAGTTCGGTTTGGCAAGAGAGGCAAGTTTAATCCATGATATGTTGGACCATTTGAGATTCTGGAAAGAATAGGTCCGGTGGCATATCAATTAGACTTGCCTGAGTCACTGAGTGGCCTTCACAATGTATTTCACATCTCAAATCAGAAAAAGTGCATATCTAACAAGACACTAATTGTACCACTCGAGGAAGTACAAGTAGATGATCAATTACGTTTATGGAAGAGCCATTTAAGTAATGGATCGTGAGGTCAAGACTCTTATGCAAAGCAAGATACCTATAGTCAAAGTTCGTTGGAACTCAAAACATGGACCTGAATTCACATGGGAACATGAGGATCACATGAAGCTCAAGTATCCTCATCTGTTCAAAATGACGGCAATAGCCAGAGAAGGCACCGAGTAAATTTCGGGATGTCACCCGATTTCATTATGCCAATGTAGTAAACCAGGGATGTGGCACAACTATGTACGCAATTTTCCGGATGAAAAATTCTTTCAACATAGGGATAATATGACATCCGGTAATTTTCCGTTACCAAACTCCGTTAGTTCCGTTAAGTCTTGCATACACGTTTCGTGAGCACACACTAGTTGTCGTTGAACGTTAGTGACTTTATAATAATAATCTATGATAAATAATAATAATATAATTAATAATGTTGATTATTAGTTATGATTATGTGGTTCATGATTTTATAGAATTTAAAATGTTTGTTTTATAAATTTTACGCGATAACGTGACAACGTGTGGTATATATTTGCTGAGTCGTGTGACTTATTGTAAATGCCTAGGACTATTATTATTGGTTAATAATACTTGTGTTTTGTAGTTAAAAAGTATTAGAAAGATAGTTTTTATAAAATAAATTAAAAGGGTTACTTGGTAAATATTCTAAAACTTTATATTACTAAAATTAACAAAACACTAGCCCCAAACCCCCCATTCGGCCGAAACACCCACCCCCACGCTCTCTTTTGCGATTTTGATCAAGAAAAAACAAGAACAATTCGGTTTTGGTTGATTCCAAGAGTTACAAGGTGTTTTACAAGTCCAATTCTTGATTTTACACGTTTAAAGGTATGTTTTATTATGTTGTTCATAGTTTTTGACTCATGATGAACCTTAAATGTTGCACCCTGAAAGGATCATACATGCCAATCCAATTGGTGAGTTGATGCTTGTTCTGCTGGAATTCACATAAGTCCAAGTGTCAATGCGAATGAAGACCCTGCAGTAGAAGTATTGGCTTACCGCATTTGTTAATGTGGAAGGCCAAGAACAAATGATGACAAGTATTTGTTCTTTCGCGTTAACAAATGCGGAAGACCAGAAGAGATGCGGACAAGATTTTTTTCATCCGCATTTGCCAATGCAGATGACCAACATACTAATATAGATGACCAACATACTAATGCGGAAGACCAAGTGAAGAAATAATGATCAAGTCCAACTCATCCGCAGTTGCCAATGCGGATGAACAAGAAGAAATGCTCATAAAGACTTAGATTAGTGCTGAAGTATAGGTGAGGGGTAGTTTAGTAATTTTATAAAAAGGCAACTTGTCTGCCTAAAATAGAATAGATATCCTCGTACCTGAGGTGACTGAATATAGACAATCAGAATATTTTGTATTACACATTCTCTAGGTGCATTATTACTGTTCTTGCTAAAACCCTAGCATTTATTGTAATCAATCACCTTCATCAATATATACAAAGCATTTATGAGTTTATTCTTCCATTAAATGCTTATTGATTGTTTGTTTTCGCCATTCAATCTCGCCTTGATCACCACATTCAATCCTAAGTGAGATTCTCCTTCTCACCAACCCGTCAATTGCTATCAGAGCCTTGGCGCAGAGTTCTTTTTCACATCTACCCTAGATCTGAATAGAACTTGATTGATCTAGTGATCAAGTTGCTAATAGAGTGTTCTATCACCTCTATTTAGTAAACAAGCATATAATACTCATCAACAGTTACTATTCAAGCTCTTTCTTTCAAGAACGCAGCAACATATCACGGACTGATTCGATCAGCTCACGTGCGGCATTTAGATTCGTTCTAAGTCGGCCTTCTTGATTTTGGGTGGATGGTTTATGCAGCGGAAGTCTTTGTAAGGGAACGTTAGATTTTGTAGTGCGCAAGTAAGATGCTTGTGATATATGTTTACAACACAAGTAAGAAGCTCGTATACAAAGAACACAAGTACAATGGTTTGAAGTTACAAGAAACTTAGGTGGGTGCAAATGAAGCACCACCATCCAATTTATACTACTCACAAGTAGTCTAGATTGTTCTACATCTACACAAGTCTTTACATAATACCTAAGACAAGATTTTTACATGGAATTCTCTAGATCTCTCATGGGCTTTCATGGTTTCTCCATGGCTGGTTTTTGTAGTGTTTTCTAGAGAGTTCTAGGGTCTTTAAGGGCTGCACACCCTACTCCTTTATAGGAGCCATTTGTGCTCGGTTTCTAGCACATCCTTTGATGTTCTAGAGTCTTCCAAGGATGCATAGTTGCTGCAGAATTATATGGGCTGTTCCGGAGCCTTCAGGGCAACCTTGCTTGCTTTGTAAGTGCCCCTAATCCATAAAAATTAGGGTGTTGTGATGTGCGTTTTGGCGGGTCATGACAAACAGTCTTCATTCTCGAAGCTGTGAACAGTTGATATAGCAAACATTAACAACAAGAAACTTAGAAAAGTAACAAATATGATTTTGAAACGTGTTTTGAACGATTTGGACCGGTTGGACGAATTGAACCTAAATCTCATCTAATCTATATTAAACAAGTTAAACTACCTCTTCAAATGGATTCTCATACTTTTTCAGAACATGGTCATACACCAAAACCTCCCATGCTTAAAGATAAATCTGAGTTTAAGTAGTGGAAAATCAGATTCAAAAATTATATTATCAGTGTAGATCCTAACTTTTGCATCTCAATATGCAAGGGGTCACACATCCCTGTCACTCTTTTTGCAGATCAAGCTACCATCTATAAGACAATAAGAATACCCATTGAAGATCTCACTGTTGATGATGAGGATTACAAGAAAATCAAGATTTTTCTCAAAGCTTACTCCATCCTCACTAAAACACTCAAGATGGATGTGCTAAAAAGACTGGAGAATTATGGTACTGCTAAAGCAGTATGGGATGCACTGCGAACTATGTGCGAGGTGCAGAGATTAACAAGGATAAACTTGTTAATCAGTATGAAACATTTCATCACTCCAAAAAGGAGTCCATATCTAAACAACTGCACAAATTTGTACAGTTGGTAAATGACTTGGAATCATGAGAGTCACTTACGAAGTCAAGGAGTTAAACAAGAAAATGTTGCACAGTCTTCCAGAGACCTAGAAACAAAATGTGACCATGTTAAAGAACACTCTTGATCTTGAGAGTACCACTCTGGATATAATGATAGCCAAGATATAAGCACTTGAGCTAGATTAAAGAACCAGAAACTTGGGAGGACCCAAAGTGATTGTGGCATACAAGTTTCAATTAGAATCTCACTCTGTGGAAAATGCCTTCACGACTGAGGAGGATGATTCATCTCTTCAAGAGATCAACTGAATACCACCGGGTTCATTGCAACTTTACCAATTAGTCATCCATCAACATCATCCTAAGCATCAGGGTTCACTGCAACTCCAACAACCACTCCTGATAACACAAGCTCTGAAGAACAAAAGGCAACTTACAATGCCTTTGTTGCAAGCTTTGAAGCCTATTTGGGAGGAAGACTCACATGAGCACAACTGATATAGGAAGACTTAGAAGAAATGGATCCAGATGATGTAGAAGAAATGGATTTACAATGGAAAATGGCCATGATTCCTACAAGTTTTTTTAGAAAAGGCAGGATGCTCAGCCTTAATGAAAACACAAAGCTTGGATATGACAAATCCAAAGTGAAGTTCTTCAATTGTGACATGACTGGCCACTTCTCCAGAGAATGCAATGCCCCCAAAAGAAACAACTTTCAAACGAATTCTCAAAGCCAGTCATCCTCACAGCCAAACTCAAGCTTTCACTCCAATAACCATCGGCAGCAGTATCATCATCCTCAGCAACATCAATCATATCATAATCAACCTCAACTAACAAACCAGGCTCTTAGAAGCTGACTAGGGTTGAGTAAAAGTGAGATTCTTACTATGAATAGAATATGGTAATCAAGTCAATGATTGAATGGCTGAAACAAACAATTAAAGAACATTCAATGCAAGAAAATTACTCATAAATGCTTTTGTATTGTATATATGAAAGTTGATAAATTACAGAGAATAATTACAACAAAAAATCTCTATCTATCAGCCCTCGCCTCAAGTACGAGGTTATCTATTCTATTTATAGGCACACAAGATTCCTTTTACAAAATGACTAACTACCCCTAAACTATTACATTAGAACTAGTCTAAGTCTTCATCCGCATCTTTTCTTGTTCATCCGCATTGACAAATGTGGATGAGTTTACTTGATCAGCATTTCTTCACTTGATCATCCACATTAGTATGTTGGTCATCCGCATTTGTTAATGCGGATGAACAAATACTTATGCGCATTTGTTCGGTCATCCGCATTTTTCTAATGCGAACGAGCAAAGTCTTGTCCGTATTATCTTTTAGTCTTCTGCATTTGTCAATGTGCAAGAGCAAATACTTGTTCGTATTTGCATTATGTCTTCCGCATTGACAAATGTGGAAGAAAACACTTGTTCTTTTTCTTAGCAGGATTTTCATCCGCATTTCTTCTTAGACATAAGGGATCCCAGCAGAGCAATCATCAAATCATCCATTGAGTTGGCATGTATGATCCTTTCAGGGTGCAACAATACTCCCCCTAAGGATTATACAACCTAGTTTTCTTCAATGTTTAGGAGGTGATTGATGTTGTGATGATTCTGCTGGGTCTTCTGGTGGTGTAAAAGGTGCTGCTTGTCCTGGATCCAAAATTGCCTTGATCATGTAAACAAAATCTTGGGCATCTGACATTTATCCTTGCTCAGTACATGAATCTTCATTATTGCTCATTTTATGAATGGCTTCAAGTGGTAGTTTCTTTAGTGATATTGGTTCCCAAATAGACACTGTTGATAGCCCATCCCTGTGAATCAAAAGAGAACCATCTACATCAACTTCAAGTTTGACAATGTTGCCCAACTGTAAAGGTGTCTTCTTCTTCTTTGTTTTCTCCCTCTTATCACTAATCTGATCATAAGCCATCTTCAATATTTTGATGCACTTTAGAAAGAAATGTAGATCTTTTTGACCCAATTTGTTTGATATCTCTCTGAAGTGCCTTGTGTATATGTATTGAATATATGATTGATCTAGTAGTCTTATTTCATAGCCACTGAACAATCCGATTTCAGCACCTTCTTTTCCTCCCCACTTCGTCTCAGTCACCGATTCATAGGTCTTCTCATCATAATAAACATTTGAGATTGGTGTTGAGGAATGTGTACTAGCCACCATTTTTCTTTTCAATGATTCAGTAGGTTTCACTATAAGTTCTGGAAACACTACTTCTTCAGCTGGTTTTGTCTGTTTCATCTCCGGAGGGTTCTTGAAAGTTTTCTCTTTTATCATACATGTTGCTTTTAATGAATTGAAGTTGTTGGTTCTGTTGAACATTTTAAGTATACCTTCAAATTCATATCCTCTAAACATGGCATTATGGTTGATCAGCTCTAGATTAGCCGGTTCTTTCAAGTCATGAATCTCAAGTGCATTTACTAGAGTAGAGTACTCTGTAAAAAAATTGCACTAGAATAGAGATCCTTTTAACCATAAACATATTCCATGAACTATCATACTTCCAAGCAATAATTTTCTGGTCTATTTTGCCTTTTAGAGTGGATACTCATCTGATCATCTCAGCAGTGGTCAACCCTTCTTGAAGTTTCAGTTGGGAGGGTTCAACAAACCACTATGGATATTTATGAATAACAGGTGCCAGATAGTCTTGATCTTTATGAGTAAGATTCATGTCTTGTGCAGAGACTCTTGATCTTGGCTTTTTATTTAGCACTTCTTCATCTAACTGCTTTAACTTTTCTTTCTTTTCTTTTGTCAACCTATGTGTTGCAGCTTTTAGTGAATTAATCTTCATGTTTGCCAATTTTCTTTTGATGAAGCCTTGACTGGTGAGGTAATCCTTCATTTCCTTATCTGACATACTATAAGGATCAGGAAATAGTGGTTCATGAGTTGGGGTTGATTTCTTCATTGAAGACAGTTTGGGTAGGGGAACCTTTCTTGACAATGGTCATTCATACCTAGTAGGTTTCTTCATAGAAGACTCTTTATGCACTAGAACATCTTTGGTGATTGCTTTTTCATATTCTGTTTCAACATTTAGATGTAGCAACTTTTCACTTTATCTTCCTCTTCCTTCATTCCTTCATAGGTCATCCAAATACTTCATCTGGATCATACCCTTGATTGATTAGAAACATTGCTTTGATCATTACTGTTTGGGCTTTTGACACCATTTCTTCCACTGCTTCTTTTGTGTTCATAGGACTGTCCATATGAAAATCCTTTTTAGCATCATATCCACGAGCTATCTCTCCTTCTTCTATATCAATGGTAACAACTTGTTTCTTTAATTGAGCTTCAGTCTGCTAGTGTTCTTCAAGAAATTCAGCAATGCTGCCAGGCTTCTTGGATCATCTTTCTATTTCTTAACACTTTCTTCTTCAATCACTGGTCTTTTACCCTTAGCCTTTTCAGCTATATATTTTCTCTTTCTTGAGTATGTTTGAAGTTGTGGACTTGAAGTTTCAACCTTTTCAACCACTTCAGACATTTTCTTAGGTGTGGTTTGTTCTTGAACATTCATTTTTGTTTCCTCCTCTTTTTCTTTTTTCCTTTTCTATTTCTTATTCTTTTTTGATTCTTTTTCATATATTTCCCTTATCTTTTCTTTTTGTTCTTCAGTTAGTGACACAAAGGGACAATCTACATCCTTAGCTCTTTCTCCAAAGGAACTGGAGATTTGGGGATGAATACAATAGGGTCAAAATCAGTCCTTTGATTGCTAACAAATTCCCAAAAATCAACATCTACACTGAATTCTTCAGATGTAAAGCTGTGTAAAGCACTGAAAAGTTCCTCAAATTCAGCTTTCTCAGTGTGAGCAGCTTCTGGTTTTCTAGAGTACATCACCGTCTCTAGACTTTGTTCCTCATGCTTTGTTTGACTTGTATCTTCTTCTTATTCTTCATTGTTAGAGACAGACTGGTTCTCATCATTATCAACCTTTTCTTGTTCTTCATCATCAACCTTTTCTTGTTCATCTTTCCTTTCATCATCCACTACACTTCTTTGAATTTCAATTATCATCTCCATTTCAGAGATCCTTTTGGTTTTGCTATGAACTTCATTTTCAAGATTAGAGATGATTTCAGCTTGTTCTTCTATAATGTTCTCTTTTTCATCCATTGCTATGGTTTGAATGGCAAGAGTGTCAACATGGCCACTCACTTCTTCTCTTGAATGATTGAGTGCAGCTTTTAAAGTTTCAATTTCTTTCTCTTTCTCCTTCTTTTCAGCTTCATGTTTTTCTTTAAGCTTTTTCAACTCCTGCTCTTTTTCATCAAGCTCTAGAATACTATCATCAATGATTCTAGCCCTTCTGTTTAAAATCCTTTCCATCCTTTCCACATTTTTAGGAGCTCGGATATAAGTTTATCTTTTTCATTAGGCCTGTTTTCATTAGATTCAACAAAGCTTTCCGAGGGAGCAGTCTTAGAAGTTGCTCTCTTTAAAGGCATTTGAGTATGATGATCCTGCTCATGAGAAGATGATTTGGATGCTTTAGAAGCACTAGTTGATCCTCCAACTTCAGCAGGGTAATCATGAGATGGCAAAGGTTGTTATGGTGATATAGGTGATTGATGAGATGGTAATATTGGAGATTGATGAGATGGTGATATTGGTGACTGATGATGAGGTAATATTAGTGATGGTTGTGGGGTTGTTTGTGGTGTTGGTTGTGGTGTTGTTTTTGGTATTTATTGTGGTGTGGGTTGTGATGTTGGTTATGGTGGTGGTTGTAGTAATGATTGTGGTGTGGTTGTGGTGTAGGTTGTGATGTTGGTTGTGGTGTTGGTTGTGGTGATCGTTGTGGTGATGGTTGTGGTGATGGTTGTGGTGATGGTTATGGTGATGGTTGTGGTGATGGTTGTGGTGTTGGTTGTGCAGCAGCTTGTTCTTGTGCTTGAACTTCTTCATTTATTTGCTGAATCATCCATGGAAGAAGAGGTGAGTGAGCCCCACTACAAAAGTTTCTTGGGTCCCTCTTCTTAATGTATTTGTAGGATCTTGCATCATAGTGAGGAATATCAAGCACTGGTCCCTCATTAGCAATATCAAGGGAGTGATTCATTGATGAGGCATTGAATGAATCTTGGATACATTAAGTACTTGTATCTTCTCCCTTCTTGAATGTTTGATATCAGGCCATTGAAGACATAGGCAGACATGTTGAATGGCCTGTTTGAGCAGAGAGCACATATTGCTTAGGATGTGATGATTGGAATGTCATTACATCTTGCCTTTCTCTTGGATAGACAATGCTGAAACATATGAATTTGGAAGTCCAAGGTAGATCAACCAATCCTTTAACAATTTGTTTTGCTTCATATCCTCCTTCATAACCAATTTGAGCAAAAAATGTGGCTATTTCGTCATCATCTAGCTCTAGGGGAGCATCATCACCAAATTCTAAGCATCTTTTAACACAATCTTCAGTGATGCTCACAGTGTGATCGTTATTGATTCTCCCGGTTAATGTTCCAACACCATGAGCTTCAACTACCTCAGCTAAGTTCCAGAAGGACCTGATGAGATTCTCATAGATGGTGGGTCTTATAGTGATAGCATAGGCTACCTTTGTGGTAGATAAGAATCTGATCATATCTCTAAGTCCTTTAGCTTCAGGCACATCAGGTTTAAATAACTGCTGACATTATGGAGCTTGCTCCATGAAAGATTTGCCAAGTAATCTGCACAAGAGACATGTGTGTGAGTTATCAGTTTTACTTTAAATGTTCAAGGATGAATGTTTGTCATTTCTGTTTCATTGTTGTCATAGCAAATGGTGTGTTTGTTATTCAACAATCATAGTTTCAATGTTTGAACCATTAATGAGATATTGTTTCATTGATTTGTTACACATGTTACATTTTTCATCATGCTCTCTTCTTACAACAACCATGAATATCAAGGTTTTCATCGTGCTCTGTTCTTACAACAAACATGAATATCAAGGTTTTCTTGATGATAAGAATTTCTATTGGTTTGCATGCTCATTGAAATCGAAAAGGTGTATTATGTTACATCAATAAGACATGTTTTTGTGTTCTTCATTATCAGTTGGTTCATTGATTGATTTACGCTTAACATTGTGAAACATAATTCTTGATTCAAATTGTTTATGGAAATTTCATATTGTTTCAGATACAAATGTGGTTTCAGAATCGATAACAAGAGTAGATTAAGAAGAATCACACGAAAATCTTTGGTTGTTTATGATGAAGATGGTGTACTGTGTATTTGCGCTCGTCTCACTATAAAGTCTCTCAAATTTGAAAAGTATTAAATGACCCGTTTAAATTCCTTTAAATAGTCAAATAATGCATTTTGAATGATTTTACAAGTTTAAGAGCAATGCGGTCACCACTATGGCAAATGCGGAAGGGTAATTGTTTGACTTTTGGTGATCCGAATTTGTTAACTGTAGCAAATACGGAAGACAAACTTTTGACTTTGACTAACCGCATTTGGCTACTATTGTAATTGTGAAGTTTTGTAACTTTTGATTTATGCTAACTGCATTTGTTTACTGTTGCAAATGCGGAAGTTAAAATTTGAAAGCATTAACTATCCGCATTTGTACTGCAGTAAATGCAGAAGAATAACTTGTGATTTTGTTCATCAGCATTGACACACTGTAGCAAATGTGGTAGTGTTGTTAGTTGTTTCATCCTATCCGTATTTGTACACTGTAGCAAATGCGATAGAACAAAGTCAATCAACATTTGTGCGACTACACCAAATGCGGTTGACAACACTTGGTCAGCATTGCACTGTAGCAAATGCGAGAGAGAGATGTTCATCCGCATTTGACTACTGTATCAAATGTGGTAGAGTAAAATCCACGTTAACTTAACACACTAATGCGGTAGAGTAAAATCATTATCCGCACTAGTTGCACGTGAAAATATACTCTTACCCGCATTAGTTACATGCATGGGTTACCTTCACCTGCCTTAACCAATGCACTTACGTGTATCAACTTTTGAACTTAATCATAAGTTAATGTGATTGAATTGATTATTCATCTTACAAAGATCTGTTCTTGATTGATTTTTTCTTATGAAGTTGACTGTTGAAGTTGTCAGTTCTTGCTTTCATTAACTTTTATGTCACAAGTGATACAAGTTTCCCAATTTTGACAGATCCTGGACTTATCATGCTTCTAGGAATCTGCATAAGCTGAGATATAATGGTATGACCTTTTACAGCAACACCAAAATTCTTTTTGTTTTGTTTTGAATGTTAAGTTAATAAATAAAAATTTGGACTTACTCAAAAATTTTAAATTACTCCCCATAAAGTTTATATCCATATTTGGATAGTAACTTTAAAGATTTAAAATCTTTTGAATATTATTTTGATTATTAATAATGAAGAGAATTATCTCTTTTGTTGGGATCATATCAGTCTTACATTACACTTGTGCATCCTTTATGATTAAATGGACAGATTCATGAACTTGAAGATTGAAGGTATGTTTGTCCTTTTAAACTCATACCTAGTCGATATTTGATGCAAATGACTTTTATCATGTTTTAGTGGATTTAATTATTCAATGTGTACCTCACACACACAAGCATGGAATGATCAACCGTCCTTATACAATGCATGGTAGAACTTTTTCATAGTTTTTCTTACCAGGTCACTTAAGTTATGAAATCTCATTTTCACTGATCCTCATTGGGATTCTTTTACTTTGATCCTTTTTCATGATGATCCATATTGAGATACTTTTCACTTCACTTTGGAAGGTGATCCATGATAGGATTCTTTTGTTCATTCACTTGGAATGTATTACTTTTGTTGATTCATCCAATTTTGGATGTGTTCCATATTGGGAATCTTTTGGATCATAATATCTACACTATGTGCAAGTTTCATCAGGTCTTTACTCAGCAAAACAAAGATGGAACATCATGTGGTGAGAGAGATTCATAAAGTATCATTACCTACTGTGTTTAGGTTACTACACACATGCATTCGGATAAGCCAATACATACCTATACTTTATGATGAGTGTTTCATAATTGAATAAGTCTTTAATTCATCACTGCGTGTATCTTTTCTTCAAAGTTGAGCCTACCAACATATCTGGTAAGTCATTTCTGTCTTTCACATTTTGAAATTAAGCACAGTGAATGATATAACGACTGTAATTATATTATTTCCTATAGAATTCTTTTCTTCATCAAACTTGATTTCGTTTTGTGGTTTTCTGATGTTTTTAATTGTTTTTAATTGTTTTTGATGTTTTTCATGGTTTTACTCAAGGTTAATCATGCCAATTGACTGAACTAGGAATTCAAACCTACTAGGTTCAAATGCCTTAGTAAACAAATCAGCTAATTGATTTTCAGTTGGTACTTGAATCAATTTGATTAAACCTTTTTCAGCACAGTCTCTCAAAAAGTGATATCTAATCTCAATATGTTTTGTTTTTGAGTGCTGAACTGGATTATTAGTTATAAAAACAGTTGTTGTGTTGTCAATAGAAATTGGTGTGTGCAAGAAGTTAAAAGCATAATCAAGCATTTGGTTTTGAATCCAGAGTACTTGATAACAACATGCTCATGCAGCAATATACTAAGCTTTTGCTTTAGACACACATACATTTGTCTGCTTCTTACATTGCCAAGATACTAGTCGGGGACCAAGAAGTTGACAACCGCTAGAGGTGGATTTTCTGTTGAAGTTGCATCCTCTATAATCATTGTCTGTGTATATAACATCCGCCCATTTTCAAATTATAAACCCAAACCCGAACCCATTTTGAACTTTCATACGATGAAAAAAAATTATTAAAACTATTTTATTATTTTATTGAATCATACTTTAAATGTGTAATTTAACCAATCTTGACTATTGTCTTATTTAATTTTCATTTATTAATCATTTGAACAATTTGTATTAAATGTTATAATTTATAAATAAAGTTTTATAAATTTATAAAGTTGGGATATTAACTATTAGTGTTTTTATTAAATAAATAAGGTATGAATTTTTATAAGACTTACAAGATTTATAAAGATTTTATAAAATAAATTAACTTATTAATTGATTTTGGTCTTATAAAGTCGAGGGTTTAATATGTAGTTTTTGAAACTTCATTTGAAAAGTTTAAACATAAAATGGTAAGAGATGAACATTCAGGGACTAAATGGTAAATTTGATTTAAAATCCAACCGACCCCACCCTCTTTCTCGGCCCCTTAACTCCGGCCACAAACCCGGCGGGTTCCGGCGAGACAAAATCCTCCTAACCATCGAGTTTTCACACAACTAAATCATTCCTCAACCGTCGTGACCTTAATTCGAACCCGTAACTACATTCAATTCGAAGCATCCTAAGGTGATTGTATAACATAATTGGGTGATCAGATACATTCAAAACCAAATATACATTCAAAAACTAAATACATTCAAAAACTAAATCTGTTTCATCTTGATTAGTGATTGTATAACATAATTCGGTGATCAGAAGCGTTTAGGAAGTAACGTTAGATTTAAAACCACAAGTGATTAGCATTAAAATCTCGTAATTCCAAGCGAATTATATCCGAAACCCCCGAATCAAAGCTTAATTCGTTGAACAAGAAATTATATGAATTGAATCCTTAAAACTGAACTTATCCCGAAAAGCTATTACGATGATGCACTTATTATAAATTGAATCCTTAATCATAACAAACACGATCTCGTATCAACTTTAAGCCAATAAAACTTTGAAATCTCAATGACATAATTAAACAACAACCCATCATCTAAGAACCCCGTTAAAGTCATTTGCTTGAGAAGCTCTTATGAATTTCATATCTTACCCAAAAGCATTTTGAACTTATTCTTCATGTTTGTTAAGCCAAGTCCCGTATCGATCCAATGTTTGGTGTTCACTCATGACAAACCCTCTCTAACCGTCTTGAACTGTTTAAAAAACAAATCTTTATTAAATAAAATTTTGTTTAATCTTGTACCCTTTGCCAAGAAACACATGATATCATGAGTTATGAAACTTAACAAACTTAAGCATAGCAAAACATCAAAATTAAACTTCTTGAATTTAAACGCCTCCAAAAGTTCGCTTGCGAACGTGAAATGAAATCCAAGTCTCCTAATCTCCTTGAAATCAGTCTACTCGTGATTAAATTTTGGGACAAAATTTCTTAAAGTAGGGGAGACTGTAATATCGGCCCATTTTCAAATTATAAACCCAAACCCAAACCCATTTGAACTTTCATACAATGATAAAAAAATTTATTAAAACTATTTATTTATTTTATTGAATCATACGTTAAATGTGTAATTTAACCAATCTTGACTATTGTCTTATTTAATTTTCATTTATTTAATAATTTGAACAATTTTTAATAAATGTTATAATTTATAAATAAAGTTTTATAATTTATAAAGTTGGGATATTAACTATGAGTTTTTTTATTAATTATAATAAATAAATAAAGCGAATTATATCCAAAACCCCTGAATCAAAGCTTAATTCGATGAACAAGAAATTGAATGAACTGATCGCTTAAACTTAAGGGTAAACACTCAAATAAATCTCTTCAAACCTTCTCTAACATCAGTTTCACTTACAAAAATCGATGTGTACCTTCATGGCAAACCTGCACCATACTCGAACACCATCATCCGGACTTCAAGGTTTGAAATTGATAGATGGCTTTTGCATAACATCGTTCCCAAGAGCTATCTAGAAAGTTAATTTGATTAACAGAAACCTTTGCACCTTGAATCATCATCGTTGCAGTCGCGACTATTCCTTTACATTGAATCATCGAATCGATCATCATCCTGGTAATTACACACACCCACACACGATTTACTATGGGAAACAAAAGGCCCATGTTTAATTCAAGTATCGATATCGATTTCATGTTCGATTGGAACCAAATCAAACTAGGTTTCATGTTGAAATCGGGGATTTAAAACAAGTGATGTTTAAAATATTATAAAGAGAGGTTAAAACGTAATAGGGCTTTAGCCCGATTGGTAACCAATATCACTTTCCCACAAGGGACCCGGGTTCAAATCCAGGGTCCCTTAACTCTTTTTAATTATTGAGTTTTTAATCATTTTAAATTATATAATATATTAATATATTGTTTAATTACAATAAAAATTATTCTGTTAATAAAATGTTTGAGAAATTATTAAGTTAATTTTTAAAGATTTTTAAAACTTATAATTCTTAAATTAAATTATTTCTTTTAAAGAATAAAAAGGTTATAAAAACATAATTAAGTCACTATATGTTAAAAGTATTTCATACCTCAAAATTGGGTATTTTTAAAACACTTTAAATCTACGTGTTACTAAAACTTTAAATAAATAATTATACAAAAAAATATTAATTATTCGTTTAACCATATTATTAAGAGAGTTATTTCCTCTCACAATTCATATTTAATCTTTATTAATTAAATTAAATTATTTAATTCTGCTAACGTTTCATTTATTTAAATCTTAATTATTTAAGCAAACTTATTCCTTAGTTTATGAACGATATAATTGTTATTATAATTTATTCTCATTTTTTTAAGGTTTCGTATTATAAGAATTTTACAATAAATCATTTAAAGGTTCAACTTTATAAAATCATTTTTAAATAATTTTAACGTCATTTAAATAAGTATTTAATTAATTCTCTTAACAGGTTAAATATTTAATTATTAAATTAATTAGTTCTTTTCACATATTATACTTAATTTTTATTAAATTAATAACTTAAATTGTTGAGAAGTTTTTAACTATTCTTAAACTTAATTGATTTATTTAATCTTTATTAAACCAAAAACAATTCATTAATTTTTCTTAATAATTAAACCCCCAAATTTCCAATTGAAACCCTAGTTCACGTTTATTCATTAATCATACCTTTAAACTTAACCTTGGGATATATATACGTTTAGGTAACTTGTGAAATTAATCGTTGCAGCCTCGTTTAATCTCTTATCATCTTTCTTACTTACTTTTCATGTGAGTTTCCTTGCCCCTTTTCTCCATTTTTCACACTATTTGGGGTGAAACAAGATACTTATACATGATACGCTTATAAACGTTTGAGACTTGTAAACCACTTGCAATTCATCTTTATATTTTGTCATGGTTATTTGTGTGTAGTAAGTGATTATATGAGATACATAGTTTGTTACAATCATTAACTATTGGTAGCTTGGCGACGTCTTAGATCTTTAGGCCTGACGAGCCTATTTGGTGCTAAAGCCGAGGTATTTCCGGCTCCTGATGACGTATGCTGTTCATCATGGGAACAAATACACTTAGCCAATCTTATATACTTGTAATCAAGTCGAGGTTTGGTTGTAAAGATATGTGTTCTATAACCTTACTAACTTATAACCTATTACATGAATTGCTACTTGTAACCTTGTTATATTATGTATGAAAACCTTGAAAACTCACCAACTATTTCTAGTTGACCTTTTATTTTCATCATGTTTCAGGTTTGATTCTTGAAGATCTTCTTATGCTCATATAGGACTTGGACCTAGACTAATTGAAAGACTTATGTTTTTGGTTGTATTTTGATTGTTATGTTATTATTTTATTTTGCTTGTAATGTTTATTGAATAATGATATTAATAATATTTCAACTTAATTAGTTCCATGTGCTATGAGCAATCGTTTCCCATTCGTCCGCTCCGATGATTCCGACGTCGGTCGGAGTGTGACAGATTGGTATCACAGCCATGGTTATAGGGATTTAGGTTATTAGAAATAGAATGAACTAGACTATAACTATGTACCTTTACACATGAGTCCTCTCGTGTATTATATGGTTAGATAGGATTTTATGTGCCTAAATATTTATATTTGATTATGTGATTATATGCCTTATGTGTTTATGCTTATACTTTGAATCTTATCAATGCACACATGAACCTTAAATCATATTCTATGGCATTATATGCCTAAACCAAATGGTTTTCAAAATGTGCTTTTGAATCTTTATTCATGGTTTTCAAGTCTCGTAAAAGTCTATGTCCTACAACTTGAAACATGTAATGCTGGAAGAGTCGGATGCCTGTATCTCGAGGTGTTCTGTCTAGGAAAGGTATTCATATAAATCCAAATTAACCGATGGATCCCTTTACCTTACATGGGAACCCTTGGGATGAGTGTCTGCTTATAGGTACGCATGTCTTCGTTAAGGTTGTAGTTGACATAATAATTGACAAGTCAACATAATGTTTTTGGTTTGTAAACCGAATGTTACACTCGAAACATCTTGTAATTTTGGCTCGTTTTTTCATTGATTTTGTTTCCTTGAATCTTAAACTCATTATCCCTAATCTCTTAACGACCCTTAATAATCTTTCCGAACGTCTTCCCCTCAAAACCGAACTTATCCTGAAAAGCTATTACAATGATGCACTTATTATAAATTGAATCCTTAATCATAACAAACATGATTCTCGTAACAACTTTAACCCAATAAAACTTTGAAATCTCAAAGACATAATTAAACAACAATTGATCATCTAAGAACCCCGTTAAAGTCATTCGCTTGAGAAGCTTTTATGAATTTCATATCTTACCCAAAGGCATTTTGAACTTATTCCTCATGTTTGTTAAGACATGTCCCGTATCGATCTAATGTTTGGTGTTCACTCATGACAAACACTCTCTAACCATCTTGAACCATTTAAAAACGAATGTTTATCAAATAATTTTTTTTAATCTTGTACCCTTTGCAAGAAACACATGAAATCATGAGTTATGAAACATAACAAATTTAAGCATAGCAAAACATCAAAATTAAACTTGTTGAATTTAAACGCCTCCAAGAGTTCGCTTGTGAACGTGAAATGAAATCCAAGTCCCCTCATCTTCTTGAAATCAGTCTACTCGTGATTAAATTCGGGACGAAATTTTTAAAGTAGGGGAGACTATAACATCCGCCCATTTTCAAATTATAAACCTAAACCCGAACCCATTTTGAACTTTCATACGATGAATAAATAAATAAATTATTAAAACTATTTTATTTATTTTATTGAATCATACGTTAATGTGTAATTTAACCAATCTGACTATTGTCTTATTTAATTTTCATTTATTTAATCATTTGAACAATTTGTAATAAATGTTATAATTTATAAATAAAGTTTTATAAATTTATAAAGTTGGGATATTAACTATGAGTTTTTTTATTAATTAAAATAAATAAATAAAGTATGAATTTTTATAAGACTTACAAGATTTATAAAGATTTTATAAAATAAATTAACTTATAATTGATTTTGGTCTTATAAAGTCCAGGATTTAATATGTAGTTTTTGAAACTTCATTTGAAAACTATAAAATAAAATGGTAAGAGATGAACATTCATGGACTAAATGGGAAATTTGATTAAAATCCAACCAACCCCACCTCCTTCTCGGCCCCTTAACTCGGCCACAAACCCGACGGGTTTCGGCGAGACGAATTCCTCCTAACCATGGAGTTTTCACACAATTAAGTCGTTCTTAACCGTCGTGACCTTAATTCGAAACCGTAACTACATTCAATTCGAAGCATCCTAAGGTTTATCTCGTTCACATTCAAAACCCATTATACTTTAAAAAACTAAATCGGTTTCATCTTGATTAGTGATTGTATAACATAATTGGGTGATCAGAAGCATTTAGGAAGTAATGTCAGATTTAAAACCACAAGTGATTAGCATTAAAATCTCGTAATTCCAAGCAAATTATATCGGAAACCCCCGAATCAAAGCTTAATTGGTTGAACAAGAAAATGAATGAATTGATCGCTTAAACTTAAGGGTAAACATTCAAATAAATCCCTTCAAACCTTCTGTAACATCAATTTCACTTACAAAGCACATAAACCACTAAATCGATCCGTACCTTCATCGCAAACCTACACCATACTCGAACACCATCATCCAGACATCAAGGTTTGAAATTGATAGAGGGCTTTTGCTTAACATCGTTCCTATGAGCTATCTGGAAAGTTAATTTGATTAGCATCAACGTTTGCGCCTTGAATCATCATCCTTGCAGTCGTGACTATTCCTTTACATTGAATCATCAAAACAATTATCATCCTGGTAATTACACACACCCACACACTCGATTTACTATGGGAAACAAAAGCCCCATGTTTAATTCAAGTATCGACATCGATTTCATGTTCGATTGGAATCAAATCAAACTAGGGTTCATGTTGAATTAGGGATTTAAAACAAGTTATGTTTAAAATATTATAAAGAGAGCTTAAAACGTAATTGGGCTTTAGCCCGATTGGTAACCAATATCACTTTCCCCAAGGGACCCGGGTTCGAACCCAGGGTCCCTCAATTCTTTTTAATTATTGAGTTTTTAATCATTTTAATTATATAAAATATTAATTTATTGTTTAATTACAATAAATTTTTTCTGTTAATAAGAATGTTGAGAAATTATTAAGTTAATTTTTAAAGATTTTTAAAACTTATAATTCTTAAATTAAATTATTTCTTTTAAAGAATAAAAAGGTTATAAAAACATAATTAAGTCACTTATATGTTAAAAGTATTTCATACCTCAAAATTGGGTTATTTTTAAAACACTTTAAATCTACGTGTTACTAAAACTTTAAATAAATAATTATACAAAAAAATATAATTATTCGTTTAACCATATTATTAAGAGAGTTATTTCCTCTCACAATTCATATTTAATCTTTATTAATTAAATTAAATTATTTAATTCTGCTAACGTTTCATTTATTTAAATCTTAATTATTTAAGCAAACTTATTCCTTTAGTTTATGAACGATATAATTTGTTATTATAATTTATTCTCATTTTTTTAAGGTTTCGTATTATAAGAATTTTACAATAAATCATTTAAAGGTTCAACTTTATAAAATCATTTTTAAATAATTTTAACGTCATTTAAATAAGTATTTAATTAATTCTCTTAACAAGGTTTAAATATTTAATTATTAAATTAATTAGTTCTTTTCACATATTATACTTAATTTTTATTAAATTAATAACTTAAATTGTTGAGAAGTTTTTAACTATTCTTAAACTTAATTGATTTATTTAATCTTTATTAAACCAAAAACAATTCATTAATTTTTCTTAATTAATTAAACCCCCAAATTTCCAATTGAACCCTAGTTCACGTTTATTCATTAATCATACCTTTAAACTTAACCTTGGGATATATATACGTTTAGGTAACTTGTGAAATTAATCGTTGCAGCCTCGTTAATCTCTTATCATCTTTCTTACTTACTTTTCATGTGAGTTTCCTTGCCCCTTTTCTCCATTTTTCACACTATTTGGGGTGAAACAAGATACTTATACATGATACGCTTATAAACGTTTGAGACTTGTAAACCACTTGCAATTCATCTTTATATTTTGTCATGGTTATTTGTGTGTAGTAAGTGATTATATGAGATACATAGTTTGTTACAATCATTAACTATTGGTAGCTTGGCGACGTCTTAGATCTTTAGGCCTGACGAGCCTATTTGGTGCTAAAGCCGAGGTATTTCCGGCTCCTGATGACGTATGCTTGTTCATCATGGGAACCAAATACACTTAGCCAATCTTATATACTTGTAATCAAGTCGAGGTTTGGTTGTAAAGATATGTGTTCTATAACCTTACTAACTTATAACCTATTACATGAATTGCTACTTGTAACCTTGTTATATTATGTATGAAAACCTTGAAAACTCACCAACTATTTCTAGTTGACCTTTTATTTTCATCATGTTTCAGGTTTGATTCTTGAAGATCTTCTTATGCTCATATAGGACTTGGACCTAGACTAATTGAAAGACTTATGTTTTTGGTTGTATTTTGATTGTTATGTTATTATTTTATTTTGCTTGTAATGTTTATTGAATAATGATATTAATAATATTTCAACTTAATTAGTTCCATGTGCTATGAGCAATCGTTTCCCATTCGTCCGCTCCGATGATTCCGACGTCGGTCGGAGTGTGACAGATTGGTATCACAGCCATGGTTATAGGGATTTAGGTTATTAGAAATAGAATGAACTAGACTATAACTATGTACCTTTACACATGAGTCCTCTCGTGTATTTATATGGTTAGATAGGATTTTATGTGCCTTAAATATTTATATTTGATTATGTGATTATATGCCTTATGTGTTTATGCTTATACTTTGAATCTTATCAATGCACACATGAACCTTAAATCATATTCTATGGCATTATATGCCTAAACCAAATGGTTTTCAAAATGTGCTTTTGAATCTTTATTCATGGTTTTCAAGTCTCGTAAAAGTCTATGTCCTACAACTTGAAACATGTAATGCTGGAAGAGTCGGATGCCTGTATCTCGAGGTGTTCTGTCTAGGAAAGGTATTCATATAAATCCAAATTAACCGATGGATCCCTTTACCTTACATGGGAACCCTTGGGATGAGTGTCTGCTTATAGGTACGCATGTCTTCGTTAAGGTTGTAGTTGACATAATAATTGACAAGTCAACATAATGTTTTTGGTTGTAAACCGAATGTTACACTCGAAACATCTTGTAATTTTGGCTCGTTTTTTCATTGATTTTGTTTCCTTGAATCTTAACTCATTATCCCTAATCTCTTAACGACCCTTAATAATCTTTCCGAACGTCTTCCCCTCAAAACCGAACTTATCCTGAAAAGCTATTACAATGATGCACTTATTATAAATTGAATCCTTAATCATAACAAACATGATTCTCGTAACAACTTTAACCCAATAAAACTTTGAAATCTCAAAGACATAATTAAACACAATTGATCATCTAAGAACCCCGTTAAAGTCATTCGCTTGAGAAGCTTTTATGAATTTCATATCTTACCCAAAGGCATTTTGAACTTATTCCTCATGTTTGTTAAGACATGTCCCGTATCGATCTAATGTTTGGTGTTCACTCATGACAAACACTCTCTAACCATCTTGAACCATTAAAAAACGAATGTTTATCAAATAATTTTTTTTAATCTTGTACCCTTTGCCAAGAAACACATGAAATCATGAGTTATGAAACATAACAAATTTAAGCATAGCAAAACATCAAAATTAAACTTGTTGAATTTAAACGCCTCCAAGAGTTCGCTTGTGAACGTGAAATGAAATCCAAGTCCCCTCATCTTCTTGAAATCAGTCTACTCGTGATTAAATTCGGGACGAAATTTTTAAAGTAGGGGAGACTATAACATCCGCCCATTTTCAAATTATAAACCTAAACCCGAACCCATTTTGAACTTTCATACGATGAATAAATAAATAAATTATTAAAACTATTTTATTTATTTTATTGAATCATACGTTAAATGTGTAATTTAACCAATCTTGACTATTGTCTTATTTAATTTTCATTTATTTAATCATTTGAACAATTTGTAATAAATGTTATAATTTATAATAAAGTTTTATAAATTTATAAAGTTGGGATATTAACTATGAGTTTTTTTATTAATTAAAATAAATAAATAAAGTATGAATTTTTATAAGACTTACAAGATTTATAAAGATTTTATAAAATAAATTAACTTATTAATTGATTTTGGTCTTATAAAGTCCAGGATTTAATATGTAGTTTTTGAAACTTCATTTGAAAACTATAACATAAAATGGTAAGAGATGAACATTCATGGACTAAATGGGAAATTTGATTTAAAATCCAACCAACCCCACCCTCTTCTCGGCCCCTTAACTCCGGCCACAAACCCGACGGGTTTCGGCGAGACGAATTCCTCCTAACCATGGAGTTTTCACACAATTAAGTCGTTTCTTAACCGTCGTGACCTTAATTCGAAACCGTAACTACATTCAATTCGAAGCATCCTAAGGTTTATCTCGTTCACATTCAAAACCCATTATACTTTAAAAAACTAAATCGGTTTCATCTTGATTAGTGATTGTATAACATAATTGGGTGATCAGAAGCATTTAGGAAGTAATGTCAGATTTAAAACCACAAGTGATTAGCATTAAAATCTCGTAATTCCAAGCAAATTATATCGGAAACCCCCGAATCAAAGCTTAATTGGTTGAACAAGAAAATGAATGAATTGATCGCTTAAACTTAAGGGTAAACATTCAAATAAATCCCTTCAAACCTTCTGTAACATCAATTTCACTTACAAAGCACATAAACCACTAAATCGATCCGTACCTTCATCGCAAACCTACACCATACTCGAACACCATCATCCAGACATCAAGGTTTGAAATTGATAGAGGGCTTTTGCTTAACATCGTTCCTATGAGCTATCTGGAAAGTTAATTTGATTAGCATCAACGTTTGCGCCTTGAATCATCATCCTTGCAGTCGTGACTATTCCTTTACATTGAATCATCAAAACAATTATCATCCTGGTAATTACACACACACCCACACACTCGATTTACTATGGGAAACAAAAGCCCCATGTTTAATTCAAGTATCGACATCGATTTCATGTTCGATTGGAATCAAATCAAAATAGGGTTCATGTTGAAATTAGGGATTTAAAACAAGTTATGTTTAAAATATTATAAAGAGAGCTTAAAACGTAATTGGGCTTTAGCCCGATTGGTAACCAATATCACTTTCCCACAAGGGACCCGGGTTCGAACCCAGGGTCCCTCAATTCTTTTTATTATTGAGTTTTTAATCATTTTAAATTATATAAAATATTAATTTATTGTTTAATTACAATAAATTTTTTCTGTTAATAAGAATGTTTGAGAAATTATTAAGTTAATTTTTAAAGATTTTTAAAACTTATAATTCTTAAATTCAATTATTTCTTTTAAAGAATAAAAAGTTTATAAAAACATAATTAAGTCACTTATATGTTAAAAGTATTTTATAGCTCAAAATGGGTTATTTTTAAAACCCTTTAAATCTACGTGTCACTAAAACTTTAACTAAATAATTATACAAAAATATTATTAATTATTCATTTAACCATATTATTAAGATAGTTATTCCTCTCACAATTCATATTTAATCTTTATTAGTTCAATTAAATATTTAATTCTGCTAACGTTTCATTTATTTAAATTGTTATTATTTAAGCAATCTTATTCCTTGAGTTTATAAATGATATAATTTGTTATTATAATTATTCTCATTTTTTAGTTTTGTATTATAAGAATTTTACAATAAATCATTTAAAGGTTCAACTTTATAAAATCATTTTTAAATAATTATAACATCATTAAATAAGTATTTAATTAATTCTCGTTAACAAGTTTTAAACAATTAATTATTAAATTAATTAGTACTTTTCACATATTATACTTAATTTTTATTAGATCAATAATATAAATTGTTGAGACGTTTTTAACTATTCTTAAACTTATTTGATTTATTGTATCTTTATTAAACCAAAAACAATTCATTATTTTTCTTAATTAATTAAACCACAAATTTCCAATTGAAACCCTAGTTCACATTATTCATTAATCATACCTTTAAACTTAACCTTGGGATGTATATACGTTTAGGTAACTTGTGAAATAAATCGTTTGAGCCTCGTTTAATCTCTTATCATCCTTCTTACTTACTTTTGGTGTGACTTTCCTTGCCCTTTTTTACACTTTTCACACTATTTGGGGTGAAAATCAAGGGGTGAAACAAGATACTTATACATCATACACTTATAAACGTTTGAGACTTGTAAAGCACTTGCAATTCATCTTTATATTTTGTCATAGTTTGTTACAATCATTAACTATTGCTAGCCTAGCGACGTCTTCGATCTTTAGGCTTGACAAGCCTATTTGATGCTAAAGCGAGGTATTTCGGCTCCTGATGACGTATGCTTGTCATCATGGGAACCAATACACTTAGCCAATCTTATATACTTGTAATCAAGTCGAGGTTTGGTTGTAAAGATATGTGTTCTATAACCTTACTAACTTATAACCTATTACATGAATTGCTACTTGTAACCTTGTTATATTATGTATGAAAACCTTGAAAACTCACCAACTATTTCTAGTTGACCTTTTATTTTCATCATGTTTCAGGTTTGATTCTTGAAGATCTTCTTATGCTCATATAGGACTTGGACCTAGACTAATTGAAAGACTTATGTTTTTGGTTGTATTTTGATTGTTATGTTATTATTTTATTTTGCTTGTAATGTTTATTGAATAATGATATTTAATAATATTTCAACTTAATTAGTTCCATGTGCTATGAGCAATCGTTTCCCATTCGTCCGCTCCGATGATTCCGACGTCGGTCGGAGTGTGACAGATTGGTATCACAGCCATGGTTATAGGGATTTAGGTTATTAGAAATAGAATGAACTAGACTATAACTATGTACCTTTACACATGAGTCCTCTCGTGTATTTATATGGTTAGATAGGATTTTATGTGCCTTAAATATTTATATTTGATATGTGATTATATGCCTTATGTGTTTATGCTTATACTTTGAATCTTATCAATGCACACATGAACCTAAATCATATTCTATGGCATTATATGCCTAAACCAAATGGTTTTCAAAATGTGCTTTTGAATCTTTATTCATGGTTTTCAAGTCTCGTAAAAGTCTATGTCCTACAACTTGAAACATGTAATGCTGGAAGAGTCGGATGCCTGTATCTCGAGGTGTTCTGTCTAGGAAAGGTATTCATATAAATCCAAATTAACCGATGGATCCCTTTACCTTACATGGGAACCCTGGGATGAGTGTCTGCTTATAGGTACGCATGTCTTCGTTAAGGTTGTAGTTGACATAATAATTTGACAAGTCAACATAATGTTTTTGTTTGTAAACCGAATGTTACACTCGAACATCTTGTAATTTTGGCTCGTTTTTTCATTGATTTTGTTTCCTTGAATCTTAAACTCATTATCCCTAATCTCTTAACGACCCTTAATAATCTTTCCGAACGTCTTCCCCTCAAAACCGAACTTATCCTGAAAAGCTATTACAATGATGCACTTATTATAAATTGAATCCTTAATCATAACAAACATGATTCTCGTAACAACTTTAACCCAATAAAACTTTGAAATCTCAAAGACATAATTAAACACAATTGATCATCTAAGAACCCCGTTAAAGTCATTCGCTTGAGAAGCTTTTATGAATTTCATATCTTACCCAAAGGCATTTTGAACTTATTCCTCATGTTTGTTAAGACATGTCCCGTATCGATCTAATGTTTGGTGTTCACTCATGACAAACACTCTCTAACCATCTTGAACCATTTAAAAACGATGTTTATCAAATAATTTTTTTTAATCTTGTACCCTTTGCCAAGAACACATGAAATCATGAGTTATGAAACATAACAAATTTAAGCATAGCAAAACATCAAAATTAAACTTGTTGAATTTAAACGCCTCCAAGAGTTCGCTTGTGAACGTGAAATGAAATCCAAGTCCCCTCATCTTCTTGAAATCAGTCTACTCGTGATTAAATTTCGGGACGAAATTTTTAAAGTAGGGGAGACTATAACATCCGCCCATTTTCAAATTATAAACCTAAACCCGAACCCATTTTGAACTTTCATACGATGAATAAATAAATAAATTATTAAAACTATTTTATTTATTTTATTGAATCATACGTTAAATGTGTAATTTAACCAATCTTGACTATTGTCTTATTTAATTTTCATTTATTTAATCATTTGAACAATTTGTAATAAATGTTATAATTTATAAATAAAGTTTTATAAATTTATAAAGTTGGATATTAACTATGAGTTTTTTTATTAATTAAAATAAATAAATAAAGTATGAATTTTTATAAGACTTACAAGATTTATAAAGATTTTATAAAATAAATTAACTTATTAATTGATTTTGGTCTTATAAAGTCCAGGATTTAATATGTAGTTTTTGAAACTTCATTTGAAAACTATAACATAAAATGGTAAGAGATGAACATTCATGGACTAAATGGGAAATTTGATTTAAAATCCAACCAACCCCACCCTCCTTCTCGGCCCCTTAACTCCGGCCACAAACCCGACGGGTTTCGGCGAGACGAATTCCTCCTAACCATGGAGTTTTCACACAATTAAGTCGTTTCTTAACCGTCGTGACCTTAATTCGAAACCGTAACTACATTCAATTCGAAGCATCCTAAGGTTTATCTCGTTCACATTCAAAACCCATTATACTTTAAAAAACTAAATCGGTTTCATCTTGATTAGTGATTGTATAACATAATTGGGTGATCAGAAGCATTTAGGAAGTAATGTCAGATTTAAAACCACAAGTGATTAGCATTAAAATCTCGTAATTCCAAGCAAATTATATCGGAAACCCCCGAATCAAAGCTTAATTGGTTGAACAAGAAAATGAATGAATTGATCGCTTAAACTTAAGGGTAAACATTCAAATAAATCCCTTCAAACCTTCTGTAACATCAATTTCACTTACAAAGCACATAAACCACTAAATCGATCCGTACCTTCATCGCAAACCTACACCATACTCGAACACCATCATCCAGACATCAAGGTTTGAAATTGATAGAGGGCTTTTGCTTAACATCGTTCCTATGAGCTATCTGGAAAGTTAATTTGATTAGCATCAACGTTTGCGCCTTGAATCATCATCCTTGCAGTCGTGACTATTCCTTTACATTGAATCATCAAAACAATTATCATCCTGGTAATTACACACACCCACACACTCGATTTACTATGGGAAACAAAAGCCCCATGTTTAATTCAAGTATCGACATCGATTTCATGTTCGATTGGAATCAAATCAAACTAGGGTTCATGTTGAAATTAGGGATTTAAAACAAGTTATGTTTAAAATATTATAAAGAGAGCTTAAAACGTAATTGGGCTTTAGCCCGATTGGTAACCAATATCACTTTCCCACAAGGGACCCGGGTTCGAACCCAGGGTCCCTCAATTCTTTTTAATTATTGAGTTTTTAATCATTTTAATTATATAAAATATTAATTTATTGTTTAATTACAATAAATTTTTTCTGTTAATAAGAATGTTTGAGAAATTATTAAGTTAATTTTTAAAGATTTTTAAAACTTATAATTCTTAAATTCAATTATTTCTTTTAAAGAATAAAAAGTTTATAAAAACATAATTAAGTCACTTATATGTTAAAAGTATTTTATAGCTCAAAATTGGGTTATTTTTAAAACCCTTTAAATCTACGTGTCACTAAAACTTTAACTAAATAATTATACAAAAATATTATTAATTATTCATTTAACCATATTATTAAGATAGTTATTTCCTCTCACAATTCATATTTAATCTTTATTAGTTCAATTAAATTATTTAATTCTGCTAACGTTTCATTTATTTAAATTGTTATTATTTAAGCAATCTTATTCCTTGAGTTTATAAATGATATAATTTGTTATTATAATTTATTCTCATTTTTTAGTTTTGTATTATAAGAATTTTACAATAAATCATTTAAAGGTTCAACTTTATAAAATCATTTTTAATAATTATAACATCATTTAAATAAGTATTTAATTAATTCTCGTTAACAAGTTTTAAACAATTAATTATTAAATTAATTAGTACTTTTCACATATTATACTTAATTTTTATTAGATCAATAATATAAATTGTTGAGACGTTTTTAACTATTCTTAAACTTATTTGATTTATTGTATCTTTATTAAACCAAAAACAATTCATTATTTTTCTTAATTAATTAAACCACAAATTTCCAATTGAAACCCTAGTTCACATTTATTCATTAATCATACCTTTAAACTTAACCTTGGGATGTATATACGTTTAGGTAACTTGTGAAATAAATCGTTTGAGCCTCGTTTAATCTCTTATCATCCTTCTTACTTACTTTTGGTGTGACTTTCCTTGCCCTTTTTTACACTTTTCACACTATTTGGGGTGAAACAAGATACTTATACATCATACACTTATAAACGTTTGAGACTTGTAAAGCACTTGCAATTCATCTTTATATTTTGTCATAGTTTGTTACAATCATTAACTATTGCTAGCCTAGCGACGTCTTCGATCTTTAGGCTTGACAAGCCTATTTGATGCTAAAGCCGAGGTATTTCCGGCTCCTGATGACGTATGCTTGTTCATCATGGGAACCAAATACACTTAGCCAATCTTATATACTTGTAATCAAGTCGAGGTTTGGTTGTAAAGATATGTGTTCTATAACCTTACTAACTTATAACCTATTACATGAATTGCTACTTGTAACCTTGTTATATTATGTATGAAAACCTTGAAAACTCACCAACTATTTCTAGTTGACCTTTTATTTTCATCATGTTTCAGGTTTGATTCTTGAAGATCTTCTTATGCTCATATAGGACTTGGACCTAGACTAATTGAAAGACTTATGTTTTTGGTTGTATTTTGATTGTAATGTTATTATTTTATTTGTCTTGTAATGTTTATTGAATAATGATATTTAATAATATTTAAACTTAATTTGTTCCATGTGCTATGAGCAATCGTCTCCCATCCGTCCGCCCCGATGATTCCGTCATCGGTCGGGGTGTGACAGTGTAGGCATAGAGATTAAATTCTCCTTCCTTTGGATACCATAACCCTATAGATGGTTTGCCCTTCACATATCTGAGTATCCTCTTGATTGTGTTCACATGTGATTCTTTTGGATGAGCTTGATATCTGGCACACACACAAACACCAAACATAATGTCAAGCCTACTTGCTATTAGATACATAAGTGAACCGATCATTAATCGATAGTGAGTCTGATCCACTGATTTGTCTTCAGGATCAGGTCCAATTTTCACTGTAGTATCCACAAGAGTTTTGATAAACTAACATTCAGCAAAGTGAAATTTCTTTAACATGGTTTTCACGTATTTTGATTGATTGATGAAGATTCCATATGCTGTCTGTTGGACTGGCACCCCTAGAAAGAAGGCGAGTTCCCCAATAGCACTCATTTGGAACTTTGAGTGCATAAGGTCTTCAAATTCTTACAGAGTTGCTTGTTTGTCGAGCCAAATATAATGTCATCCACATAGATCTGGACTAACAACATTTCTTTTCCTCCTTTGCTTCCGAAGAGAGTCTGATCAATCTTTCCTCTTTCATACCCATGGTCAAGAAGAAAGCATGATAGAGTCTGATACCATTTTCATGGTGCTTGATCAAGACCATACAGAGCTTTGTCATGCTTGTAAACTCTGTGAGGGAAATCTGGATCTTCAAAGCTAGGTGGTTGACTCACATAGACCTCCTCAGTAATATTTCCATACAGGAAGGCACACTTTACATCCATTTGATAAACAGTAAATTTTATGGATGCAGAATATGCAAGAAAGATTTTGAATGCTTCCAGTCTGGCAATAGGTGCAAACACTTCGTCATAGTCGATTCCATCTTCTTGAGTGTATCCTTGTGCCACTAGTCTTGTTTTTTATGATGACTATCTCTCTATCAGAAGTCTTGTTCCTATACAGCCATCTGGTACCGATAGGGTATTGTCCTTCGGGAAGATCTACCAGTTGCCATACTTTTTGCTTCTTGAATTTGAGCAACTCTTCCTGCATTGCTTCAATCCAGCTATTGTCTTGAAAAGCCTCTTTGATGTTTTTGGGTATTGTTTGACATAGAAAGCATGAGAACAAACATATGTTTGCAATACTGGACTTGCTTCTTGTCACCCTCTAATTAAGATTACAAATAATGGTTTCAACCGGATGATTCTTGTGTATTCTTGTGGTTGGAATAGTGTCACCAGCAATAGTTACATCAAGATTGGAGACATTCAGTTCATTATGGTTAGAGGCACATTCATCTAGTACTATTGTTGAATTATGAAGATTGTCAACTTCTGTTTTAGTAACTGCTACATCTTGAGCAGCACTGAGATTGCTTGCATCATTTGATGTGCCTTGTGTTTCAACTGGAGGAGTAGCCAGTTTTTGATTTCTGATCTCATTTGACAAGTCATTTGAGTGAGATGGTACCAAGCTAGGACCTCCTTCACAAGAAACACTAAGGTTTTGTGACAGTTGTCTGATGGGATCAGCTTGAAGAGGAACATCTTTGTTCACGTGTTCATCAAATGTAGGTGGAATCAATGGATAATTATCTCTTCTTTCTACAGCCGATGAGGTATCACTTGAATGTATATTTCCTGCATCAGACAACTGAAATTGGTCAAATGATTTTGTAAACGTGTCAATATCAAACAACCAGTCTGGACCATTTGTAGATTTGGGAAAAGAATGTTCCTTGACATGAACATTTGTAGATTCATCAATAATGTTCAATCTAGGATTGAACACTCTATAAGCCTTTGAAATAGAAGAATAACCTACAAAGAATCCTTCATCAGACTGGATGAAAATTTTCCCAAATAGTCTGAGGTGTTTAATATTGAGACAGGACAACCAAATGATTTGAGGAATCCAATAAATGTTTTCCTATGAAAGAGCAGTTCATAAGGTGTCATGTTACTTTCTTTAACAATCAGAGTTCGATTTTGTACAAAGCATGATGTGTTAACTTCTTCTGCCCAGAATGTGATTGGTAGTTTAGCATCGGCTAGCTTCGTTCTTGGTGCTTCAATCAGTGTGCTATTTTGCCTTTCAGCTACCCTAGTTTGTTGAGGAGTTCTACCTGCACTGAATTGATGAGCAATGCCTTTGTTGTACAAAAGGAACTCATACTTCCATTTTTGAACTCCGTTTCATTATCACTTCTTATTATTTTGAACTTAAGATCAAGTTGATTTTCAATTTTAGTGATAAATTCTTGTATGATTTGGGATGCCTTATTTTTATGAAGTAGGAAGAACACCCATATGAATCGTGAAAAGTCATCAATGATCACTAAACAATACTGTTTCTTTCCTATACTAATTACATGAGTTGGTCCAAATAGATCTATGTGAAGTAGCTTCAATGGAGTATTGTTAGTGTTCACAAGCTTGGTTTTGTGAGACGATTTGTGTTGTTTTCCTTTGAGGCACACTGAACATTGATCAATACAATTAAATTCTTTTTGAGGAAGACCAATGACATGGTTTCCTTTGACCAACTTGTTCATATATTTAAAGTTTGTGTGCCCTAAACGTCTATGCCAAAGCTGTGACTCATCAAATGATGCTTTAGAGAACAGAAATGTTTCTTCTTTTGGTGATGCACGACACAGGTTTAAGACATATGTATTATTCTTCCTTGGTGTCTTTAAGACAATCCATTCTTTAGAGATCTGAAATCCAAGTTTCAAGATGTAGCAATGAGTGTCTGTAAAGTGAGTGGAATATTTCTGTCACACATCTGGGACACGCTTAGCAAATTGAAATTCCGTTGTTCATAGTAGTTCACTCTGTCAAAGCTCAACATCCCATTTGTCACAGATCCTTCTCCTGTAATTCTATCATGTTCTGAATCTCCACCGAATGCGACAGTAGTTCCTTCTATATGCTTGAAGTCATGAAAGAGGGAACGATCTCCAGTCATGCGTCGGGAGCATCCACTGCCTACGTACCATAGGCTATTAGACCTATGTGGATGAACCTGCAAGCAAAAAGAACTAATTAGAATAAGGAACCGAAGCCATGATGGTCTTGGGTTTCCCGTTCCTATTCATGATGGTGACCTCCTGGTATTTCTCTTTATATCATGGTTTAGATGGAGGTGTCCTAGGAGATTTTGGTAATGAATGGGTTGAGTCATCTCATCAACATCTACTGACGATTCAGATGAGTAACGAAATTGTTGGTCTCTCTTTCTTTGTATAAATTTAGTATGTGTTTCGTTCTCAAAATTAGGTTTTTCTTTTGGAAGGTCAAGTTTGTGTTTCATTGTGAGATGATTTCTTTGACCCTTCCTTATTCCTTCAAATTATTCCTATCATTTGTGGATCTTGGTGTCCTAGATTGAGTATTGTGAAAATGAGGTCTGACAGAATGCATCACAGTGGATGTTTTTTAGATGGGCTTGTGTTGGGGAATTCTCAAACCCTTCTGATTGAAGTAACAATAAGAGGTACTGTAATGTTCATATCACAGATTGAACAATACTTGTTGAAGTAGCAGTTTTTGGTGGAGTGGTTGTTCATATCACAGATAAAGCAATATTGATTTGTTGGACCAAAAGAACCAATGAGCCTGATCAGAAAAACCTCTAAGTCCCACAGACATCATAACAACTGCTGAAGACTTGATCAGCTGTTTGACAAAGTCTGAAGATTTAAACAGCTGAAGAACTAAAGTACTGAAGACTTCAAAAGCTGAAGACCAAAGACTGAAGATCAACAGCTGAAGACTAAAGTACTAAAGACTTCAACAGCTGAAGACTAAAGTACTGAAGACTTCAATAGCTGAAGACCAAAGTCTGAAGCTGAAGAACAAAGTACTGAAGATCAACAGCTGAAGTACAAAGACTGAAGACATAGCTGATGACAACAGCTGAAGTTCAAGTACAAGTACTGAAGCCTTCAGAGTTTGTTACAACAGCTGAAGAAGCATTCTTCAGTTGTTGTGATGGTTTCCTTTCAGTAGTTTTCTTTTTGTTTCAGTATTTGTAAAACGACTGAAGAGCATGTTCTTCAGTCGTTGTAGTTTCAGTAGTTTCTTTTCAGTAGTTGTAATAATAGTTAACACTTAGCATTTTTGTAAGAAGATGTAGCTGTTTGACATCTTCAGTAGTTGTGTTAACTATCAGTAGTTTGAATAACTTCTGTTAGATGTCACTATCAAGTGACATCAGCAGACGTCACATCTCATATATAAGAGATGTTGACCTAATTGTATTGTGACATTCTGTTACCACGAAAGCGAATATTGAATGAAATATATTTGCAGAATTCTTCTGTCTATAACCATTTGTTCTTACCTTGAATATCTTTTGTGTTGCTTGTGAATTGGCTAATTCATTGTTTGATTTCCGCTGCTATACTCTCTAATCAATCAAACGTAGATTGCTGATCCTAACAAATGGAATCAGAGCTGGTTAATTACTGATCGATCTAACAGCTGATCATTGAAACTGCTATTTGATATCTATGTTTGATTGAATTAGCTTATTGGCAAGAACTGCTTATAGATTATTGATTTCTGCCGCTTTTGCTTATTCATTTTGAGATCTCTCTTGGTTCAATTTGGTTCGTTGTGTTTTGTTCTAAATCTATTATAGCTTAATTGAATTTGGTTGAATCTGAGATGACTACTCCTTCTAATGACCCTCACAATACCGGTTCCTCAACCAAGCCTCCGATGCTGGTTAGGACTGAGTATAACATATGGCAACGAAGAATGCTTCATCACCCGTCTGTTAACAGTTCAGGTTGTTGGAATCTGTGGTACATGGACCACATAAGCCTATGGTGAACAATCTGGAAACCAATCAAATGGTTCCGAAGAAGAAGGAACAATACTCAGATGAAGATCGGAAACTCTTTGAGATTGATGCTAAAGCCCATGGAATTCTGCCATGGCACTGCCTAATGAAATCTATTCAGGGCTTATGCATCATGAAACTGCTCATGACCTCTGGAATGCACTGAAGGAACAATTTGGTGGAACTGATGAGGTCTTAGCAAACAACAGAGAAATCCTCACCCAACAATATAAGACATTTTCTCTCATAGAAAGGGTGAGACACTAACTCAACAGTTTGAGCGTTTTTCCTGTTTGATCTCTGAGCTGAAAATGGTGAAACAGGAATACACCAACAGCCAGATGAATAACAGATTCCTCAGATCACTGCCTGAGAGATGGGACACATACACTATTGTCCTACGCTCTAGTGCAAATCTGGATAGCCTATCTCTGACCCAACTTCATGGGAAACTACTTACATTGAAAGAGAGATAGAGCAGAAAAGAAACTGTCATCATCAGGAAAGCTCACTGGTGACTATGTACCAGGGAACACTGCCTTGGTTAGTCATGAGTCAGAATATGCTGCATCTGAAAGCAATTATGATGAGCATATTGATTTCTCTTCAAACAGTTCTGATCATGCATTTGTTGGTATTGATAGTCATTCTGGCAGTAATAGTGACAATCTATGCTTCATCATGGATGATCTGAAGGGAATTGCTGATGATGATTTAGAAGAGATGGATATTCTAAGCCAAATGGCCTAGTTCATATCAGATCTCAGAAGTTCTACAAGAGAACTGGCAGGAAATTTCCTGGACTCTCTGGCAAAACCAAAGTTGGTTTTGACAAGAGTAAGTTGAGGTGTCACAAATGCCAAAGGCTTGGACACTTTGCAAGAGAATGTAGATCAACTGGATCTAACTCTTCTGCACCCTTTGTGACTTTTCGTAGCACTAGTCTACAAAACAGAGGGCAACATCCTGCTGGGTCTGGTCATCTATCACACCCTGTATCTCCTGCATACTTTGTCCCCCAGGGTCCAATGTCATATCCTTTACCCTGCTATTACTTGCCTCAGCCAAATCCGTTCAAGCTCCAATTGCACAACAACCCATACATTACCTGAATCTCAACCTTCCCATCTCATCAACAAACTCAACCTCAACACACAACTTTTTCACCCCAGGAGTTGTTGACTGGAGCGTTTACCAGATGATTTGTCTGGTCATGAACAACTGTTCTCTGGTGCTGGTCAACATGGTGGTGATAGTTCTTTTGGAAATCTAGCTCTTATGGCTTTGGAGTCTGCTGATACTTCATCCTCTAATGCCTCTATACCACAGGTATCACAAGTATCCTCTGAGGCAAAAGCCAAACTATGTTCTGAAACATGCATAGCCGCATTTGCATCTATTAGAGAAGCAAATGTAGCTTTAATTAACAAGAACATTGAGCTAGAACAAACAATTTCCAAAAGCAAAGCTAAATTTGAGTCTGTGATTAATGATAAGAATGATGAGATTTACAAACTTAAATGCCAACTCACTGATGATAAGGCTAGGGAAGAGATACTTCTAGAGAAGTACAGAGACCTCAAAGAAACACTTGCAACTACCCAGTAGAGTGTGATCGATGGGTAAATTCTTGCAAGGGTTTTGAAATGCTTCTTAGTAAGCAATCTGCTTCCAATGTGAAGTTTGGCATTGGTATAATCACACTGCTCCTCCTACAAACTTTACTCCAGAGCAGAAGTAGAATCTGATGGTGAAAGCAATAACCAATCCTTTTCATCATGTGATCTACTATCTGATATAGCACCATTAGAAGTAGAAGTCAGCATTAATTCCTCTCAGAAACAATCAGCTGATGTTGATGGTTCAAATGCTGACACTCACATGATCACAAAGTTGATCACTCCAGGTGATATTTCACAAAGTACTGAAGTACTAAAAAGAATGTCATAACACCTGGAGAACAAGCCCAATCTACTACATGTACTAAAGGAAAGAAAACTGCAAGTAGAAAGGGGGGAAACTACTGAAGAAGATATCAAGAAAGCAGATACTAAAGCAAAGAAAACTGCTAGTACTGATAGCAAACTGCGGAAGAACAAGTCTTCAATAGTTTCATCTTCTTCAGCACATGATCAACTTAAGATGAAGAAAAAGCCATGTGAATATGTGGCTTATTCAATCATCTTACTGATGATTGCTGGTATAAAAGGGCTTCAAACTCAAACATAATGAAAACATTAAAGAGAAAACGGATAAAATGAAAACTGAGTTTGAAATCAAATTTGTACGAGCAACATCAAAACCTGTAACCCCAAAATCCAAAAAGAATCCAAAAAGAAAGGGGTTAAACAGGCAACAGCTGAGGTTGCTCAAGAGAGATGGTACAACACAGGAACTCATCAAACTCAAGCACTAATATGTCTGATGAGCTGAAGGCTTTATCACAAAATCAGACACAACTTGTATGATGGTTCAACATTTATTGGGGAGAGTCAACCAATTAGATGCTCCTGTGTTGAAACCACAGAAAGAATTCCATGTCAAAGGAATCTTCTTCTTCACATCTCTATCCCCTCAGGCTGTTATTCATAGCAAGTCTGTTAGTTTACCATCTGTTGATGTGAATAGACCCAAAACCAAAAAGGTTTGGGTCTCAAAACAAACTAATTGTTTATGCTTGCAGGGTTCTTCAACATGCCAAAGTAGCATCTGGTATGTTGACAGTGGGGGATCTATGCATATGACAGGGAACAGCTCTGTTCTTCATGACTACTCTCAAGGAAAGAAGGGGTTTGTTTCTTTTGGCAATGATGCTAAGGGTTACATCATTGGAAAAGGCTTTGTCTCCAATGGAGAAATAAAGTTTGATGATGTTAATCATGTGGAAAATCTCAAGTACAATCTCTTGAGTGTCAGTCAAAGTGTGATAAAGCCATGTTGCTCTTTTCACTAGTCAGAACTGCAGGATTCTGTCATCCAAAGTTCTGAATTTGATTGATAAGGTGTTGGATGATCACACTCTCCTGAGGCCAACAGGACATGAAGAGTGTATGCCTTAGATCTCTCCAAGAAAATAAATATCAGAGGCCATCCTTGCCTATTTTCCAAAGCCTCTCCTCAGGATTCTAAACTGTGGCACAGAAGGCTGGGTCATGTTAATTTCAAAAACATGAATCAGCTGATCCAATAGTTTAGTGAGAGGCTTACCAATAAAGGAGTTCCACTGTGATCAAACCTGCACTGCTTGTTTAAAAGGAAAACAACACAAAGTCTCATTCCCTCCTATTGAAGAGCCTAAGTCCACTGCCTGCTTGCAATTACTGCATATGGATCTATTTGGTCCTGTGAGAGTGATGAGCATGGCAAAGAAGAAATACTGTCTGGTAATTGTTGATGATTACTCGAGATTTGTATGGACTTTCTTTCTGTATTCAAAGGATGAGGTTGCTCAGAAGATTATCAACTTTGTGTTGTATGTTGAGAAACACTATTCCCTTTCTGTCATGTGTATACGGAGTGATAATGGATCTGAATTAAGAAACCATACACTTGATGAATTTTATCTTTCAAAGGGAATCAAAAGGCAGTTTAGCATCCGAAGGACTCGAGAACAAATTGGAGTAGTGGAGAGAAAGAACAGGACACTAATTGAAGCTGCAAGGTCTATGTTGGCTGACTCTGGTTTGCCACTGACCTTTTGGGCTGAAGTTGTTAACCCAGCTTGCTATGTGCAGAATAGAGCCTAGTAATCAGAGGTTGATGAAGACTCCATATGAAGTTCTACATCACTTGGCTCCTCTCATTTCATTTTTCAGAGCATTTGGGTGTCCCTGTTTTATTCTCAACACAAAGGATCAACTCCAAAAATTTGATCCTAAGGTGGATGCAGAGTATTTTGTTGGTTATTCATCGACTTGCAAAGCATACAGAGGCTTCAACTGCAGAACAAAGATAGTTGAAGAGACTTTGCATATGAAGTTTAATGAATCTCCAATGGACAAGATTCCACAAAGCCCTGTGGAGTTGTTTGATTTGGACATACTGCAATATGTTCTTATCAACCTCCAGTTGTTGCAGACCATGTGGATAAATCATCTTCTGCAGCATGTCTTCCACCTGGTGGTATTGATGATGATGATGATGATAATCAATACTCACCTATTCAAGTTTAGTGACGAACTGCCTGAGTCTGCTAAACTTGATGTTCCTGTAGCTTCAGCAGTTCCATCCACAACAAATGCTGATGAGATTTCTGATTCCTCTACATCTTTTGAGTTACCATCAAATTCTTGGTTTCAAGAGTCTAGATCAACATCTGCTGCTGCTGAAGGTTCTACAAACACTTGTACAGATATCATTGTTTATCAAGAGCTGAAGAATCACCCAATGTCTCAAATCATTGGTGATATCAATGCTGGAGTTTCAATAAGAAGTCAATTGTCTAACTTCTGCTTCTATGCTCTCTTCATCAGTCAACTAGAGCCAAAGAACTATCATATTGCTTTAAGAGACAATGGATGGGTTGAAGCCATGCAGCTTGAGCTACTTCAGTTCAAGAAACAGCAAGTGTGGAAACTGTTCCTCTACCCCCAGGTAAGTGTGCAATAGGCACTAAATGGGTGTTTAGGAATAAAACTGATGAAAATGGGCTTATTGTTAAGAACAAGGCTAGACTGGTTGTACAGGGGTTCTCACAAGAAGAAGGTATTGATTATGATGAAACCTTTGCCCCTGTAGCCAGACTAGAGGCAATTAGATTGTTCTTAGCCTATGCTGCATTCCACCATCTCAAAGTTTTTCAAATGGATGTCAAAAGTGCATTTTTATATGGCAAAATAAAAGAAGAAGTTTATGTGTGTCAGCCACCAGGTTTTGAGGACAATAAACATCCTGAATGGGTGTATAACTTGATAAGGCTCTTTATGGGTTGAAACAAGCTCCTAAAGCCTGGTATGAGACACTTTCCACTTTTCTTCTCAAGATTAATTTCACTAGAGGCTCCATAGATAAAACTTTGTTTATTAAAAGGTGGATCAGCATAAGCTACTGTTAAAATTTATGTTCATAATATTATTTTTGCATCCTTCCTCCCCAGTTGTGTGATGATTTTACCAAATTAATGAAAAAGAGGTTTGAAATGAGTGCAATGGGAGAATTACAGTACTTTCTCGTTTGCAAATCAAACAAAAGGCTGATGGAACCTTTATTCATCAGTCAAAATATAGAAAAGATCTTTTGAATAAGTTTGATTTACAAAATTGTAAGCCCTGTTCTACTCCCATGTGCAACACCACACAACTGGATGTGGATCAGAAAGGTAAAGCTGTTGATGAAACACTTTACAGATGTATGATTGGGTCCTTGATGTACTTAACAGCTTCTAGACCAGATATCATGTTTGCTACTTGTGTCTGTGCTAGATTTCAGGCTGCTCCTAAAGAGTCTTATTTGATTGCAGTCAAGAGGATCTTTAGATATTTGCAAGGTACACAATATCTAGGTTTATGGTATTCCACTGGACACTCTTGCTAATTAGTTGATTTTTCAGATAGTGACTATGCAGGGTGTAAGTTAACTAGAAAGTCAACTTCTGGTGGATGTCAATTCCTAGGCAACTGTTTGATTTCTTGGCAGAGTAAGAAACAAACATCTGTTGCTACATCCACTGCTGAAGCAAAGTACATTGTAGCTGCAAGTTGTACTTCTCAGGTACTCTGCTTCAGAACCAACTTTTGGATTATGGCATTACAGAGACTAAGACTCCATTATTAATGGATAGTGCTTCAGCTCTGTGCATTGTCAAAAATCCAGTCCAGCACTCTTGGACCAAACATATAGAGATCAAACATCTTTTATTAGGGATTGTTTTGAAAAAGGTCTGATTGATCCTAAGTTTGTGCCTAGTGCTGATGAGCTTGCAGACATTTTTACTAAGCCTTTGATAGTTCAACTTTCCAAAACCTAATGTTAAGGCTTGGTATGCTGCAGCTAGAATAAGTGATAACTACTGATGATCTCAGTATATAAGTACCGATGATCATTAGTACGATATCACATATAGTACTGATTCTGTTAAAACAACTCATAAAGTTACAACTACTGATGTAGTTATGACTACTGATGTCAGTGAAAACAGATAAGTACTGATGTCCTATGAAACAACTGAAAACAGCTAAAAGGCTGATGAGTAAGTGTTGAGGACAGTATGAAACAGCTGAAAGGCTATGAATTGACGAAAACTACTGAGGAGGGCTTTCTCTCTCAGTTGTTTCTACAACTGTTGTTTCATCCTAAACAACTGATAACAAAACCATGTCGTCAGTAGTTTCACAACTACTCATGACTAACACCAAGTCATCAGCTGTTTACAACAACTGATGACAAACCCATGTCTTCAGTAGTTTCACAACTACTGATGACTAATACCAAGTTATCAGTTGTTTACAACACCTGAAGACAAAACCAAGGTCGTCAGTAGTTTCATAACTACTGATGACTAAAACCAAGTTTCAGTTGTTTTCAAATATCTGAACTGAAAACCATGGGTTTCAGTAGTTTTATAACTGCTGATGCCTAAAACCAAGACTTCAGTTGTTTCAACACCTGAAAGGGTAATACCACGTCATCAGTCGTTTACAACTACTGATGACTAACACCAAACACATCAGTCGTTTTCTAACCCTTACCCTATAAATACCTAATACCTAAGCCTTCAGCGCTTCATCCTCTCCAAACCTAACGTTCAAATTTCCAAAACTTCTCTCTCATTAGTGGCGACCATGCAGCTCAAACCATGCCATACCTGTATTGCCTACCTCACAAAAGCACCTTTCTGGACAATGTTCGACAATGCCATTAATCTAATGGTCCAATCTCCCTACAAAATGGCCTTCCTTCTAAATCCCATCATTCATGTCGAATCCTTCACCAGTTTGGACGAACGTCACCCTCACCACTGGGGAGAACAACATCGAGTCTCTCCAGTCGGTCGTCAACACCATCAAGTGGTCATCACTCTTGATATAATTCGCCAAACCCTAACCTGGATGATGCCACTTTTCCTGCTGGGTATCCAAAGGGCACAACTAATTTATCCTTTGCCCACCATGGATATCAGGGAAACCTTAGTGCCTCTACCATCCTGAAGAAACATTTCCATGATGCAGAACGTCTTATATTTCACATGGTAGATGTTTGCTTAGCTAAGACTTCCTCTTGGGATCAAATGTCTACAAGGTGGCAGCAGGTATTATTCCTTATCCTTGAGCAACAAGACTTAAACTTTTCTGAAATCATTTTTCTTGAACTTAAGAATATGGCCTCAAAATCTATTTCTAACCGCTGGATATTATATCCTCGGTTCATTATGGCTATAATAGAGAATCAGCTGCAAGCTGAGGGACTTGTTGGCCTGGGAGTCCCTGCAACGGCTGTATTGCCTGAAGTATACTCCAGGCACAACTCTGACCACACACTGAAACAGACTGCCAAACTGCGAAAACCCACGCAGTTGGAACCCACAACCACCACCTCCAGAACCAGAGTCCCCACCAAACCTAAATCCAAAAAGCCAAAAATGGCTACTCAGGGAGATGAGTCCCCTGAGGATGCCCCTATACCACTAACACAGGAAGCACATACTGGTATTAACCCCCAGTTGTGACAACGACTCAACCTGCCAAAGCCGCACAGGTATCCTCTCAACAGGATCCTATTGCCACCAATATTGGGGAACCCACACTGCTAGAACCTATCTCACTTGATAGGGTTACCATTGAAGCGCACCATTCACCCCGGGTGCAATCTGCTTCTACCCAATCACCACATGCAACCGCCCCCCAAAGTCCTACATTAATTTTTGCACAAGTGCTGAGTCAGTTGCACTCCTCACCCCCACTCCAGATACCAATTACAACTGGGCATACCTCTACCATTGAGGGGGAGGATCAAAGTGCTTCTGATAACCCACAGCATAGGGGTTACAATGTTCCATTTCCTAGTGTAGAAAAGGAGATTGGAACTTCTGGTGAGGCTGCCACTTATCCTGCTTCAGCATATGATCAGGATGTAGTTGGTACCATTACTAAGACCTTACCAGAGGCAACTGCTGATGAAGGACAAAGTCCTGAGGCAGGAAGTCCCCAGTTCGAAGACAAAGGGGCACATGCTACAACTGATCTACACTCAGTGCATGTTCATCCTGATTCTATCAGGAGGTCAGGTGATTTAGAAACCACTGATGATGACCTAGGCTTCTTTTACGATGTCTTAGCCCAAAACACCATCCTGGAAGAGGAGGTGAGCAGACTCAACGAGCTGCTTGCCAAAACTTCTGCGGATCAAAGACCATCTGCCTCTCAAACCCCACAGAAGGCACCTTCATCTGAAGGTCTCCTAAACACCGAGCCACTCCCAAATCCTCAGCCACCTGCCTCTGCTTCTGGCACTATTTCAAAGGAACAGAACCCCGCTGAGCAAATAGCTGCTATCTTCCAAAATTCCCTACCTCTCATCACACCCATAATCACTGATATAGTGATCAAAACCATTGATGAGAGGCTTTCCTCAGTAATACAACCCTTGATCGAGGAAGTTGTGAGCAAAACGCTTTTTGACAATCAAACCCTTGCAACCAATGCACCCAAAAAGGGGGAGATTCAGTCAGTGAAAGCAAAAAGGAAGAGGAGTGCAGAGAGGAAAGAGAAGGAAAAAGAAACAGGAGTGACAGAAGTGGTAAAGGAGAAGGAGATGGTAGTGGAGACTGAAAAAGAGAAAAAGAAGAAAAAGAGAAGGAGAAAGAAGCTGACATGAAGAAATCAAAGAAAAGAAAGAATGAGAAAGAGACTGCCTTAGAGCTGATGGTGAAAGAGGCTGATGCTGAACACAGCAGATCAATGGATAACATCATTGATCAGTTGTTTAGGCAAGGCCATGACACTGACAAACTTGACTCTGAGATCAGAAGATTAGAGATTGAAGAAATCCAAATAGATGGGCAAGTTATGATGTGTTAGAAAGAGAAAGGCCGGAGATCATGATCAGATTTATAGCAAAATATCTTGGAAGATCAATGATCGAAATCAAGGCTTGGTCCAGGGACAGCATCTTGGCAATAACCACCAAGATCTGTTCGTCTGAAGTATACACTAAAGGATTAGTTATTGAAGCTTTAAATGAAGCTGGTGCTGGGAGCAGGACTGAACTAGCCAATCAATCTAAAGCCACACTCACTTCCAAAATGCTAGAACAGCCTGTCAACATTCCCACACCTACACCACCAAAACAACAACCCACCAAACCAACTCCCTTACCCTCAAAACCAATAGCCGATGATGTACCCCAGAAGAAGAAGAGAAGGGTATTGAGGCTAGAAGATGATGAAGAAGATGATGATGAAGATAGGCTGCCACTCTCAACTATTATACAGTTGCGGAAGGCCACAAGCCACTCCTCAACAATTACTCCTGAAACCAAAGACAAATTGTGAAAGTGAAGCTAGAAGAAGAAGAACTTCACAAACAACACGATGAGGAATTGTTGAGAAGGGTTGACAAAACATATGCAGCTACATCTTCTATCATCAACATGAAGATGCAAGCTCTCAGATTATGCACTCTTAAGCATACATTTCAATATCAAAAGGAGAGAGTAAGGATTTGGCCTGATCCCAGGGTGTCTCACAGGATTCACAAGAAAAACATACCACAGAGATACATTGGCTAGGTGAAAAAGATTGTAGATGAAATGATCACCCTGGTCTTTGTAGTATCACCCTGGGAAATCCTAGAAGACTTCAAGAAAGCTTATAAAGCTAACCAAACCCCACAGAAGATGCTTGAAAATAAAATGGTGAAAAAGGGGTTAGTTTATAAGAGGCTTGAAGAAGTCAGAAAGAATGAGCTCTAGTTGTTTCTAGAGGTTAATCACCCTGATGAATTTGCTTATAGAATAATAACAACTGTGGAGCTAAAGAATGGGAAACAGGTCAAATACCTATGTGAGTACTATGGGCCTAAATCATTATTTGAAGGAGGTGATGAAGAGTTGACCATGGAACAAATTACCTTCCTTAAGGCCTACACAAGAGAGTCATACAGACTCATAGTGGGGAAGTAGATCTCATGGATGGGGTAACAACTCTGTGTCCAGTTCCCCAAGACAGAGTTCCCATACATACTTTGCCAAACAAATCATTGAGACTTCTTCCCAGGCCTGTGCTTAAAAGGGTCACTTCTGAGCTGATCTAGAAGACAAAAAGACCAATCCTTCTGCCATAATACATGGGACATCTGTTAGGACCTGGTGTTTGAACGAAATACCTAGTGATTAGCGTGTAAACAAGATCAAATAGTGTGGAATCCTATTTAATTGGCGATCCAATCAGTGAGAACACACGAAGAATCAATCAAGAATTGAACCTAATGTTAGAAATCGATTGGGAATCGATCTAATGTGTTCTATGAACTTGGAGAACGAATTTGGGAAGCTTCTGGACGGCTAGGGTACGTCTGGAATCGTAATTAATCGAGAGTCCTTATTTTTTACGAATTGAGTTGTATTTATAGGTTGGTATTATTCAATCGTGCGACTGAACCATTAGTATGTTTCAGTCGTGCGATTGAACCATGCGGTTGATTCATCCGCACGACTGAGTGTTCAGTCGTGCGACTGAGCCAATCTTATGTGTCAATCTTACGACTAATCCAGTCACCCAGTTCAGTCGTGCGACTGAGTCATTCGTATGAAGTTGTTCATGGTAATGGTCCATTCGCATGGGCCATTCGCATGAGAAATTCATTATGTTAAGTTTCAATGTATTGAATAATAAACATTATATGTAAACATTCAGACAATAACTAACTAATTAACCAATTTTATATCAACTTATTACTGAAATATTAATCATTACTAATCACAGTCTACTAATATCATTTCATTCATCATATCAACTTACACCAGAATCAGACAAACAAGAGCTAATACAATCATATAATGATCTAGGGACATACATGTATCAACAAACTCCCCCTTGGACCTAGATCTCTCTAATCTATTGTTTTCTGCATAACCTCTTTGTATTTCTCGTACTTCTCCTCTTGTGTGACTCCCGTGTGAATCTTAAACGCGAAGCAGAGTCGTATAACTTTCTGGAACTGAAGAGCTTGTACAATATCTTGCGTATCATAGAATAGTGGCCACTTGTATAGCGTATAGACATCACTTTCTGAAAAATTCGTAAGCCACATCGGGTCGAATACCCTCATAGTATCCATTTGTCCCTCTTTACTTAAGACTATGACCGCTTCAGCTGTTCTCCAATCATAATACCACCACTTAAAATGTGGAGTGAAATCCTGTGGCATTTCCCTGAGTGGGATTCTCGACATTGTGCGAGGAGGATTCCACTTCAAGACTATCTTAGGCTTGCCAGTAATGACATCAACCTCAGAACTTCTGATATACCTAGTAGGCTGTTGAGGTCTGAAGTTAACCCATCTAGTGTGGTACTCCTTCTTTAGGGCAGTCTCAAACCAGCCTGACATCTTCCTCGGGTCAGCATACAAAAGCCTTAGTTTGGCCAGCTGGTTGAGCTCAAAACCTGGTCTTCAGATCATGTGGGAATCTGAAGTACTCTATGCCCTGTTCTCTCTTAACTGCATACGTATTTAGATCTTCAAAGTACGCCCATGCTATGATCCTTCCTAACACCCTGTTATGTTTCTTGACTCTATAGAGTTTCATGTAGGAATCCTTCTTTGGTGTAGTATGTTGGGCTCTAACTTCTTCAAAACATGCAGCCCACTCAGCCTTTCAAACGTCAACAACATCATTTGAAAGTTGGGCTGTGTCTTCTGCTTTCTCTGTTTCTTGCTCCATATTGTTCAACACCTCAATAGTATTTCTGACTAGGGATTCACCCAGATTTAGGACCACATTACCCTCATTGTCCGTGTACTGAGGGTACTCCTCGGCAGTGACATCTTCGATCTCTACATCATCAACATCGTTGAACTCTTCGCTACTAGTCGAATCGCATGTCGGGGCATCTTTTACTATTTCATCTGGATTTAGCGCGAAAAGCTCGGCGAGTTGCTCATTTGTTAGATCATGAATTATTTCCTTCTTTAGGGGTGTAATTCATTGACCTCCTCATAATCCCTTGCAGGTCAAGTATCATCGTTAGCTAAGACTTAACCTGCTGAAGGGGAGCAACATCAAACTCATCTCTTTGGCAAGATTGATCTATTTGGTTTAAACATTCCACACATAAATCATTAGTAGTTGATCAACCAGAAAAGCATTAAAGTAATATAAACATTAAACACATTGTGTTCAATTACATGATTCAAATACAAAAGAAGATAAATACATAAACATCTAATCGTTACTTTTACCTTGGATCATGGTTTCATCACTTGGAGGAGCAGAGGTAGAAGCTGATTGATCTTGTCTATTCTTAGTCCTTTTCTCCTGACCTGTAGTAGTGGCCGATGCAGGTGCATCCCCTACTTCTCCTTCTCCATCATCCTTAGTGTCATTCTCATCATCCTCATCACTATCTTCATCATCTTCATCTCTGTCTCCTTCCCTGATCTTTAATGGATCATCTTTAGACCCTTTCAGTTTCAACAAGATCAACTTCCTTGCCTTCTCTAGCTCATCTATTTGCTTACTTGCTGCGACACTTTGAGCTTGGAGTTGGTCCATCTTGGTGCTCTGAGCAGCCAACTGCTGGGCCTGCTCCTTAATTTCTCGATCCAGCTCTGCAATTTTATGAGATTGTGCAGCAGTCAGGTCAGTAAGCTGGCGGATCTGTGTTGTCTTTTCCTCATCAGCCGCCAGCAATCGCAACACCATTCTATTTAGCGCTGACAACTATTCCTCTACCCCGATTGGAGGTAGAGGAGATCTATAGGTGTGTGAGGGATGAGCTGAGGGCATTGATTGGTGTGACGTGGTGGTGGAGGGCATTGATCATTTTTAACCAATTTGAGTCACCTCAGACGTGACTGCTTTAAACTTGAAAGTTCATGTGGTCATCTCAGACATGACCCATTCAGTGAGTTGATCACTTATCGATTATCATGATGTAGTCAGGCAAACAAACTAGCTAAAACGACTCGCTAAATTAGAAACTTAAACTAAAGACTAAAAATTAAGACTTTGTTTTGGCTTTTTGTGAGAGATAGAACCTAAGGTGGAAATCTACTGGATTTGGTTTCGGAATAGAAGGCTTCAACTTAGATTGACCACACCTGGACCAATTCAATTTTGGAATCATACAGGCACATCAAATCATTTGGGACTCGTTATCAAAATCTTTTGATGCTCAATTCTTGGTGTTCATCCAGAGTCGTTAGCAACCTTAGGAAATCATACCGGAACTCTTAGATTACCACCATGATTTGAACTTTCAAGAATTGCAGCCACAATGATTGTCAATATGTTTCTCCACTTAAATCCATACACAGACTTTTGACACATACTGGTGATTGTTTTAAGTTTAATTATTTCAACTAACGTTTGTGGATCCCATACTTATAGGGTAATCAACATCCCTCAGGAGCTTTTGAGCGGTCTACGGGTATTGTTACAAGAAGAGACTATTCTTAGAGCTTTCATAGAGAAACCAGTCCTCAGGTCAGTGCCATCGCACAGCAAAGAGGCGGCAAACAACAATGAATTCTAGAATATCTAGGTTATGCCTATCCTTAGGTCAGTGCCATCGCACAGCAGAGAGGCACACAACCTATCTCCTTGTTAGAGCAGCTTAATTTTATTTTGCACCAACAACATAGGTCATTAGCTTGATAGCATTTTTCTTTAATTTTTTCATGCTTTGCTCTATTTATGGTCATCCGCACACATTTGTGGCGTTTACATGCTCATTACCCCTTATTGGAATATTGTTAATTGTGTTTACCAGTGATAAGATGGAAGCCCACAGTCAGTTGAACAACTTAGTTTGATCTTGAGATCACCGGTCAGGTCTAATCATCTATTGTGTTGAATCTACCGACATATCAATTATGGTCTAGCAACCTCTAGGTCTACTCTCATTGTTTTACTTTAGGAGTTACTAGTTTTTCTATCATCTTCCCTTTCATATTGCTTAGACTACATAGACTTACACTTTGAATTTTTGCACCTTTTCTAAATTAGGATTTTAAAGTCCCTCTTGACTTGTTCCTGTATACTCTTATATTCCAAAGGGTTTGAATCGATATCACAGATACGATCTACCTTATATCAACTTTCCACTTCTTCTCCCTCTTTTTTTTAGTTTAAGTTGCTTGCTGACTTATTCTCCCCCTAGAATACTAAAATCATAACCGGTATTATTATTTTAGGATTTTAATAAAAAGCAGAATAACATAAGTTTAACGTTAACCAGACTAATTTAACCAAATAAGCTCAAACAAAATGAAGAATTAGCTAAGCTACATCAGACTACACATGATGATCATCAGGAATAACCTCACTTCTCTTTTTAACGCCGTTGACCTCTAGCAAATATTGAAAACGTGGTTTATCAAAGGCTTTAGCATAGAGGTCAGCGCGTTGAAAATTAGTATTAATTTTTACCACATCAATTAAGTTCTTTTCAAAACAATCTCTTATGAAATGATATTTAATACCGATATGTTTGGTCTTAGGATGTTGGACCGGATTTTTAGTTACTGCAATTGCAGCAGAGTTATCTACAAAAATAGCAGTAGAATAGAACATTAACCGTAATCCCGCATTTGATGTTGAATCCAGATGATTTGTGAACAGCAACTTGCAGCAGCAACATATTCGGCTTCACAGGTTGACAATGCCACCAATGTCTGCTTCTTACACTGCCAGGTAATTAATCTTCTCCCAAAGAATTGACACCCTGCTGATGTAGACTTGTAGTTCATCTTGCAGCCTCCGTAGTCCGAGTCACTATATGCCGTGAGCTCAAAATCATCAGCATGAGGATACCACAGCCTAAGTGTGGGTGTACCCTTTAGATAGCGAAAAATCCTTTTGACCCCGATCAGATGATTGACCTTAGGTTTAGCCTGATATCTAAAACATAAACATGTCGCATACATGATATCTGGTCTAGAGGCAGTGAGATACATGAGGGATCCAATCATTCCTCCGTACATCGTGGCATCCACAAGATCTCCATTTTCATCAGGTGCAATGTCGTGATTCATAGCAAGTGGAGTCCCGGCAGCAGACGCATTCTCCATGTCAAAACGATTGAGAATGTCTCTTACGTACTTGGTCTGATGGAGAAAGATCCCATTTGGTGTTTGATCCACCTGTAGCCCGAGAAAGAACTTCATCTCCCCCATAGCACTCATCTCAAACTCTTTCTGCATAACTGCTTCAAATTCTTTGCATAACTCTTCGTTCTTTGAACCGAAAATATGTCATCAACATAGATTTGTACGAGCAGTAGGTCGCCATCTTTTTCTTTAATGAACAGCGTGCAGTTAATGACTCCCCTGCGAAAGCCGTGTTTCACAAGATGAGTCGAGAGTTTCTCATACCAAGCTCTTGGAGCTTGATGAAGGCCGTATAAAGCCTTGTCGAGCTTGTAGACTCTATCTCGATGATAAGGATCTTCAAATCCCTTGGGTTGACTGACATAGACTGTTTCTCTAATTTCCCCATGAAGAAATGCACTCTTCACATCTAATTGATAGACTTTAATCTTCATGTACGATGCATAGGTAAGGAAGATACGAATGGCTTCCATCGTTGCCACGGGTGCCAGCACCTCATTGTAATCAATTCCCTCGACTTGGCAAAAACCCTGAACCACCAGTCGAGCTTTATTCCTGATAATGACCCCTTGGTCATCTTTCTTGCATTTTAAAACCATTTGGTGCCAATAACCTTAGCACCTTTAGGTCTATCAACCAGAGTCCATACACCTAACTTCTTGAACTGAAGAAGTTCTTTTTGCATTGCACTCACCCACGCCTCATCATTTAGTGCTTCACTGACATATGTTGGCTCAAACGGTGAGACAAAACACCGATAGGCACCATCATGAATAAACCCTTCTAATAACTGAGGCGTAATCGGCTGAGTATAACTGATTTCGGGTTTGTACTCCTGATTTGACATCTCCAATGACATTGTCTATTGGATGATAGACGTTTAGTCATGATCCTGGAGTAGTAGGAACAGCTACCTCAGAGCCAAGATGATGAACATTTGGTTCTTCATCTGAGGTAGTTGGAGTTTGAGGCTCTGAAGTCGAAGGTGCACCACTGGTAGATGCTTGTGGACTTTCAGGAACTGGAACCTGTTCCTCCTGACTGTTCTGGTTATCTTCTTCAACTTCATTTTCAGAGGAGGTGTCACTGTCGTCGATTACTCCCCCTGACTGAGTAGATGATTCTCCCTGTGAGCTAGATGTTGGTGGATTCAAGCTATCATACATCATTCGTGTAGCTAATTCGTCATCCGAGGGAGAGAGAGGAATGTTGAATGACTTGAAGAATCCATCATAGTCAAAGAAGTAGGCGGGTCCTTTGCCAGTAGGTGGTGTGGTGAATCGCTGAACATCAACATTACACCAAACTTCTACTAGACCTGTTGAGTTGTTGTAAACTCGCTTGTTAGGTATGTTGTATCCTAGAAAGATTCCTTCATCTGCCTTCTCGCTGAATTTACCCTCTTGTGTCTTCTTCAGAAGTGTGCACGGCGCCCCATATGGTTCGAGATACTCCATGTTCGGTTTGCGTCTTTGTAGTAGCTCGTAACCTGTTTTTCCGTGGCGCTTGACTATCAGGACTCGATTTAGTGTATAACAAGCATTTGCCACTGCCTCATTCCAGAATTGGATAGGCAGTTTTGAGTCTGCCAGCATAGTCCGTGCTCTCTCTATCAAGCTCCTGTTCTTTCTCTCAGCAACGCCATTCATCTGAGGTGTGTAAGCAGAAGTGAATTGATGCACAATCCCCTTTTCTTTGCAGTATTCCTCCATCCACTGGTTCTTGAATTCCGTTCCGTTGTTTGAGCGTACTTGTCTAACTTTCAGCTTGTAGAGAGATTCCAGTGTGGTTACCAACTCCTTGAACGATTCAAATGTTTCTGATTTGGATTTCAGAAACATTACCCAAGTGAACCTTGAGTAGTCATCGGTGACCACAAAATAGTACAAGTCGCCTGCAATGCTCTTGTACTGACTGGACCGAACAGATCCATGTGAAAAAGTTCAAGAGGAAGTTCTATTGAATTAACTTTCTTTTCCATATGAGACTTCTTTGTCTGTTTACCTTTCTTGCAAGCTATACAGAAATCAGGAAGCTGAAAGTTCTTGACATTAACACCTCTCACCAGATCCTTCTGAATCAAGTGATTCATCTTCCTTTGACTGATGTGTCCCATTCTCCTATGCCAGGAGATGGAGTCTTTTTCAGTAGCTTTGGATAGAAAACACTGAACCTCATGATCCATTGTAGAAGCTGTTGACAGATCCAAGACATAAAGATCTTTATATCTTGAAGTAGTCATCAAAACTTGGTCCTCTGGGATCATGTAGTCTTTCTTTAGTACGTAACAATTCTTGTTGTCGAAGATGACTTTAAACCCCCTATCACATATTTGGGAAAGAGAAAGTAAGTTATTTTGTAGTTGTTGAACGTAGTTCACTTTATCAAACTTAACTTTCTCATACCCCACTTCTCCCTGTGCGGTAATATATCCACCCTTGTTTCCAGCAAACGAAACATGCCCTCCTATTATTTGCTTTACGTTTGATAAGAGAGCTCTGTTTCCTGTCATGTGCCTGGATGCTCCGCTGTCTACGATCCACGTGTTAGTTTCAGCACTGTACCGAACACCCTGCACGCACCAAGTAAAGGATTAGTTTGGGTTAGGAACCCAAGCCTTCACTGGCTTGGGATTCCCAGAGGTATCACACATCACAAATTCAACCCATTGACCATTAGAAGGTGAGGGTATCACAGGTTCCTTCTTGTCATCATTATCAGCCACAGAGGTTGACTTCTCTTTCCATAAGCCAGATTTGTGCAATGCCTGTTTGTGATAAACAGTCGACTGGCTGACAGGTTGAACTTTCTGTTCACTAGTTCTTCTAGGTGGAGTTAAAGAGCTCCTCTTAAAAGCCCTAGGTTTTGAGTCCTGAAGTGCAATCTTCTTCCTAGGTGTCTGATAATAAGGATAGTAGGAAGCAATGTGTCCACATTCTCCACAGTTGTAGCACGCCCTGCTATCAACTTTATGATTAAACTTTCTTTATGGAGAAGTATGTGACACTCTAGTAACATAACTCACTTTAGGTTTTGACTCTGGTTCTTTGGTTGTTTTTACTGGTTTATCAAAGTTAACTGTTTTAAACTGTTTAACATCCTTTTCTTTTTGGTTAAGTGGTTTTTGACTTGACGTATGCGAAAGATTATCCTTAGAAGCCCTTTTAGGTTCTTATTTGACTTTGTTTGAACCTGACTTTAAGTTAACCTTTTCAAATTCCTTTTCCAAATTAACACAATGCAATTTACCCTTTGCCTTTGAAGTGGTCTCCTTTTGTTTGTTTCCAGTGTCTATAGATGAACATAAGGAATCTGGATCACTAACAAGAGGAGTAGACACTACATGATCCTTGATGGGATTACTATTTATCGGTCTAGTCTTAGTGTTCATCAAAGTCTCAGTGGTGGTGGGACCACTTTATAACCCAATCCCTCCCCGTTGTGCTCCGCTTTTGGCTTGTAACTGACCTCGGTTGCAGTTGCTTCTTCATTATGTGACATTGCTATCTCAACTGCTAGATCTCCTTCACTAGCAGAATCATTGTCAATATCTTCTACACTTGCAATGTTTGATTCCCCTGGTGAGACAAACCTAAAGCTCCAATCCTGTCCTTCATCATCATGAGCAGTCAAGGCTTTTGAGTCCTTGTTTGAGGAAGTAGAACTGGTAGTTTGCTTGTCTAGATGAGTGAAGGATGAGAACGGGTTCCCGTTCCCAGTCTTCTTTGGCTTCACACATTATCTCTTGAAGTGCCCTTTTCACCACAGTTAAAGCAGGTCACTTTACTCTTGTCGAAGCCAAAGGTGGTATCCTTAGTAGCAACCAAGTTCTGTCCAGTCTTTTTCACAAACTTCTTCGCCCTCCGGACAGCACTAGCTAAGGCCCACATTATATCCATTCTTTCAAGCTCCATTTCGTCCACCTGCTCGTAGTCCTCGTCTGCCAGATGGCAGTTTCCAATCTTTCCAGCAACAAGTTCATCATAAGAATGGACCATTGCAGCCAATAGATCCATGTGTTCTCGAGCTACTTCCACAGTCACATTCCTGAGATTCTCGGTCTTCAGTTTAGTAGCACTTGCTTCGGATCCAATATAGTGGGAACAAGAAAGTCCCGACTTGTCTGATCCTGAAGGAGGTGCATGTGTAGGACCTGATGAGGTAGACACAAATGCAGTCTGGAGAGGTGCTCCAGATGTCTTAGCTTGAGGCGTGGCATTGTATAAGGCTGGATTTTGATTGTACGTAGACTTCTGAGCTCTGTACTTCATCCTAAGTGATTCTTCTCTCAACTTAGGAATGAAGTCATTAATATCCAGTTTTGCTAGCATTTCATTCTGTCTAAGATTAGACACGAATGAAGCCACTTTTCAGGCAATCCGTCTGCAAAATTAGTAACTTTCTCTTCCATGGTAGTAGCCACCCCATGTGTATGCAGTTCACTCATCAGATGGTAGAATCTATCTATAACATCGTCCAAACTCTCGTTTCCCATTGATGAGAAGTTATCGAATTCCTTCTTTAACTCCTTAGCCTTTATTGCCTTCAACGAAGCATTCCCGTCGTACCTCTTTTCTAGCTCATCCCGTAGTTTCTTGGACTGCTTATTCTCTGAGTACTGGTGGAATATGTCTTTAGGGATAGACTGTGTAATCAATGCATAAACTCTTTTCTCTGCATTATATTTGACTTTCTGCGCGTCTGTCATCCCTCCTAAGGTTAGCTTTACTCCATCGGTTCCCACCGGCGTACTGTATCCAATCTCGATGGCTTCCCACAGATTCGGATCCACTCCATTGAGGTAGATCTCAAAACGTTGTTTCCAGTGGGGAAACTCATCTAACGTTAAAAGCTTTGGTGGTTTATTATGATTACCCACCTCACTCTCAAGTAACAGCAGGTTCTGGATCCTAGAGTCCTTCTCAGCAGTAAAGGCTGACATTTGATCTTCCATTGCAAATAACTTTAACTTTAATAAAACAATTTTTCACTGGGACGACTGAAGAGTGCGAATGGGCTAATCGTGCGTAGGAACTCTACGACTGTTTCAATCGTGCGGCTGAACTAAGTGATTAGCTCAGTCGTGCGAATGAATCTGATGCGTATGAACAGTATGTTCGAAAGGTTTATTCGTACGAATGGAGATCCGACTATGTCCAATCGTGCGTATGAGCAATGCGAATGAGGTCCAGTCGTGCGAATGGCTCACTCGTGCGACTGAAGCTGCTGTTTTGCGAAAATTTCTAGGTTAAACGTGTTTTAGCCGTAAAAATTTGAAATTTCGCAAGGTCTAATCGCCTTAGTCCGTAGAAACCAAACTTTGATGAGCAGGGAACGTCCAAGATCACTTTTGACACAAAAGATTGCGTTTTTAGTGCAAAAACCCAAACTTTTTATCAATCTTGATTGAATCACACGTAATCAAGAGCCAATGCTCTGATACCACTTGTTAGGACCGGGTATTTGAACAAAATACCTAGTGATTAGCGTGTAAATCAGATCAAATAGTGCGGAATCCTATTTGATTGGCGATCCAATCAGTGAGAACACACGAAGAATCAATCAAGAATTGAACCTAACGTTACAAATCGATTGGGAATCGATCTAATGTGTTCTATGAACTTGGAGAACGAATTTGGGAGGCTTCTGGACGGCTAGGGTACGTCTGGAATCGTAATTAATCAAGAGTCCTTATTTTTCACGAATTGAGTTGTATTTATAGGTTGGTATTATTCAATCGTGCGACTGAACCATTAGTATGTTTCAGTCGTGCGATTGAACCATGTGGTTGATTCATCCGCACAACTGAGTGTTCAGTCGTGCGACTGAGCCAATCTTATGTGTCAATCATACGACTAATCCAGTCACCCAGTTCAGTCTTGCGGCTGAGTCATTCGGATGAAGTTGTTCATGCTAATGGTCCATTCGCATGGGCCATTCACATGAGAAATTCATTATGTTAAGTTTGAATGTATTGATTAATAAATATTATATGTAAACATTCAGACAATAACTAACCTAATTAACCAATTTATATCAACTTATTACTGAAATATTAATCATTACAAATCATAGTCTACTAATATCATTTCATTCATCATATCAACTTACACCAGAATCAGACAAACAAGATCTAATACAATCATATCATGATCTAGGGACATACATGTATCAACAACATCTTCAATAAGTTTAGAGGTTTTGGCTTCATTGGTTCAGGGGGAGTTTGTTGGACCAAAAGAACCAATGAGCCTGATGAGAAAAACCTCTAAGTCCCACAGACATCATAACAACTGCTGAAGACTTGATCAGCTGTTTGACAAAGACTGAAGATTTAAACAGCTGAAGAACTAAAATACTGAAGACTTCAAAAGCTGAAGACCAAAGACTGAAAATCAACAGCTGAAGACTAAAGTACTGAAGACTTCAACAGCTGAAGACTAAAGTACTGAAGACTTCAACAGCTGAAGACTAAAGTACTGAAGACTTCAACAGCTGAAGACCAAAGTCTGAAGCTGAAGAACAAAGTACTGAAGATCAACAACTGAAGTACAAAGACTGAAGACATTAGTTGATGATAACAGTTGAAGTTCAAGTACAAGTACTGAAGCCTTGAGAGTTTGTTACAATAGCTGAAGAAGCATTCTTCAGTTGTTGTGATGGTTTTCTTTCAGTAGTTTTCCTTTTGTTTCAGTATTTGTAAAATGACTGAAGAGCATGTTCTTCAGTCGTTGTAGTTTCAGTAGTTTCTTTTCAGTAGTTGTAATAATAGTTAACACTTAGCATTTTGTAAGAAGATGTCAGCTGTTTGACATCTTCAGTAGTTGTGTTAACTATCAGTAGTTTGAATAAATTCTGTTAGATGTCACTATCAAGTGACATCAGCAGACTTCACATCTCCTATATAAGAGATGTTGACCTAATTGTATGTGTGACATTCTGTTACCACGAAAGTGAATATTGAATGAAATATTTGCAGGATTCTTTCTGTCTATAACCGTTTGTTCTTACCTTGAATATCTTTTAGGTTCTTGTGAATTGGCTAATTCATTGTTTGATTCCGCTGCTATACTCTCTAATCAATCAAACGTAGATTGCTCATCCTAACATGATTAAAGAAGCATTTATCTGTCTTGTGATTGAACATTTCACAAATGTTACAATATATTTGTTTGTTTCTTGAATCAGATTTTTCTTTGTGTGACTCAACTGATTTTTCTTTTGATGAGTCACTTTCTTTTCTTTAGGTGATGAATCAGAATCAGCCCTTTTAGTAGTTTGCTTCACAACACTACCTTTGTTTAATTGTCTGAGCTGTTTCTGTTTCTTCAACCTATTTCTTACTTCTTTCTCAAGCTGGTCAACATGTTCCTTGTTGCAGATATTAAACCCAACTCCTGTCTTAATCTTGATGACTAAGGGTCTGATGATGTTTTATGTGTTGAACTCAGTTTTACTGTTTGTTTCTTTTGCAGTGAAACCATTTATGATTTACTTGAATTTTATGGAGATATAATCACATTATCAGAGCTACTCTCAGTAGTGGGTTTCACTGTCTTCACATATTTTTTTTACCTTGTAAAACGAATTGTATGAATTTTATAAAAGGGACAATTGCTTTTACAGGGCTTGATGGTTTCATGACACTCACTATCTTGTCTGAACACTCTTTGATTTTGATTGGGTGACCTAACTTCATTTTGTCCTCATTTGTTTCAGAGAATATTCAATGCAAACAAAGCAATCAAAGAATATTCAATGCAAGAAAATTACTCATAAATGCTATTTATTGTAGATATGAATATGATAAATTACAGAGAATAATTACAACAAAAATTCTCCATCTTTCAGCCGTCACCTCAAGTACGAGGTTATCTATTCTATTATAGGCAGACAAGATGCCTTTTACAAAATGATTAAACTACTCCCGAACTATTACATCCGAACTAGTCTAAGTCTTCATCCGCATCTTTTCTTGTTCATCTGCATTGACAAATGCAGATGAGTTAACTTGATCAGCATTTCTTCACTTGATCATCCGCATTACTATGCTGGTCATCCGCATTGGTTAATGTGGATGAACAAATACTTATGCGCATTTGTTCGATCATCCGCATTTGTCTAATGCGGATGAGCAAAGTCTTGTCCGTATTAACTCTTAGTCTTCCGCATTTGTCAATGCGGAAGAGAAAATACTTGTCCCTATTTGCATTATGTCTTCCGCATTGACAAATGCGGAAGACAATACTTGTTATTTTTCTTAGCAGGATTTTCATCCGCATTCTTCTTGGACTTAAGGGATTCCAATAGAGTGATCATCAAATCATCCATTGAGTTGGCATGTATGATCCTTTCAGGTGCTACAGAAGCAGTAAGACATGTGCAAATGATCTTGTGATAAAGTAAGATGGAGTATGTGACTGGAGCCTGTATGTAGAGGAAGTCAAACCTCAATTTCAAAATCATGCACTCATGGCTCACATCAATGATGGTCCATCTCCCATGCCTTCTGAGGTAAAATCTAACCTATGTAGTGAAAAATGCATTACTAAACTGCAGGTTATAGAGGGCATAACCATAAACTTGCAGACAAAATAAAAGAGGAAAAGGTTAAGTCAGAGCAGCTTAAGAGAGAAACAAAAGGCTTTGAAATCAAAATAAAATCTTTCATCTCTGACTTTGAAAAATTACATGGTGAAAAGTACACTCTTGCAACTGAGAATGAGCGACTGACTGAAAAGTTGGCTCAATCAAAGCTGAGCATACACTTACGGAAGTGATATTGGGAAAGTTTCAACTGTCTTCAGTCAAGCTGCAAGAGATGGTTGATTCTCAAAAGGATCCCAAAGACATGTCTGGGATCCGGTATAACTCTTGTCCTCCACAATATAATGACAACTACACTGTCATGCCTGACTCTGTTACACTCAATGAGAAAATTCAACCTAACACTATTGAACCAAAAACAATAGTAAAACAGATAAGAAATCCTCAAAACCAACCAAATGTTTACATTGAAATAAATGAGTATGAAATCATATTAGGACCCAATTAAAATCAAAGAGTGTTCAGAAAGGAAGTGAGTGTCATCAAACCCACAAGCCCTATCAAGGCAATTGTTCCATTGTGAAATTCATACCTTCTATTTTATAAGGTAAAAAGAAATTTGTGAAGTCAGTAAAACCCACTGCTGAAAGCAGTTCTGATAATGAGATTATATCTCCAAACAATTCAAGAAAATCAAACAAGGTTTCATTGCAAAAGAAAGAAAAGAGAACACTGATTTTAACGTGTAAAACTTTGTCAGAACCTCAATCTTCAAAATTAAGACAGGGAGTTGGTTTTGACATATGAAACAAGGAGCATGTTGATCGAATTGAGAAAAAGGTAAAGAAAGGGTTGAAGAAACAAAAACAGCCCAAAAAATTTAACAAAAGTAGTGCTGGGAAGCAAGCTACAAAAAGGGCTGATTTTGATTCCTCCTCTAAGCAAAAGAAAGTGACTCAGCAAAAGAGTGCTTTTTTAATCAATATTGCTCTATCTGTGATATGAAAAACTACTCCATAAAAAACTATTATTTTTACAAATATTGTTTAGTCTGTAATATGAATAATCACAATACATCTGATTGTTACTTCAATGAGAAGGGAGTGAGAATTGCTCAGAACAAACCCATCTCAACAACATCATCTGGTAAACCCCATGTCAGGAGTCATTTGCTCACCAATCAATCTAGGATATCTAGATCACACAGTGATAGGTGTAACACAAAAGGAATATGGAAGAGTCAAAGAAACAATCATCATATTATTACGCAAAACTTTGACCTTCCAAAACCTAAAATTATTTTTGATAATCAAAAACGGTTTAAATTTCTTCAAAAGAAGAGAGAACAAAGATTCACTACTCCTTTGATTCTTCAGTTGATGTTGATGAGATGACTCCAGCAAAATATGAGAAACAATCTCCAAGGTCACTCTAAATAGATCACAATTTAGAGGAAAGTATCAAGAGGTCACCATAACAGATAGGAATGAGAAACCCAAGACCATCATGGCTTGGGTTCCATATTCTAATTAGTTCTTTTGTGCCTGCAGGGTCATCCATATAGGTCCAATAGCCTATCGTACATGGATGGTCGGTGGATGTTCCCAACACATAACTGGAGATTGTTCCCTCCTTCATGACTTCAAGCAATACAAAGAACTAATATGGCATTTGGAGGAGATTCACACGGTGGACGAATTACAAGTGAAGGACGTGTGACAAATGGGATGCTAAGCTTTGATAGAGTAAATTACTGTGAACAACTGAACTTCAATCTTCTAAGCGTGTCTCAGATCTGTGACAATGAATATTCAACTCACTTTACCGACACTCATTGCTACATTCTGAAATCAATATTTCAGATCTCTGAAGAATGGGTTCTCGTAAAGACTCCAAGGAAGAACACCACCTATGTCTTAAACCTGAATTCTACAACACCAATACAAGAAACATGTCTTTTGTCAAAAGCATCATTTGATGAGTTCGAGCTTTGGCACAAACGTTTGGGGCACACAAACTTTAAAAACATGAACAGATTGGTCAAAGAAAACCATGTCATTGGTCTTCCTCAAAAATAATTTCAAGCTTTGTTGATTACTGTTCAACATGCCTCAAAGGAAAACAACATAAATCTTCACACCAATTCAAGCTGGTGAACACAACAATACTACATTGAAGCTATTTACATGGATCTATTTGGACTAACTCATGTTATGAGCATGGGAAAGAAACAATATTGTTTCTTGATCATTGATGACTTTTCAAGATTTACATGGGTTTTCTTCTTAATTCATAAAAATGAGGCATCCCAAATAATACAAAATTTTATCACAAAAAATGAAAACCAACTTGATTATAAGGTCAAAACAACAAGAAGTGATAATAGAACTGAGCTTAAAAATGAAGACATGAGTTCATTTTGTGCAACCAAAGGCATTGTTCATCAATTCAATGCAGCTAGAACTCTCAACAAATTGGGTAGCTGAAACGAGAAACAAAACACTAATTAAAGAAGCAAGAACAATGCTAGCTGATGCTAAATGGCCTATTACCTTTTGGACGAGGCAGTTAATACCTCGTGCTTTGTGCAAAATCGAACTTTGATTGTTAAAGAAAGTAACATGACTCCATATGAACTGCTCTTTCACACAAAACCATTTATGGATTCTTTAAATCATTTGGTACTTCTGTCTTAATATTAAACACCCGAGACAGTTGGGAAAGTTTTCATCTAAGTCTGATAAAGGATTTTTTGTAGGTTATTCTTCTATTTCATAGGCTTATAGAGTGTGTAATCCTAGATTAAACATTATTGATGAATCGACAAATGTTCAATTCAAGGAACACTCAGGTCTGATGCAGGAAATATACATTCAGGTGAAACTTCTATAGGTGTAGAAAGAATAGATGACTTTTTGTTGATTCCTCCTACATCTACTAAATACATAAATGAAGATATTCCTCTCCAAGCTGACCCCATCAGACAACCATCACAAAATCAAAGTGTTTCAACTAAAGGAGGTCCAAGCCTGTTACCATCACATTTAGAGGATCTGTCAACAGAGATCAGAAATCAAAAACATGCTACTCCTCCGACTGAAAAAAAAAGAACATCAAATAATGGAAGCAATCAAAGTGTTGCTAAAGTTGAAGCAGTCAATGAAATGGAATTTGATTATCTTCATAATTCCCTAACAGTAAAAGATGAAGGTGCCTCTGACCATAATGATCTGAATGTCTCCAATCTTGATGTAACTATTGCTGGTGACTTGATTCCAACCACCAGAATACACAAGATGTTGGGTTTTGTAACATGTAAAACAAAGCTAGTTTAACCATTTAAACATGAAAAACGCAGTGGAATATAGGTTTAAAATATGGTTTGTAATCTGAAAATTTTCACCATTTTAAAGCACAAACAAATCCCAAGAATAAGGATCAATAATATATGTGAAATAGTATGCTATCAAACAAAACAAAAAACCATAGGGTGTACAAAGAAACAACCTTTCTTGCACAAGATATTGTAGATGTAGAAGATGAAGAAGATGGTGTTATTGAATGTCTAGCCTTCAAAGGGGAAGACCTCAAGCTTGTATACCCACAAGCCCTTCCAAACACCAAGCTTGTTAGGTAGCACAACACCAAAGAACTCTCTTTCTTAGCTCCTCAAGAATCCGAAAATTTTCAGCATTTTCTTTCCTGGAATCTGAAAATTTTCAGCCACACTTGAGAGAGTTCTTGCTTGAGTATGAGTTAGAGAAAAGTGTGAAATGAATGAAGAGAGCAAGAGTGGTGAAAGTGGTGCTTGGACCAAGACACATAAAGGAGTCCCAATGCCCACTTGGGCGGCCGAAACTCCACTTGAAAATGGGTTCCCCCCATTTTCAACATTTTATAAAATTTACACTCTTAACCCATTACTTTATAAAAATAAAACCTCTTTTAATTTTATAACATTGACACACTTTAATTTGTTGTATTTAACTTACCTAAATAATGAAACAATAATATATCATAAACAAATTATCCATATAATGTTATTCTTTTACAAAAGCAAGGTTTTAGAAAACCAATTTCCCAAATTGGTGTCAATATTTATTTGTATGATCTCATCAACAAATGAATATTTTTTGGTGTTTGTATAGCTTGTTATTGGGTATGATCGACTTGGATCATAACATACTAACCACATCAATCTTGTATGTGTCTGGGAATATAAGATTCAACAATCTCCCACTTGCACAAGATTCATAGAAGATTGATGCAAGTAGTAAATACCTCCTAACAACAGTTTACTACCCTTAATACATATGACTAAGTACCATTCAATAACATCATCCCCTTCAAGGACCATAGTTGAAATGTTTTAGGTGAATCAATCATCTATCCTTTTGTCACAAATGTCATGTTAAATCCTAGAGTCATAGAGTGATCATTCTCTATTGATTTAACTTTATCAGGCCTTAGACATCTTACTCTTAACGAATAAGAGGGACAATCCCATCTAGACTATATACGTCTCTCACAATTACCTTATATCATACATAAACTAAGACTTATGTACTGCCATGTTTGAGAATAGCAAAGAGCAAAGTCAAAGTATAATATTTGGTAAATATGAGGACCCAATATGTGACCCAGGTTAGAGGATGCCAAATGATGTTCGCCTTTACTCAAAATTACTAATAATGAATCAGGAAGATTCCATGTAGTAATATTTGAGATACAGGTCGGTCCAATATTTGCCTCCCACAAATATCTATGAACTTTGGCCGCAACCTTTTGCTCTATATTCATCAATGTGAATATCTACCACCCAAGTTCATAATAGCATTACCTTCATACTTGTTCCCACAAGCATGAACAACTACGGATGTTCTGAGTAAATAATTTACTCATGGATTTTAAACATGCAAAATAGGAATATTAGTTGAATCATTATAACCAAATAATTCATTCAAGTAAGAAAGGGTTACAATTTCTCAATACAGAAATTAAAGATCAAATCCAGTCACTAGAAAATTACAGTCCCATGGCACAAGCATGACTTTCATGCTTTGCCTTTTCATGAAGTTTCGTGAGTGGATCCGCAATGTTTTGATCCGTGTGAACTTTGCGAATACAATCTTTCCCTTTTCAACTTCATCTCTTATGTAGTTGAATCTTTGTTCAATGTGCCTAGTCTTTTGAAGTGCACAGGGTTCCTTGATTTGAGCAATCGCACCCTCGTTATCACAGAGAATTTCTAGGGGCTCCTGAATGGAAGGGACCACCCCTAGATCAGCAATGAACTTCTTTAACCATGCAGCTTCTTGAGCTGCTAAAGAAGCGGCGATGTATTCTGACTTTGTAGTTGATAATGCCACCACATCTTGCTTAGAGCTCTTCCAAGAGATTTCTCCTCCATTCAAGATGAAAATGTACCTTGATTGTGCTTGTGAATCATCCCGATCAGTTTGGAAACTTGCATTCGTGTAACCCTTTACTATGAGTTCCTCCTCACGAGATCCATAGATTAGGAACATATCTTTAGTCCTCCTTAGGTACTTAAGTATGTTCTTAACAGCCATCCAATGACTATTTCCAGGATTTTGTTGGTATCAGCTTGTCATGCTTAAAGCGCATGACACGTCCGGTATTGTGCATATCCTTGCATACATGATGGATCCTATAATAGATGCATACAGAATTCCCTTCATTTGCTCTTACTCAATATATGATGGATCCTTTGAGCTTGGACATTGAGTCTTACTCAATATTGTCCTCTTTGAATAGGTACCGTACCTTTCTTAGAGTTTTCCATCTTGAACCTTTTCAAGATCTTATCAATGTATGCACTCTGATTCAAACCTATCAACCGCCTTGATCTATCCCTATAGATCTTTATTCCTAAACTATAGGCGGCTTCACCAAGATCCTTAATGGAGAAATAGCTTCCAAGCCAGGCTTTTAACCCTTCATGGTGGAATGTCATTCCCAAATAGTAGGATGTCATCGACATAAAATACTAGGAAGGTGGTGATGCTCCCACTAGCTTTCTTATATACACATGCTTCATCAGTGTTTTGGATGAATCCAAATTTGATTATCTCTTCATCAAAACACTGATTCTAACTCCTTGATGCTTGCTTCAATCCATAGATTGATTTCTTTTACTTGCAAACTTTGTTAGGATGTTTTGAGTAGACAAAACCTTCACGCTGAACCATATGGACATCTTCCTCAAGAATTCCATTTAGAAAAGCGGTTTTTACATCCATTTGCCAAATCTCATAATCATAATGAGCAACTATGGCAAATAATATCCTAATAGACTTTAGGATTGCAACAGGTGAGAAGGTCTCATCGTAATCAACCCCTTGAGTTTGAGTGAAACATTTTGCTACAAGTCTAGCTTTATAAGAATCCAAGTTTCCATGCATATTGGTTTTCTTCTTGAAAACCCACTTACTTCCAACTATCTGGGAGTTAAGAGGTGGTTCAACCAAGTCCCACACTTGATTGTCATACATGGATTGCATCTCAACATTCATAGCTTCAAGCCATTTGTCACAATCCAAATTATACATTGCATCATGATAGGTGGTTGGTTCATCGGAATCGACCACATAGCATCCATATATGAAAAATCCATATTATTTTGGTGGATTACTAATTATACCAGATCTGCGAACGTTCTATGTACTTTTATCAACCACTTGATCATTCTCAACATCCTTGTGTTGAGTGCTAGTATCAACCAAACATGTATCGTTTTGTGGTTCATGATCCTCCTCAAGATCCATAGTTCTACTGCTAGTTCTTTCCATAAGGAACTTAGCTTCTAAGAACTCAGCCTTCTTGGCAACAAACTCCTTTTGTTCCAATGGATCATAGAAATAATATCCCATAGACTATATATAGTGTGTCCGTCGCTTGTCGAATAGTCTAGGATTATGTTATACACCTGATATGTTGTAATCAGCTTGTAATCGTTAGGTTTTGTTCAATTAAACCATTCAATTATAGTTCGTATTATTGATTGACTTTTTGGTTTGTGCTGTTGTCCATCCTTCCATCAAGAACATGCTCGGATGTTTATCGATCCAAAAACTGACTTCAAAATTGGTATCAGAGCCGGTTACTGCTGGAATGATCTAACAATCATTCTAGCAACCCGAGCTCTTGATTTTTGGATCAAATTTCAGATCTTGACGTTAAACCCACTTCGTGTTCTTCGTGTTTTGCTCAGATATTGTTACGTGTGTTGCTGCTATGTTAAAATCGAATTCGAAATCACGTTCCTATCACCCTTTCAAATCTAATGATACCTATTTTGTTTCGGTTCACGTAATATTCGTCAGATTAGGGTTTTGGGCAGCACTGACGGCTGCATATCAGAAAATTTGCGTGCAGACCCGTTCATGCGACTGGACCATGCGAATGGACCATTCGTACGAATGGACCATTCGTACGAATGATCCATGCGAATGGAACATTCGTGCGACTAGACCATTCGTGCGACTGGACCAGTCGTATGTTCAGTGGTGCGACTGGACCATACGTATGTTCAATCGCACGAATGAGCCATCCGCATTGACTCATCAGCATTTGTTCCAGACCAAAAAAAGTCTGGAACAGCTTCTTGCACAGATTTGAAGATGAGCAAAGCATATTCACCCTCAGGTTCTTTTGTCAAATAAGTTTGATGTGTACCTCATTATTCGTCGGACTTCCAGAATAGGTGAATGTATTTGGAACAGGAAAGAGAGAAGAGAAGATGTCAACACTTTGTGCTGATTTTGTGGGGTAGTCAGGAGCATCTAACTACTTATGGGCCAATCAAGTTATATTTATCTGCACAAAGAGGATTCTCATTCTTAGGGGGAATCCATGTATAGAGAAATTGAAGACGCAATCAGAAAGAGATGATGTGAGAAGGTTTCTCATGATGAATCTACATGCATACTAATTTGTTTGATATTATCAGCTGCGGATTGGAACCTTCAACCTTTTGCCCAATACACCGTGTAAAGACACCAGAAGAGCACAATGTCTATATATTGGGATATGCTGAATGTGAGGGGGAATTTCTGCAGGTGGTGATGTTAATCAGGTTAGCCTGTGTGAAGATTGAAGCAATGAAAAACTATTCATGTCATTGTCTTGCTGCTATGATGGTGTTCTGCAAAGTAAACGAAATCTATTATGCCTAAATTTGTTTTTAGGGATATGGTAGTAACCTGAGGGATCAGTAACGTTGGCTAATATGGTTTTTTTTTAGATTCTATTGGCAACCAGAGCAAAGATTGACTGAAGATTGTAAGAGGTGTTATCTACTATTCGCAAGCAACATCCAAGGGGGAATTTGTTCAAGCACATATAGTCATATATAGTGTGTCTGTCGCTTATCGAATAGTCTAGGATTAATGTTATACACCTGATATGTTGTAACGAGCTTGTAATGGTTAGGTTTTGTTCAATGAAACCATTCAATTATAGTTCGTATTATTTTTTGACTTTTTGGTTTGTGTTGTTATTCATCCTTCCGTCAAGAACATGTTCGGATGTTTATCGATCCAAAAACCGACTTCAAATATGAACATAAGCCTCACAACCCCATACCTTAAATATTATAGTGATGGAACCCTTCCATGCCATATTTCAAAAGGTGTCATTTCCACTTTCTTGGTTGGGGCCATATTCAAAATACGGGCCGCAGAGAGCAAAGCGAAACTCCAAAATGATAGGGGCAATGAGCTTTTAGCCATCATAGATCGAACCATATCTAATAGAGTTTGATTTCTCTGCTAGGACTCACCATTATGTTGTGGTGTTCTAGGTGGAGATAGTTGTGAGACAATACCAAAACTTCTAAGATGATCTCTTAAAGCATCACTTAGGAATTCACCTCCTCTATCGGTGCGGAGAATTTTTATATTCTTGTTGAGTTGATTTTCTACATCATTTTGGAAGATTTTGAACATTTCAAAAGCTTCATCATTGTGTCCTAACAAGTACACATAACCATATCGACTATAGTCGTCGGTAAGGTAATGAAGTATCTTTCATCGTACCTAGTCATTGGCTTAAAAGGACCACATACATCCGAATGTATGATGCCTAATAAATCTTTTGCCCTTTCGGACTTGCCACTAAAAGGTGCCTTAGTCATTTTACTTTGTAAACAAGATTCACATACATCAAATGAATAATATTCATTTTCTTTTAAAAGATCATTCTTTTGAAGTGTTTGTATGCGCTTCTTATTTATATGACCAAGACGGCAATGCCAAAGATAGGTATCACTCAAATCCAATTTGAGTTTCTTAGTGGTGGTTTGCTACAATGAGCTATCATATAATGTATTTTCACGAATAAATTCATAAATACCATTAATAGGAATAGCTTTAAAATAAAATATGCCATTTAAAGAAACATGAATTTCATTTTCAATAAATGACAAAACATAACCATATTGTCTTAATTGGGCAACATAAATAATGTTCCTAGTCAAACTAGGAGCATACAAAATATTTTTCAAAATTGCTTCCAAACCATTTGGAAGCTTCAAGATATAGTCCCCTTGGCCTTCAACTTGAACATTTTCCCCATTCCCCATGTAGAGGTTGACATCCCCTTTCTTGAAGTCCTTATTTCTTTTGAACCCCTGCAATAAGTTGCAAATGTGAGTTCCACATCCGGTATCCAATACCCATGTGTTAGAGGATATTAAATTTAGATCAATATGAATCACGAAAATTATACCTGAGGTTTGCCTGCCATCCCTCTTTGCTTGCAACTCTTTGAGATGGACTGGGCAATTTCTTGCCCAATGTCCAATCTCCCTAAACTTAAAGCATGGGTCATTTGAAGCAACCTTTTGCATCTTCTTCGCTGGTTTTGGTGGTGGCGCTCTTACCACTCCCTTTCCCGTTCCCCTAACATGCCTTTTACCCTTGGCAACATTTGCCTTGGGTGCGGGGTGAGGCCTCTTCTTGTTCCCACCTTCATTAATGGTGAGAACGGGTAAAACCCTTTTATTCGTGGCCACCTCGGCAGTTTTGAACATAGGGTGAAGCTCACTTATGTTCTTGTCCCACCCATTCATGTTATAATTCATGACAAAGTTGTCAAACCTTTATGACAAATAGTTGAGAATCAAATCCGTAGCCAACTCTTTTAAGACAGGACAATTTAACCTTTATAGGTGGTCGATGTGGCTTTTAATCTGAAGCACATAAGATGAAACAAATTGGGTGTCGTCCATACGTCATGCATGGAGTGCTCGAACCGTTTGAAGCGCTCAACCCATGCTTGTTGTTGGAACGTTTCCTTTAACTGGGTTATCATGTTGTATGCTCCATGATGTTCATACTCCTTTTGGAGATCTAGAGTCATACTTGCCAACATGAGGCAAGACACTTGGACCGAGTCCTCAGTGTATTTTACCCAATTATTGTAGGCCTCCTCATCATTGTCATTAGGTTGATCGGGAATCGGATCGTCTAATATGTATGATGGTTTCTCTTGCTTCAGAACAATTCTCAAGTTTTGAAACCAATCAATAACGTTATTATAGTTTAGACGCTCCTTTTGGAGAATGGTCCTTAGTGATAGTGAGTGAGCCGACGGGATTTCATTGTTTTCATTATTGTTGGTGGCCATCTACAAAATATAACAAAGTTCAATTTTAGTATTTTCGATATTGTTCATATTCTAATAATTAAAACCCCTTTTAAACGTCTTACACAATTTTAAAATTCCAGAATCCAACGTTACCTTTAAATAGTGGTTAGGTGATCTTCATTCCATTTTTTAAATTAACAAGGTAGTCAACGTTTTGACAATTGCAACCCTTTGCAACTTCCAGGGCATGGAATTGACTTTAAAATAACATATGTATAATCGGCATACTTATCCCATGAACACCTTTGTAAACCATATTGTAGATGATCCATTTAACATGGTTTGCAAATCAAGTCACCCTACTTGCACACACATGTGAGTTTTCCAACATAAGTGGTTAGGTGACCTTTATCCCACAAATATGGTATCCTCACCTCAAGTCACAAATTCCCTCAAAACGGTTAGGTGACATTTATCCCAATAAGAGTTTCCAAATGACTCAATTGTTGTGCAAAAGGGTGGTGTTAAATTTGTTTATAAAAGGAATTTTAAGTTTTCATAATCTTAGTTTAGAAAACTCTATGTACCTTATATTTGCATGCTTTCAAATACAAGGTACCCTATGGTTCACTTTTAATAAAACCTCTTTTATTAAAACCATTAATCCTTTTAATAACCTTTTATTAACCACTTAATGATAAAGAACCATCAAATTTTCAGCTTGTAAAGTTTGTTAATGAGTTTGTTATGCATATCCAAATATCAACCAATCAATCAAACAACAAAAATCCACACTTGTTTGCCATCACAAGTGTTGTCATAAGGTCTTTCCTAAGGGTAGAGATGACACATCAAAATGTGTCCATGAACTCCCACTTGAAACCACATCCAAGTGCTTCAAGTTTCCATGACTTTTGTGTCCTTCTTTGAGTCTTCATCTTGTGCATCTTCTTTTACAAAAATCATATCCTAATACAATTTTCCTAATAAAAGAAATGCACCTAATCTATTTATTACATATCCAAATGAATAAATAAATTACAACCCAAAATACAAAACACCAAAACCAAAACTATGTGATGCACCAAAACCAAAACCAAAACCATACAAAACATAAAACCCTTTCAAGAATCAAAACTAGCATGACAAATTACAATCAACCAAAACCAAAACAAATAAGGCCAACACTATGTGATGCACCAAAATATGAAACATATTCAACATCCAAGAACAACAATGAACCCCTTATTTCAGCCCTAAAGTTTCAGCCAACATATACTAAAACTTTAATGTTTGTCCAAACAACACAATCAACCATTTGATGTAAATCTTTCAAGGTTTATACTAAAGCATGCAAGATTAAACCTTGAAACATAAGGGATTCATATATCCACAACAAAACAGCCCCTAATGGGTTGAAAAGGTCCATGAAAACTAACTTTTCAAGACCTTTTGAAGCACATATTCCACATAACCGGCTCTAGATGCCATTGTTGGGTTTTGTAACATGTAAAACAAAGCTAGTTTAACCATTTAAACGTGAAAAACACAGCGGAATATTGGTTTAACATATGGTTTGTAATCTGAAAATTTTCACCATTTTAAAGCACAAACAAAACCCAAGAATAAGGATCAATAATATATGTGAAATAGTATGCTATCAAACAAAACAAAAAAACATAGGGTGTACAAAGAAACAACCTTTCTTGCACAAGATGTTGTAGATGTAGAAGATGAAGAAGATGGTGTTATTGAATGTCTAGCCTTCAAAGGGGAAGACCTCAAGCTTGTATACCCACAAGCCCTTCCAAACACCAAGCTTCTTAGGTAGCACAACACCAAAGAACTCTCTTTCTTAGCTCCTCAAGAATCCGAAAATTTTCAGCCTTTTCTTTCCTGGAATCCGAAAATTTCAGCCACACTTGAGAGAGTTCTTGCTTGAGTATGAGTTAGAGAAAAGTGTGAAATGAATGAATAGTGAAAGAGTGGTGAAAGTGTTGCTTGGACCAAGACACAAAAGGGAGTCCCAATGCCCACTTGGGCGGCCGAAACTCCACTTGAAAATGGGTTCCCCCCATTTTCAACATTTTATAAAATTTACACTCTTAACCCATTACGTTATAAAATTAAAACCTTTTTTGATTTTATAACATTAACACACTTTTATTTGTTATTATTTAACTTACTTTATTTAACTTACTTAAATAATGAAACAAATAATATCTCATTAACAAATTATCCATAAAATGTTGTTCTTTTACAAAAGCAAGGTTTTAGAAAACCAATTTTCTAAAATTGTGTCAATATTTATTTGTATGATCTCATCTATAAATGAATATTTATTGGTGTTTGTATAGATTGTTATTGGGTATCACCCGACTTGGATCATAACGTACTAACCACATCAATCTTGTATGTGCCTTGGGCATATAAGATCCAACACAAGAATCATCGAGTGGAAAGTATTATTCATGTACTTAATCAAAGGGTGACAAGAAGCAAGTCTAGTATTGTAAACATTTATTTGTTCTTATGCTTTGTATGTCAAACAGTACCCAAGAACATCAAAGAGGCTCTTCAAGACAATAGCTGGATTGAAGCAATGCATGAAGAATTGCTCCAATTCAAGAAGCAAGAAGTATGGCAACTGGTAGACCTTCTTGAAGGATAATACCCTATTGGCACCAAATGGCTATATAGAAACAAAACAGATGACAAAGAGATTGTTATCAGAAATAAAGCAAGGCTAGTGACACAAGCTTACACTCAAGAAAAAGGAATTGGTTATGATGAAGTGTTTGCACCTATTGCCACATTAGAAGCAATAAGAATCTTTCTAACATATTTTGCATCCATGAAGTTTAGTGTTTATCAAATGGATGTGAAGTGTGCATTCTTATATGGAAAGATTGCTAAAGAAGTCTATGTGAGTCAACCTCCTGGCTTTGAAGATTCAGATTTCCCTCACAGGGTGTACAAGCTTGACAAAGCCCTATATGGTGTTCATCAAGCTCGAAGAAAGTGGTATGTGTCACTATCTTCTTTTCTTCTTGAAAATTGATATGAAAGAGGAAAGATTGATCAAACTCTCTTCAGAAAAAGAAGAGGAAAACATGTTGTTAGTCTAGATTTATGTGGATGATATTGTTTTTGTCACAACAAACAAGTAACTCTGTAAAGACTTTGAAGACCTTATGCATTCAAAATTTCAAATGGGTGCAATGGGTGAACTCACTTTCTTTCTAGGGGTGCAAGTCCAACAAATAGCACATGGAATCTTCATCAATCATGGATCACCTTCCAAAGTGAAGTGAAAAGAATCCCAACGTGGATCATCATGAGAAGGATCAAAGTAAATGAATCCCAATGAGGATGAGGGAAAATGAGGTATCATAACTTAAGTAACCTCGTAACGAAAGTTGTGAAAAAGTTCTACCATGCATTGCATAAGGATGATTGATCATTCCATGCTTTTGTGTGAGAGGTACATGGTGAATAATTAAATCAACCAAAAACATGATAAATATCACTTGCATCAAAATATCAACCTGGTATGAGTTTAAGAGAACAAACATACCTTCAATCATCAAGTTCACTAAACATGTCCATTTTATCATAAAGGAAGCACATGTGTAGTGGAAGATTGCTATGATCCCAACAAAAGATATACTTCTCTTCATTATTAATAATCAAAATTATATTCAAAAAGTTTTTAAATCATTAAAGTTTCTACCCTGATATGGATATAAACACTTGGGGGAGTAATTAAAATTTTTTGATTAAGTGTATATAGATTTTTACAATCTTAAATAACTTTCTTAAAAATTAAAAAGACAAAACAAAAAGAAAATGCATGTGTTGACGCAAAAGTTATACCATAGTATCTTAGCCTATGCAGATTCTTGGAAGCACGAAAAGTCCAAGATCAGTCAAACAATGGAAAACTTGTATCACTTCTGACATACAAGTCAGTCCAAACAAGTGCTTAATATCTTCTATCAACATAACTGATGATCAAGTAAATGTGGAAATTTATCTCTTCCGCATTCGCTATAGTAAGCAAAATGCTGAAAAATTTCGATCATTCGCATTTGCTATAGTGAGCAAATGCTGAACAAGTTAACCGCATTCGCTACAGTGAGCAAATGATGAACAGGTTAAATCAACCGCATTTGCTACAGTTAACAAATGCTGATGAACTTTGTTCTCCCTCATTTTGAACAGTGTACAAATGCAAATAGCAAAAATTCTTAAGTATTACTCTTCCGCATTTACTCAGTACACAAATACGAATGAAGAAATTCTTAAGTTTTTCACTTGCGCAATTGCTACAGTGAACAAATACGGATGCATGAAACACTTCCGCATTTGCTATAGTGAATTAAAACTCTAACCGCATTTGTTCTGAGACTTGTAAAATTTTGTAAAAGCCATTTTTTGACTATTTAAGGCAAGTTCAAAAGGTCATTTAATACTTTTCAAATTTAGAGACTCTAAAGTG